>JAJJMC010025839.1:312326-326057 GCA_023531435.1 Papaver californicum
GTCAATCCATCGAGAAAATAATAATTCTTGATGGGTCAGCCATCGAACAACTGAGCATGAAAACCTATTTTTGGCATATTTTGGAGTTTTGGAAACCTATTTAGACCGAGATTCGAGCACAAGACTTCTACAACTTGGACACCTATATAAGAGACAATTCTAATACTTTTGAGATAAATTTTGAGACCAATATTTATATGGAGAAGGGAGAAGAGAGATTAATTATATTTTCTAGGGTTTACCCCTTTAGGGGGAAACCAAGCTATTTTTTCTTCTTTTCTTATATCATGAGTAGGTAACTTTGTTCTATTGGTTGGGGATGTAGTTGGAAGTCTAAACATGTAAATCAATCTGGCTGGTTAGTTTTAATGTTGATGATCTCTTTTATCGCTTATGTTCTATTGTTTATATCGCCATGTATGATTGAAGACATGTTCATATAAGTTTCAAATTGGATGGTCATGTATTAATATCTAAAGCTAGAGTAGGGTTTGAGATCCGGAATTGTCGAAGAACTCTAATCCCAAGTAGTACAACATAGTTGTTAACGACGGGATGTTGCCATGCGATTATATGTAAAAGCTTAACCTTGATTAAATCTGTGTGGTTCTTGCATCGGATTGCTTAGAATAACCTCAACTCACGAAGACCATTGCTTTTATTGGGTTAAACTTGAGTGGCTCTTGCGCCAAGCTATTCAATAAAAAGGATTCAAAGAGTGGCTCTTACGCCTTTGATGATACAAACAATTTTGACGGAGTAAGCCTGCGATAGGATGCTCTAGGGTTATTGGTATGAGAAGGATTGAACATTAAATTGAATCGATAGACGAACAGGTTTGGTGATGGAAGATGAAACCTCTAATCAGTATTTCCTTCCCTTTGATAATATTTATTCACTTTGCTTTTCTTTTGTTAGTTTAGTTTAATTTAATTTATTACAATCCACTCTTGGTTAAATAAGAAGTTGAAAACAAATAACAATTCACAGCTCCTCGTGGGAACGATCCTTACTACCGTTATATTACTTATTGGTATTAGTGGGAAACATCTGAAGTAATTTGTTCCACGTACGACACGCATCAAAATTTGGCGATACTGCCGAGGAGCAGTTGGAAATTGTTTGAGATTTCTTTTTGTTCTATTTTACGTTTTTGTTTTAGTGTTTTTCATATTTTTAGGTCTTTGTGGTGTGAATAACTTGTTGAAGGAGTTCTCTACTCGTCAAAAGCGGGAGGTAAGTTCCAAATACAGGTTGTAAGTATCACTTTTATTTTTCTTTTTAGATTTTTATTTAGATTTTATCTTTTACTCTTTGTGTGTCATCATATTTTCTTACGAAAAGAACATGTATGGTACACAAGATCAAGTATACAATAATGGTAATCAGTTTGGGTTTCAACCTCAATCCTTTGACCATATGGGGAGTATAATCACTACCAATACTTTGGTAATAACCAATGTTCCACGTGCCCTTTTGATAATTCTAATATATGCCAACTTTCTAATGGTTGGTATCTAAGTGAAGAACTACATGGATGGGAGGATAGTCATACTTCCAATGATTCCTCTAGTTTTGAAAAACAGATGTGCACCATGTTCGCATAACTTCAACAACAAATTCAGCTACACCAACAGGGCATTAATGAATCACTTCAAGAAATTCAAAAATATGCAGAGAATTTAATGATGCACATTCAATACGAGGAAGGAATGAGAGAAGAAGAAATTTGGACTCAAATCCAAAACCGCTCTAACATTCTTGTGCACAATAATGAATATGTGATCAATGATGATTCTGAAAAAGACCAATCTTTGGGGATATTTTGATTACACTAGTGTAGTTTACTCAAGCCTTGATTTTAATAATGATCAAACACCTATTCAAAAGCTAGAGCTTGAGGATGATGCAATGGGTGTTCTAAAAAAATTCCTAACAACTAGAATTGAGTCCGCAACAATATACGATCCTGAAGTAAAGAGTGTTGAACATGATGCAATTGACACTAGAAACACAAAAATTATCACGGAACAAACTTATGTTATCTATGAAAGTGACGATTATTATGAAAGTATATCATCTAAACCAACTCATAGTGCCATTCCTGGGGAGTATACAATGGAAGATGCTTTTGCGTATAAACCTTTCTAGTCTGATGACGACGAGGAGTATGAAATATTTAAGAATGAAACTGAATTGATTAATATCGTGGAAGACCCAGTTGAGCTTGCCAAGAATTATAATGATAATGTTGATGCCGAGATTTTGATTGAGGAAAAGACTAATGAATATTGGTTGAAAAGTTTGATAGAGGACCACGATACACATGAGGTAAATAATTCATTGGAGTTCTTTAAGAACAATGAGGATCCTATAATACAAGAGATAGTGGAAGGTTTGTCTAATCCTTTACATAATTCTATTTCTTATGATCCTAATCTAATCGAAGTAGTTTCTCAAGAAGTTGTTAACCCAACTTTTAAGAAAATGCCTCACTTAGGATTGGAGTTGTGTGCTTCCAAAGTTTTAACGGATTATTTTACTTCTAAATATCCACCATTATATATGCTTGATTCTAACACTGTGCATGTTACCCTTGAGAAACCTGTAAAAGTTCCCGAATTCTATGTTTTATATACACTTCCAAGTGTAGAAAGAACAAAGTGTTGGGGTAACTTATTTATGATAATGGTTTCACTAGTACTGTCATATGCTAACATTTGTGTGAAGCTGTTATTAGAATTGCAGATTATTATCTGGGCGGCTCCCCAGATTTTCAGATTGTTGGTGTATAGATAATACCAGAAGGTCAGGCTGAGGACGTTAAACTAAGCGCTGAATGAGAGGCAACCATTGATTTTGTTTTCTATCTTTATCTTTTTATTTTTAGTATTGTTAATTAGCATATCATATTATAATTTCCCACCTTGAATATTACATTGGACGAATCAATTTACGTTGAGGACAATGTGAAGTTTAAGTGTGGGGGAGTGTTTAGGCATATAGATTCTTAATATTCGCTTTTGTAGGATTTTTTAATTTTTTTTTGTACATTTTGCATGAAAACCTCCAACTTTTAAACTTTTTGAGTCACTTTGTATACTTCTAGCTAAGTTTACATACGGAGTTCTAACCGAAATAACTGAACTTAAAAGTACTAGAGAACTATACTCAGAGTTCCTAGTTGTTGAGAGGCACGAGATGACAAAAATGGACAGCGACCGCCAGTAGAGAATACAATATTAGAGTAGTTGATCATTCAATACCCATGAGTGAGGCACCAAACTTTCAATTTCCCGTTTAGAGTGTTTCATCTGCGCAAACTCCAGGTAGAATGATGAGCTACCTAACTTTGCACTAATTTCAGCACTACTTTTTGATCTCTTGAGTGCTATTTCTATCAATCATGAGGGTGTCATCAGAATTGCTAACTCTATCTTATAGTCTTGTTTGCAGTTGGCACCATTATGTCTCTCAACAACAACAGGTCGATAGAAAAACCATTATCATCAATAACCGGAGCATTACAAATTTGCAGGAAAGTGGAAGACATTCAAGGTTTACAAACAGAAATACAAGAAAGAAAAAATTTCATATTCAAGTGAAGCAACTATACAATAAGCAGAATTATATATACATGTTTAACACTTATGTACAAGAGTGAAAGAAATCAAAAGATGAGAGTTAGTGAAGTTCATGATATCGAAATGATAAAAGTTATGAAGAATCAAGTGGTAAAGTCCTTATTCCACGACCATAGTAGTTTCATTATTTATATAATCTCACTTTGTATTTTATTTTGAATAAAAAAAATGAAAAAAAAAATGATTATCATTGCTATAGTGTATATTTTCATTTGTATTCATTCAATAAGGTCGTGGGGAAGAATAAATCTATAAAGAAGTTTCACGCAACAAAGAATTGAGGAAAAGGGTTAGAGATTGTCAAAGTTCTACCAAGTTCAAGAGTTCATGATCAATAGTTGAAGACCGAAGACTAAAGACGTTTCTGTCGGATGTTGTGGGAGTGGTGCTGATTGTAGATCGGGTGAGAAGGTAAGTAAACGTTCTCATCCTTGCATAGTGGTTGATTTCCTTTCGTAGAGATCAGTAGAAAAAAAAGGGTTCTTTTTCGTCCCACGTTCTATGGGATAATATCTTCATATAATTCGGAAGGTTATCTTTCCTTCCCACCATTCAACGTGTGCATGATTTCTATCTTCAACCCTACCTGCACACAGGTAAGAACCCTAAAGTGCTTCTTTTGAGTATCAATTTCATAAATTCCTATTGGTGAGGCAGAATTCTTATTCGGTCACTCTTGAACTTGGATTCTTTCATATGGTAGTTTCCTCCTGACTCAGGGGCTAAGCTTGAGAATAATGTTCTTTGATACATCTAACTTCTTATTATTAGTGTGTAGAATCTTTATGTCCTCGTTGCTATTCAAATGCATGTTCTCTGGAACGTTTGGAAGTTGGAGTAGGTTTTTTGGGTATACCTCTTGTAAACCCTCACGAGACTATAACTCGTCCACTAGGGACACCTAGGGGTTTAAAGGCTTGTTACACAAGCTAAGTGTAACCGTGTCCTCACGAAAGAGAGTTTTTATATTTTAGGATCAGTTGAGTTTAGTTTGCTCGAGGACTAACAAAAGCTAAGTGTGGGAGAATTTGATAAGTGCATATTTTACATATTTAGAGTATCAATTTCATGCTTGTATTTGCTAGATTTCTTGTGAATTATTGTATATTACGTTCTTTTGTAGTTTATGTCTTTTATTAGGTGAATCATCCAAAAATGAGCTACAAAGTGTTAGATTGTGTAAGGAAAAAAGTGCTACAAAGGAGGAAGAGCCAAATACCAAGTGGAATTCGTCCGAATTAAGGATTTCTCATCACCGTATTTAAGAGAACGAAGAAAAAAAGCCAACGGCGAAAGAATGATGTCATTCCGTCTTTATATGAAGAAGTTATAAGAAAGGCAAGTTCAGGATTTTCACGATGGGTCAAGCCGTCGAGAAAAGAAAATTCAGAATGAAATAATTTTCTCGATGGGTCAATCCATCGAGAAAATAATAATTCTTGATGGGTCAGCCATCGAAAAACTGAGCATGAAAACCTATTTTTGGCATATTTTGGAGTTTTGGAAACCTATTTAGACCGAGATTCGAGCACAGGACTTCTACAACTTGGACACCTATATAAGAGACAATTCTAATACTTTTGAGATAAATTTTGAGACCAAGATTTATATGGAGAAGGGAGAAGAAAGATTAATTATATTTTCTAGGGTTTACCCCTTTAGGGGGAAACCAAGCTATTTCTTCTTCTTTTCTTATATCATGAGTAGGTAACTTTGTTCTACTGGTTGGGGATGTAGTTGGAAGTTTAAACATGTAAATCAATCTGGCTGGTTAGTTTTATTGTTGATGATCTCTTTTATCGCTTATGTTCTATTGTTTATATCGCCATGTATGATTGAAGACATGTTCATATAAGTTTCAAATTGGATGGTCATGTATTAATATCTAAAGCTAGAGTAGGGTTTGAGATCCGGAATTGTCGAAGAACTCTAATCACAAGTAGTACAACATAGTTGTTAACAACGGGATGTTGCCATGCGATTATATGTAAAAGCTTAACCTTGATTAAATCTGTGTGGTTCTTGCATCGGATTGCTTAGAATAACCTCAACTCACGAAGACCATTGCTTTTATTGGGTTAAACTTGAGTGGCTCTTGCGCAAAGTTATTCAATAAAAAGGATTCAAAGAGTGGCTCTTGCGCCTTTGATGATACAAATAGTTTTGCCGGAGTAAGCCTGCGATAGGATGCTCTAGGCTTATTGGTATGAGAAGGATTGAACATTAAATTGAATTGATTGACGAGCAGGTTTGGTGATGGAAGATGAAACCTCTAATCAGTATTTCCTTCCCTGTGATAATATTTATTCACTTTGTTTTTCTTTTGTTAGTTTAGTTTAGTTTAATTTATTACAATCCCCCTTTGGTTAAATAAAAAGTTGAAAACATATAACAATTCACAGCTCCTCGTGGGAACGATCCTTACTACCACTATAATATTTATTGGTATTAGTGGGAAACATCTGAAGTAGTTTGTTGCAGATACGACACGCATCACACTCTGGCTGTTCTGAGAGTCTTGAGAGGAATGATATTGGCTGTTGTGTCTGTGTCGATGAGATCCCTTTTGAATTCAAAATTCTTAATATGTTTAGTCACATATAAAGCTCGATTATGACCCTCTTCAGCCATCGTGTCTTCTTCAGTGAAGGTGATGTTGCTTCTGGGAGATTCGGATGCGATAGCTATCTCTACCACTTCTAGGGAGGATGGAGTCAGGTTTGTGTCAAAAGCAACACGATTGAGCAGAAAATGCATCTACTCGCTGCTCTTTATAAAAATTCAGAATCTCACATACACTATCGATAAAGAACTTTGCTTTATGTCCTACAAGTTTTTCACAGGTAATAAAACTCTCAATGTGATGAGGTGAAGGAGCATACGTTGCGGGATCAGGTCCTGGTTCGAGGAATTCTGGGTTTTCCTCAAAAAATATAACGATGTCCCAATTCATCTATATTGTATGAAGGAAATTGATCATTTCTCCATGTGCACCTTCCAGTCTTGCTATAGCTCTAGCAAGCTCTTCTTGTTTCTGTACTAGTCCAGCCAAAGTAATTAAAGTTTCATTATTCATGTCCTCTTCTGAAGTGCCATTAGCAAGAGGTGTAGCCATAACATTGGTATTAATAGGTGCAAAATTTTGAACATTTCCACCAACATCAGCATGATTGGGGTTTGAATATGTGATTGTTGAATCCAGCCTAAGGCCAACCATCTCTGAAACTGAGGAAAGTTAAGAAATTGGAAAATTGAGAAATTGGCTTTGCGACTGAGAGATTGATCTCCCACTGTGCTACCTAATTTTTTTGTGGGGAAACCGTATTAAAATGCTAATTTAGAAAAAATAGGGTGAGCAGGTGATAATTCTTCTAATCCTTAAACATTTGTACCGTTGAAGTACTTTATTTAGATTCGAGAGATCAATCTGTACAATCTTGGCCTAAACCGAGCAATGGCCGTTCAAATCTTTCTTCGGTCACAAAGGAGAAGGAGAAGGGTGTTGGTCTTAGGGAGGGAAGCGAGAGAAAGATTGAGGTCAGTGTATCAGACTATGTGGGATGTAATTGGTGTGAATAGCTATGAACAAGTTCTATGTGTGAGAAGGTTGAATGATCGAGTTGTTCGATGTTGTTCTGTATTTAGACTTGTCTCAGACTTAGACTTGGAATTACCCCTGTTCAATAGTTTGAAAATGTATTTATATCAGAGCTGTTGTAAGCGTTCACCTGACATCATCATGTAGGAAGTGTTAATGGTTGAGTAGTGTTGAAGTTTAGATGTTGGAGGATATGCTGACAACTGCTTCCCACTTTGTTTGAGGTTGAATGGGCGATTTCTCAACCTACCACTTCTCTACTCAACTGTTAATCGAACTTTCCAGATTCTCTGTAGTCGGTGCGTTGCTGCACACGTGTTGTAGACCACTATATCAATACCCTAGTAAATATCCCCCCACTTGTGACATTTGATGTCTCTTGTACTTTTGTAGCATTTCAGCATTGTTAATGTTAAGTCAAATGAGGCATGCTTAGTTCGTATCTTGACTAAAGACTTTCCTTGCTTGACTATCCTGATGAGTCTAGAAAGAATAAAATAAAATATATATTTATTTTATTTTATTTTATTTTATAAGGAACAGTGTGTTCAACTTGGTCAATTTTGTATTGACATGTTTTGTAGAAAAATGAATGTATCATGTTGAGTATAAGCATATATGTAACGTGTTGAGCATAAGGATATATATGTGAGGCCACACATAAAAATATATATGTGTGAGACAACATATAAAATATATGAGTGAGGCCTAGTATGGCTTTGATATACAAGGAAAGATACTTGAATTGGATGAACAAGTTGAGCTTGGTAGCTAATGCGGATAAGCTTAGCTAGGTGAGATAGACAAGCCTGCTTAGGGTTAGATGGACAAGCCTTCCTAATGTTGGACGTAAAAGCTTGCTAAGGTTGGACTGGCAAGCTTGCTGCTAGGTAGGCTTGACAAGTTTGGACAGGCAAGCTTGGACGGGCAAGCTTGATGCTAGGTAGGACGGACAAGCATAATGATATAAGCTAAGACTCACAAGAACAATATATATAGGCTAAGTCTCACACGAACTGTGGCCGTAGGCTACTAAGGCACATACTAAATGTTGCCATAGGCTTTGGAACGCTTGTAAGCCTTGCAAATATAGCTTTTAGCTTTTTCCTTTGGCAATTAGGGTTGGAAATATTTCATGGATAGTTTGAAACGCTTATAAGTGTTGCCAACTTATTTTTAATGTTTCCAAAGCCTTAAATTGAGTTGTTTTCACGCTCTTCACATTAATTGTCTCTCTATACGAGGATTAATATGGCTGAGGATGGGTTTAGCTAGTAGAATCTATAAAATTATATCTTGCACAAATTTTGACTTGGTATCTAAGCACAACTATGGTACTTTAATCAAGTAGATTCTTATGTAACCTCTATATAACTGATATATAAGTATTTTAGTGAGTCAATATTGTTCAATTGAGTATGTGTTTTGACATAAGATATTTTTTGGGAATCCAGTTGCAGAATATAACACCAAATGATACTCAAATTGCTCTGTACTAGTGGTCAATCCATCTAGGATCTTGAGATTTTATGTAAAAAATCATAGAATATCTTGGAAAGTCGTAGTGAGAACCAGAGTTATTCTGATGATTTCATAGAGTAATGAATGTTGATTCATTCAATAATTTTTTATTATATATGTAGCAAACCATATATAAAGAAAGGACAGGGATAAGCGCATGAGAGAGGACAGGGATAAGCACCCGTCCTAAACTCTTTGCAGAATTTTGAGGTTCAATATTTCTCAGACTTGGGTCTTGAGAGATAATTTTACTATTTTACTATTGACAAAAACCCACCATCTACAAAAGTAGGTAAAATTATAAATTTACACCACTTATGTTAATAAAGTTAAATGCGTGCATGTCAAAATAAATTACATTTGATCAAAAATAGTTGTTGGATTTGCAATCATGAAAAGGCCGTGATCGAAATAAAAAGTTATATGTAATTTGATTTCGAAAGGGATAAACAAGCTTAACAACTTGATTGAATTAACTAAAATTATATTAAAACACTAATCTCCATTACATTAATTTACTCTACTACGCTTTTTTTATAAGATTTAAACTAGGGCAGTAAAAACTTAAATAAACACTTCAATAAAAATCTCGGACAATCTTTGGCCTCCTGTTTATCTTCATGTGACGTAACTTCCAATCGATGCGCTCTTGAGAAGATTTTCCCTGTTTTTTTTTTTGAGAAGTATTGTAGTTAACTTTCAAATTTTCTTTGCCTTCATTTTTCTTGCCTTGAAATCTTCTTTTTCTTTTAGGTGCAGATTTGACTTGGTTAACATCTAAAACTTGAAGACCTCTTTGCTTTTTATCATTCTCTATTTTCTTATAGCATCACATATCTTACTAACAACAACTTCAAGAATGACTCTAGAAAAATCAAATTGTGTTGCAAAATCAAGTTGGGTTTCAATTTTTGTCATTTAAATTTTTTTTTATAAAGAATTTAGAGTAGAAAGTAGAAAATTTTAGTGAACAAAATTTGACGTAAAAATTTAGTTTGAAAACGATGATTTTATAGGCGGCAAAGAGTTAGCCGTTGGTGTCATAGTCTCCGCCGAGCGATAGAATCTATGTCGCCAGCGACAGAGTCTTTGTCGCTCAACAAAGACCCTGCCGCGGAGTTCAAACCTCCAGACATGAGCCTTTGTTCAGTCAATTTGTCCATTTGAGAGGTCCATAGTAGCTCAAAATGGACAAACGAAGCCATTTAAGTGGTGCATATGACTTGGACTAAGGTGTAGAGTTTAAAAACTACTCCATCCGTTTTTTAAATATTGAGTTATTTCGAGTTTGCATAATTTTTAAGATAAAAAGGAAAGAGGGATATTTTTATAGATATTTTTATTTTGAATCCCAATTTTATGACCATAATTATGTTTGGGTCCTAAAAAATTTCAAATTAGAGTTTTGATCCCAGGAATAAGAAATTGAGTTGATCGTCTTGAAAGTTAGTAAAAGTGGTTAAATAAGGAAATGATCGAATGGACTTTGGAACTCTTCAAAGCAAATCCCTTGATCAGTGGAACCCTTTTTTCTCTGAAACTCTAAAATATGGTGTCCTTCTTTATTTCCATGTTGCTTAACCTTCTTAGAAGCTCCAAATTTCTAATTAAAATAAACGAAGTTCATGTTCAAATAATTGTGAATGGGTTTCTTCCTCATACTCATGTTTTTCATTCGATTATGCTCGTTCGATCTTCAATCTCATTCCATCAATTACTCTTGAAATTCTGTGATTAAATTCGAGATCCTCAATTGGTCATCTCAAAATCATTTATTTTATACTCTGAAATACTTTAGAATAACTTTAAACCAAATAATTTCACAAATTCACCTCTGTTTAAAGCTTGTACACTTCCTACGAGTAAACAAGGAAACTAGATACATAGCTATGTTGTAAATATGGACTTCAATCTAATTTTATGGTAATGCAAAAATATTTCTACTTTACAAGAAAAATTCAATAAATTAGTGATCAATTATTATCTTAGAAAAAATAGATTGCATTTCAAACTGTTTTTTTCTGTAGAATTTATAATTCTTGCATTCTAGGAATATTGCTGCCAGAAATATACATAAAAACATTTATAGTGTTGGAGGCCTCATTTCATTTTGAAAAAAGTACGATTCAGTCTTATTAAGATTGAATTGGACTCTCCAGTACAAACCAATTCCAGAAAGATCACAAAGTCTAGGAGTCAGGGCCCTGTGAACCTGGTTGATACGTAGTTGAGTCGGTAGAATCGTCCTCTAAACTCGAAAAAGAAGAAAAAATTTGGCTAATCTCTCATGTTCAGTGTTTTTAATTAACTATGTCTAGTGTTCTTCATTAACTTACAATATTTTTAAGGTTGTATCGTACAAGAGAGATTTGGAAACACATAATTTTTTTACTTATACTGCTTATTTGACAATCACTCATATTAAACAAATTGTAAGTTGTTAAAAATTGCGGTAAGAAAACAGAGCTACACAACACAAGATTTCATATTATGTTATTTTTGATAAAAAAAAACTTGTGAAAATATTATTTACCATTTTGTTATGTTGTATTGCACTTTAAATATTATGGGAAATATTTTTTGCTCTAGATTTTTTCTATTTTCGAAATTGCTGATTAACTTTTCGAGCTGATTCTTGAATTTTTGAAGATTTTTTACATTGTTTGACCTTTTCCTTATATTAAGTGTTTTTCAGTAACTTGTAATATTTGTAAGATTGTATCATACAAGAGAGATCTGGAAACAAAGAATTTTGTCACTTATACTGCTCAGTTGATAATCACTCATATCAAACAAAATATAAGTTGTTAAAAGTTGCAGTAAGAAAACAAAACTACACAACAAGATTTCATATTATGTTATCTTTGAAAAAAAAAACTTGTGAAAAGATTACTTACCATTTTGTTATGTTGTACTGCACTTTAAATATTGAGGGCAATGTTTTTTTCTCTAGATTTTTTCTATTTTCAAAATTGTTGATTAACTTCTCAAGTAATCCTTGAATTTAAAAGATTTTTTTACAATGTCTCTACTATCACCGGCCTTTTCCTTATATTTAGTGTTCTTCATTAACTTACAATATTTCTAAGGTTGTATTATACAAGAGAGATTTGGAAACAAAGAACTTTTTCACTTATACTGTTCATTTGACAATCACTCATATTAAACAAATTGTAAGTTGTTAAAAATTACGGTAAGAAAGCAAAGCTACACTACACAAGATTTCATATTATGTTATCTTTGATAAAAAATAAATTGTGAAAAGTTACTTACTATTTTGCTCTGTTGTACTGCAATTTAAATATTGAGAGCAATTGTTTTTTCTCTAGATTTTTTCTATTTTCGAAAATGTTAATTAACTTCTCGAGCTGATCTTTGAATTTTAGAAGACTTTTTACACTGTTTGTTCTATCACCGTATTTTTCCTTATATTTAGAGCAAACAACCGACACCAAATAAGCTTGAACTTTAGTCACGTCGAACATTAGCAACACAATCTCTTATTGTTTTTCAACTAAGCCTTTATGCCTCAGGAATATGACCATCATTAAGGCTAAATGCATTTCATCTTCAGATGCCACAGTTGTCGTTAGTGTAATAGGATCATGATATGAAATATTCGACGTAACCAAGTGTTAACAAGTTAGTAATTGTTGCTATGGAATATATAGGCACTTATCCAAGTTTGACCAAGTAAAACTCTGTCTAATCTACATCGAAGTAGATAATTTCCTCTTTTGTTGGACCAAGTGAACTGACCACCAACTAGCGGTAGATCAATCAACTGACAACCCCCAATGAAATCATTTAAACTTTATCTATTCTTGTTCTTTTTAAGCTCCAGTTTACTTATTTCTCCATCATCCACGGTTGCATTAAAATCTCCAACAACGCACTACATTTGCGTTCTTGCACTTGTGTTTTATATTAGTTACCAAAACTCGGCCCTCTTCTTGCTTGGGCAATAAAAATTAGTTATGGTAAATCGCAAACCACTAATAACATCTTAAAAAAAATGTTGAAACTGAATATTTGTTTTCTTTCTTGCATAACAACCTAAAATATTTAGTATCCCGTAATATAATTTTTATGTTGTATAACTTTATTTATGTTTCATATAAAAAATAAATAAAGTCACATTATAGAAAAAAATATTACATGTAAAAAAGATATTTCATATCACGTAAAATTGTGTTTATAACACATGAGACATATTTTCATAATTAAGTAAATATTAATACACAATAAATACATTATCGCGAGTTTTGTCATGATTTTTTTATAACTTTTCTTTGTAATTATATATATATATATATATATATATATATATATATATTAACTCATATACTACTGATAAATGAATTAATTACACCCTAACACTTGTTTGAAGGCGTATTGGCCTCTGGAGTTGAATCATATGTTCATGTGTCTACCGGAGTTATACATCCACACTTGAAAACAAAGAAAGACAATGTAGATGCAGGAGGAGATAGTGATCCAGATGATATTTATGTTGAGGGAATCTATAGTAATCAATAGAGTTCTGGACCTGCAAATCATAATGGGGACTCTAGTAATGCCAATTATGGCACACAAATCACTGCTGATACGTCAAACAACTTAGAAAAAAGGAAAAAATTTGAAGCGTCCAAAGATGGTTATATGAAACTTGATGACGTTGTGGAGTTAGTTAAGGAGCAGCTTTTGTTCTACAAGAAACAGAAAGAAAAAATAAAGTTGAGCGAGAGGCTAGAAAACAATTAGAATTAGATGAAATGGATGTTTATTCCCTACGAAAGTGCATGAAAAGTCAGAGACATTAATTTAAAGGTGGAAGATTATAGTGTATCAATGGTAAAACTTGCTCAAAGTCTTGGTATGAGAAAAACCTTTATGATGTTGGAAACACTTGATGATAAAGTGATGTGTTTTAGAATAGTGGTAAAAAGTGTTCGATTCTCGAACTTG
>JAJJMC010025839.1:326067-344700 GCA_023531435.1 Papaver californicum
CAATTCTAACTTCTTAGTTTAGGAAATTTCCAAATAAGATGCAAGTTACCAAATTTCAACCTAATTTCCTATTTCACGTTGCATGAAGAATAGAAATTCTTCTTCCCGCCCAAATTTTCAATTTGAATTTTGGGTGCATTAATCCTTGGGTGCCTTTATAAATCAATTGGGGTGCCTTAATCCAATGTGAAGGTGCCTTTAACAATTCTCCAAAAATATCTAAAAAGCAATAAAAACCATAATAAGTACAAAAATAAAATACCAACAATATATAAAATTGAGATATAAATTGGACACAAAAATGTGTCTATCATAAAGCGCAGTTCATTTGTGGATTAATACACTTAGGATGATATGTATAGCAATATATTTGATTTCATACTCCGTTCATTTCTTTTCTTTAAAATAAACACTAAATACTTCTTAGTTTATAAGATTTTTAAGCATTTTCAGTTCTAATTAATGAATTGTTTTTACTCATTTTACAAAATGTAGATGCATGTTAAATGTTTATTCAATTTTTATGTGACTGATATGCTTATTGGAATGTGAGTCACTAAATGTTTATGTACTCCCAGATTCACTCTCAGGTCATTTATGAGTAATAAAGAGAGTTATTTCTTGCTGAAACTTTCTGTGTATTAGTTGTTGTTGTTATTGCTCTGCAACAGTATAGATGATGGCGCAAAATTATTTGCTGGTGTCTTTGATAAGCCATAGACAACGCATTAGTAAAGTACAATAACTGGATCGTCGTCAAAGGTACATACGCCTCTAACTTGATTTTCTCATTAGGTTGTGGTCGATCAGTGCAATTGAACTAACACTTATATCATCGTTAGTGACAAGAATTACATGGTAACATAACTCTGAACTTGTAGTTTATGTACCCAAACCACCAGTTTTTTTCTTCCGCACAAACAAATTAACTGAGGAACATATACTGATTATAGTACTTGAACTTTTCATCTATAAAAGGGGCAAGTCTAACAACATGTTTTTATGCTCTTAATTATGTTGGGAAAATATACTCTTATATTTTAGGGATATTTTTGATTTTGGGTCCCAATTTTATGATCAGTGTTACGTTTGAGTCCCAGAAAGTTTCAAATTAGAACTTGGGTCCCAGGACCGTAATTGACCGTCTTGACTGTTATATAAATAATTTTATTTCTAATTAATTTATAATTAGTTGACGTCATCCATTACCATTAGCACGCAGGTGCACATCTAAATTAAAAATCTAGCTGAAACGCATTCAATGGGTGAGAAATAAATGTAATCTCAACTCTAATAAAAGATCCAAGGGGACAAAAAAAATCCCCTTCTTCCTGATGACCTGAACTTGCATCTGCACCTTTCAACAATGGATTTTCTTAGGTATTTCAATAATGGAGTTCAAAATTAATTTTAACTAACAACAATTGAATTATTCATAAATCATCACTGTAACCGAGAAAAAAAAAATCTAAAAGAAATGAGATTAAAGTCAAGCATGTAAACACATGGTGATGGTGAGTGCTTTAGATTGATAAATGATGGATCTGTTAATGATGACGGGTTGTGCAACATATGTTTGATCTCGCTTTTCTGTAATGGTAAATGATCAACTATTACTTTAACATCTACAACTACTAATGTTAAGGATAAGCCTTTGAAGGAGAATATATCGGCTCGGTATATTCTCATTGAAGACCAGAAGAAGTCTTCTCAACTTATGTTAACAAGTCTTCCTATTTTATCTCCTACATTATCTACATGAAGTTTCTGAATTGTGAAAACTCTGAGAAATCAGGTTGTATATATATAATATAGTTCAGTATTGTAAAGCAATGAAAAACATACTCTCAATATATAAGATTTGGTTTGGTATCACGCCATACGATCTGAAAGCCACGCTCAATTACTCAAAAAAATAATCAATTGCAGCAAAAACCTCAACCCTACAACAACTTCACATCAATCATCTTATCAGTCAAATTGAATGACACCAACTATCTTTTATGGGTAACTCAGTTTAAGCCACTTCTGAAGGGCTATAAACTACAAGGTCATATAGATGGAAGCACTCCATATCCCCTATAAACCTTGCCTAACACACAAACAATCAACCCTAAATATGCAAAACATGAAGAGCAGGATCAGATATTGTTAGGATGGTTACTTTCATCACTAACAGAGAGTGCTCTAAGCAAAGTTATAGGCTGTAAAGTCTCTCAAGAGGTATGGAAAACACTTGAGAAACGATATGCACCAAAAACCAAGGCGCATAAGATGCACCTTAGAAGGGAACTCCACAATATCACTAAAGGTAATAAGTATATGAATGATTATTTTTCCAAGGCTAAAACTATTTTTGATGCTTTTGCAGCTTCAGGCAACACTATCAATGAAGATGATATGCAGGAAGCAATCCTTAATGGCCTAAATCAATCATATGATCCCATAGTCACTTCAATGAGCATTGCTACTGGTCTGGATATGGATACTTTTTACGCACATCTTTTGAGTTATGATATGCGTCTTGAACAACAGTTAGCATTGCTTCAATAACCTCTTGCTAATGTTGCAACAACATCAAGAAGAAATAAAAACTATATACCAGATCAAAAGAGAGGCAGAAGTCATAGCTACTACAACTCAGGTTATCGTCCACCTAATCTTCCAAGAGGCAGTAATCAAAAAACAGAAGTACCATGCCAACTTTATGGTAGACAGAACCATAAAGCTCGCAATTGCTGAAGATTATGCCCCCAAATCGTCAAGACAACCAGCTGCATTTGTGGCATTACCTGGAGGAACCACTGAAAATAATTGGGTCACGGATACTGGAGTTACTCATCATCTAACTGCCGACCTCAATAATCTCAACATCAGGCAAGAATATGATAGAACAAAAACTGTGCAAGTTGGTAATGGTAATGCACTAAATATAACAAATATTGGTAATGCTTCATTCAAAATGAATAATAGATCATTCCATCTCAATAACATATGTCATGTTCTAGAGATAAAAGAAAATCTATTATCAGTGTCTTAATTTTGTAAGGATAATGGTGTTTATTTTCATTCCTCCTTTTTTGTTGTGAAGGACCTCCACACGGGGACAATATTGATGCGGAAGGAATTTGAATGAGCTATACATGTTTGACGCTACTCGAGAGATCGACTACAAATTCACTCAATCATTTTACATCTCAGAGTCTCTTCCTCTCTGGCACCGGCGTCTTGGGCATCCTATGCTCCGCACAGTTCAAAAAATAGTTAGGAATCATTTTCTTCCAGGTTTTAGTAGTCCTTTAGATTTTTGTCATTCCGGCCATTTGAGAAAAATTAAGAAACTTCCTTTCCTAATAAGTAAAACTCTTTTTGATAAGCCCTTGAGTATAATTGTATCGGATTTATGGGTTATCATACTCTTTCAAGAAATGGTTATCATTATTATTTTTTGCTTATGAATTCTTACTCACATTACACTTGCTTATACTCATTAGCTAGGAAATATGATGCTTTACCAACATTTGTTCATTTCAAAAAGCAAATTGAGAATCTAATTGATATCAAAATTAAAGTGTTCCAATCTGATAATGGTGGCGAGTATAGAAAGTTCACTTCTTTTCTTAATAATTATGGAGACATCTACAGGTTCTCTTGTCCACACACATCACCACAAAATGGCTTGGCAGAACGCTGACACACACATGTAGTTGAATCTAGTCTGTCTCTCCTATTTCATGCTTCAATGCCTCAATCTTATTAGTTTGATGCATTTACAACTGCTTTCTATCTTATCAATAGATTGCCTGCATCACAAACCCAAGATAAAAGTCCACTAGAACTATTATTCAACAAACAACCTGATTTCTCATTCCTAAAGGTCTTTGGATGTCTTTGCTAGCCATGCTTAAGGCCATACAATTCATATAAACTAGAACCTAGGTCATTACCTTGTGTTTTTACTAGCTATAGTGGAGCACACAAAGGATATATATGCTTTCATCGACAAACAAACTGAATTTACATCTCCTGGCACGTCAGATTTGCTGACCACTCATTCCCATTCTCTACTGCGCAAAAAATTGGATCTGTTAATGAGGTAGGGAGACTACATCCATACACTCAGGTAATATCAACTCCCACCTTTACTAATTTACCTACAATAGCTGAATCAAGTGATCTACAAGATACTTCTAATAACACTAGTCAAGTACAATCACCAACTTTACTGTCTGAACCTCTTTCTGGTCCCTTCGATATTCCACCTGACGCATCACCAACTTCAGATGACAACTTGGACGCTCAAGTTACTTCAGCTATAGACTCACAATAACAAAATGTCACCAACATGACTGACACCACCTCCATAAATCAATCATCACAGATTCAGCAACATCCAATGGTGACTAGAGCTAAACTTGGCATCACTAAACCTGTGAAGAGGTTGTGTTTAGCCGTGAAAAACCATCCACTTCGTTTGAGTAGTGATATAGAACCAACCTGCTATACAAAGGCGAAAAAGGACCCAAAATAGCTGAGCTCTATGGAAACTGAGTTCAATGCTGTAATTTAAAATGGGACATTCACTAAAGTACCATATAGGGAAAGAATGAACGTAGTGGGTTGTAAATGGGTGTATCAAATAAAGCAGAAACAAGATGGGACTGTTGATCGGTATAAGTCACGACCAGTAGACAAAGGATTTCATCAACAAGAGGGGGTCGACTATGGAGAAACATTCAGTCTCGTTGTAAATCCTTGCATTATACGCTTGGTTTTGTCCATCGCTCTACAGCGTAACTGGCCACTTTGACAACTTGATGTCCAGAATGCATTCTTACATGGGGTACTGGATGAAGAAGTTTATATGAAACAACCACCGGGGTGAAAATCCTCATCATGTTTTGAAGTTACACAAATCGTTGTATGGGTTAAAACAAACTCCACGTGTTTGGTTCTCATGGATGAGTACGCATCTCATCAGATTGGGATTCACCGATTCTATTGCAGATAACTCCTTTCTTGTTAAAATAGACACTTCAAACACTATTTATATGCTAATATATGTTGATGACACCGTAGTCACAGGTTCTAGTAAGGAGGCATGTGATGAGTTAATTCACAATTTTAGTGAGGAATTTGCAGTCAAGGATTTGGGATCTCTTACTTATTTTCTGGATATAGAAGTGCTTCAACAAGGGAAATCTCTTATTCTCAGTTAAAGAAAGTACATAAGAGATTTGTTGTATATAACAAAATTTGATGGCATCAAACTAATTTGCACACCACTGGCAGTACATAAAAAACTTCAAAAACAAGGAACAACCAAGTTCACAGATACGACTTTGTACCGCAGTATTGTAGGGGTTTTGCAATATCTGCATCTTACTAGACCGGACATATCAGTTGCAGTTAATAAGGCATGCAATATATGCATGATCCTTATGTGGAACACTGGGAATTAGTGAAATGCATACTGCGATACCTCAAGCACACAATCAACTATGGTATTTTCTTAAAACAAGCGCCAGACATGCCTCTCTATGCATATTACGACTCAAATTGGGATGGAAACTTGGACGACAGATGATCTACTAGTGGATTATGCATTTACTATGGGGGAAATCTTATCTCTTGGAGTGCACGAAAGTAAAAGATGGTATCGAAGTCGAGTACGAAGGCTGAATACCGTGGTATTTCTATTGCAACCTCTAAGCTTATTTGAATACAATCCTTGCTAAAATAATTGGGTATTACTTACTCTCCTCCTTCATTTTGGTGTGATAACTTGGGGGAAACATATCTCATGGAAAATCCGATATTTCATGCTAGAACTAACCATATCGAAATAGATTATCATTTTGTCTGTGAGAGGGTGGCAAACAAGCAACTATATGTGATGTTCATCTCCTCAAAAGATCAGCTAGCTGATATCTTTACGAATGGCCTAGTTTATCCACGTAATCAGTTTCTTCGAGACAAGTTGAACATTCGACCACTCATGCTCAACTTGACGGGGAGTGTTAAGGATAAGACTTTTAAGGAACATATATCGGCTCAGTGTATTCTTACTGAAGACTAGAAGAAGTCTTCCTATTTTATCTCCTACATCATCTACAGGAAGTTTCTGAATTGTGAAAACTCTGAGAAATTAGATTGTATATATAGTATAGTTCAGTATTGTAAAGCAATAAAAAACATACTCTCAATATATAAGATTTGATTACTAATACTACATATCTGCTTCTTTGATTACATCCTCCAATTATACTTGACGGAATAACACCAAAATCAATTAGAAGTAACCCAAAAGGCCATATCAGCTAAATACTACATATCTGCTTCTTTGATTACATCCTCCAGTTATACTTGACGGAATAACACCAAAATCAATTAGAAGTAACCCAAAAGGCCATATCAGCTAATTACCAATCAATTTCATCACTAGCTGGCCATTTACAGACCAAAATTCCCAAATCGTTTTCAAACGAGAACCCTAGAAAAATAAATGGGACGGAAATCAATTGTTTTATAACACATTTAGTTATCTCATATGTTAGTAATCTCAACCCTTTATTTGTGGGTAATTTTTAGTTGTACGCGTATCTAACAAAGGTATAATTGTAAAGTTAGTAAATAATTTATAAATTAATATTAAGTTGGTCATTCCATATTTAACCAAATTTCTTAACTGTCAAGACGGTCAGTCGCGGTCCTAGGATCCAAACTCTAATTTAAAATTTTCTAGAATCCAAACGCAATAATGGTCATAAAATTGGGATCCAAAATCAAAATAACTCTATATTTTACCTGTGCTTCTCTCACCATTGGATTAGTTGAACTCAACTTTAAATACAACATTATCACACTTCTCCATTTGTTTGATTAGTCAAGTCAGGTTACAAAGAAAATGAAAGTATTCGAGTTGATGCTAATAAACATGTTGTTAATAGTGATAGTATTAAAGCGCATACAACAAAGACTACAACATATCATCAATACTTGGGATTCCCAACGCCGCAAGGGGAGATGGAGATAAAAGGAGATCGGGATGTAGTAAAATCATGTATCATCGCAGAAATTCGTATGAATGAGGAACGAGTATAGCAGCAACAAAATATAAAGAAGGAACGTAAGATAAAAGCCAAAGCAGAAGTAATAAACCAAAAATTGACTGGGGCAGTCTTCCAACATAACAATTAAAGGGGGCTCCTACACTTTTAGGAGCTCCCAAATATACTTTTACAGCAATCGAAGAAACCAAGAATATCAACATAGGAACAGAAGAATTCCCAAGAATGATTAAGATTGGAACACTGATGGAAGCAGAAAGGGAACTTGATTTGGTTACTTTACTCAAAGATTATGTGGATATTTTTGCATGGAAAATTGAGGATATGCCAGGCATTGATCCAAGTATTGTCCGACATGAACTGCATATACATCCGGGTACAACACCATTTTAGCTGCGTATACGAAAAGTGGCACCTGAGTATCATTTACCGGTTGAGAAGGTATTAAAGAAACTCATGGATGCGGGATTTATTCGAGAGGTGCGGTACCCAGCTTGGATATCAAACATGGTGATTGTACCAAAAAAGAATGGGGGAGTAAGAATTTGCATAGACTTCACCAACTTAAACAAGGCATGCCCAAAAGATAGTTATCCGCTTCCCAGCATTGATCAGTTGATGGAAGTTGTTGAAGGAAATAAGGCTTTATCCTTCATGGATGAGCATTCAGAGTATAATCATATTTCTCTAGCTTAAGAATATCAAGAACACACTTCATTTTTCACTCCATACGGTTTGTACTGCTATACCAGAATGCCATTTGGGCTAAGGAAAGCAACAACAACTTATTAACGATTGGTAGACGCAATTTTTAAACCATGGATAGGCCAAACCCTTGAAGTTTATGTAGATGATATGTTGATAAAAAGTAAACTTTCAATAGATCATCTACAAGACTTGAGAGAAATATTTGAGGTCGTACGAAAATTCAGAATGAAAGTCAATCCAAACAAATGTATTTTTGGGGTTACGTCAGGAAAGTTTTTGGGTATTTGGTCACCAAAAAAGGGATTGAAGTTGATCCGGCAAAAATTCAGGAAATTTTTGATATGCCATCTCCAAGGAATGTTAAAGAAGTACAGAAATTAAATGGTTGTTTGGCCGCACTCAGCAGATTCATTGCCAGATCATCGGACATATGCAAGCCCTTTTTTGACATCTTGAAAAAGAAAAGTAAATTTGTATGGAATGATAATTGTGAGCAAGCCTTCCAAAATATTAAATCTTATCTCGCCACATAACCCGCATTACAAAAGTCAAAACCTGAAGAAGTGTTGGCCTTGTACATTGCCGCAACAGAAGATGTTGTAAGTGCGGTATTGGTAAGGAAAAATGACAAAGTAGAAAAACCAGTGTATTACATCAGCAAAAATCTTAACCTTGCAGAAAGGAACTATACCAAAGTTGAACAGTTAATATTAGCACTGGTTTTTGCTACCCAGAAATTATGTACATATTTTCTAACACATTATGTACTGAAGAATGCGGGAAAAGTAGGGAGGATAACAAAATAGAATGCACAACTGGAACAATCCCACATCTTATTTGAAATACAAACTGCAAAAAAGTCGCAAGTTCTGGCAGATTTCCTTGCGGATTTACCACTAGATGATGATTTTGAAATCCAAGGTTTGCCCGGAATAGAAGATGTGATTCCCAAGATATTCTAAGCTCTGTAAATTCCCGCAGATGGGAAGTATTTTTTGATGGGGCACGGAGTAAAGAAGGTGCGGAAATTGGAATTGTGATTACAACTCCTACAGGAGAATGGATGGTATATGCATTTCGTCTTGAGTTTGGCGAACATATAAATAATATAGTGGAATATGAGGCTGTGGTTCATGCTCTTCGGCTCATTATTGAATTGGGAATATGCGATGTGCGACTCACAAGTGATTCACAAATGATAATTCGGCAGGTTGAATTAAAATATCAACGCTTGATGAAGATTTGATAGAATACAAGAATCTTGTGCAAAAGTTGGCGTTTCAAATTCCAAATATAATTTTTCGACATTTATCCAGAGATAAGAATCGCCATGCCGATGCATTAGCATTTATTTCTTCAATGATAAAAGATCAGAATACATCAGCAGTCAAGATTGGGTGCATTTATGAGACGTCGATTAAGTTATGGGAAGTCGAAAACATGGAAAAAGAAGTTGGGGAAGATATTGAAGATGCAACCGTTAAAGATGATACAAATTTTCCATAAAAATCAAAAAATGAATTATCCGGAGAAGATTGGAGGATTTCAATACGTCAATACTTGCAAGATGGGATATTGCATGTAAACACTAAAGAGGCAAGGAAGGTGCAATCAAAATCTGTGAATTATCAGTTGCGGGATAAAATTATGTACCGCAGGTCTTTTTTGGGATAGTTACTTCGATGTTTATCACAAGAAGAAGGGCAGAGAATTCTCAAAGATATACATTATGGAGATGCGGGAAATCATAGTGAAGACGATCACTCGTATTAAAAGCAAAAATGTAAGGATATTACTGGCCATTTATGCATAAAGATGCAGAGAATCTGGTAAAAAGGTGCGAAGAATGTCAACGCTTTGCAAAAAGGATTAAAACACCTGCAACGGAACTCAATTCCTTACTCAGCCCCTGGCCATTTGCAAAATAGGGAGTAGCTACTGTTGGGCCTTTAGTGGAAGGAACACGAAAGAGAAAATACTTGATTGTAGCAACAGATTATTTCACTAAATGGGTTGAAGCCAAAGCTCTTGCGCACATTAAAGATACGGATGTTTTCAAGTTTTTGTTCGAAAATATAATTTGCAGATTTGGAATTCCGTAGCTGTAGTCTCATACAATGGACAACAATTACTAGGGAAAAATATTGATATACTTTTCGAAACATTTAATATCCAGAAGAACAAGTCCACTCCACTTTACCCTCAAAGTAATGGACAGGCTGAAGCAAAGAATAAAACTATTGCTATGAATTTGAAAAAGAATCTCTAGATGGACATCATAAACGATGGTGCTTCATAATACTTTATGGGCATATCGTACAACAAGAAGAGAAGCCACTGGAGAATCACTGTTTCTTCTTACTTATGGATCGGAAGCAATCATACCGACGAAAATTATTTTACCCACAACAAGGACAGAAGCGTGGGAAAAGAATTTGCACACAGACCTCATGCTTGAAAAATTGGATGATTTAGAAGAAAGAAGAGAGATTACGCTCCAAAGAATGGAGAATTATCAAAGAAAAATGGCAAGAGAATTCAACAAGAAAGTCAAGTTGCGGAACTTTGTGGAAGGGAAATATGTTCTACAGCAAATCCCGGAATACCAAAGGGATCAAAGAGCAGGAAAGTTTTCACCTACATGGGGAGGACCATACGTTATACAAGATATTGCGGGACAAGGATCATACCATTTGTGGAATATGAATGGAAAAATCTTACGACATACTTGGAACGCACAATATCTCAATCCATACTACCCATGACCAACAATGCAATCATACAATAATTTGTGCTCATAATTGGTAAAGCAGATCAAATGCAATCTCTCTAGAAAGTCCATATAAATGTCTATGACTATTGGATTTTTTGTCACAAAGATGCCTAACATGACATTAATCCTTATATCAGGTACTCTCCACTTCAGGAGGTGCTCACAACCAACAATGCAATCATACAATAATTTGGCTTCATACTAGGTAAAACAGAACAAATGTAATCTCTCTAGAAAGTCCATGTAAATGTTTATGAGTGTATAACTAGTGGATCTTTCGCTACAAAGATGCCTAACATGACATTATTGTATCAGGTACTCTCCATTTCAGGAGATGCTCTAGAGACCGCATCCTAATTTCCTCTTAGACAGAGAGAAGTTAGACATGCGCTACAACCCTCAAAGTAACTCAAGGTATAAAATTTCATTGCGGTTAATCAATTCAAACTCATTCAATGCACTAACAATCAATATATATATTTATAATTTGTTTTGCAAGGACAAAAATACAAGACAAAATGAAAGTGAAAATACAATTCGGAAGCAAGGAAAAACTAAGCAACAGCAAAGCAAAGGAAAAAACTAAGGTACGGGAAGATTTGCTTCAAAAGGAGGATTATGAGGGACATCTTTGCGCTTATAGACTTTGGAAAATCCATCGTCTTGTACTCTATCAAGAGTGCTGTTGACCGCTTTTGCAATTCCAGCTCGAGTTTCGACCCTCAACCAAGAGATATAGGCTTTTGTGGTTTCAAGCTCCTTCTTGTACTGATTTACTTCGGTTGTAGAATTTTCGACATTCGTTTTCCAAAAAGCTATTTTCCCTCTCTCAGAAGCTAATTCCCGAACTAAGCTTTCACTCTTCAGATTTTCATGCATCAATTTGTCCTCAGCCTCTTTGGTTTTAGAGGATAAAAGCTCTAGCTGAGTTTGCGCATCATTAGCCTTGATAGAAGCAAGCTCCAGTTGCTTGTTGAGTTCCTCCACCTTAGCATTGGCAGCACCAATCTCTCCTTCAGCCTTTGCAGCTCTTGTGGCCGCATATTTGTATTTTCCTTCAAAATCTTTAACAAAGATAACATGTTAAATAATGTGGAAATAATATTTAATTTCAAATATGCAATAAAATAGGATACCTCTTGCGAGGGATTCAAACTCTGCTAATTCTTGAGCCATTGCATCTTTAGTAACATCAAGGAAGTCATATTTTCATTTGAGAGTTTCTGATAATCCTCTGTAAGTTGCTGAAGATCTAAATGACATTGATCTAACTCCGCTTGCTTCAATTCCCGCAACTGATTAGATTTGTTTGTACATTTTTCAACCTCTTTATGTAAGCGGAAGATATCACTTTTACGCAGAAGAACGGTGTCGGATAGGTTGCGGATTTTAGTTTGAGCATCCGCAAGTGCTTTCCATTTAGCATGAGCCTCTGAAGCCGAGTCATCTCTGTCTTTAATGAGTTGCGCTATGTACAAAGAAAACTGAGAATTGTGATGTGATCCGGAACGAGAAATTCCCGCAAGGATATTCTGACGTTCCACGCAGAGTTTTTACGATCCTGTTTTTCCAATCTCTCAGATCGTGCTCGTGCTTCAACAACGCAATCCTTAGTCCACGATAAAGTAGCGTTAAATTCCTCTTTCTTACGGATTTTCTATCCATATAAAAGTCGGTGCTGCGATTCTAATTCATTGTTCTTCTGTACGGCCAGATTATTTCTATCGAGGAGTTTGTTAAATCTTGTCTTGATCTCCATATTTTCATTATTTACTTTTAAAACATGATCTGTCAAGCGACTAACTCTATGTTGCAGCATAGTCACAAGGCCTGAATCCCCCGCTGATCCCATGAAGTAATTCAGAAAAACAAGTAAATAATTTAAGAAAAATTGACGAGATGGAAAGAATTAAACCTTGATTTTTAAGATCAAGCAATTGTTGACGAATTGCATCGTTTTCCCGCTTTAAACCCGCAACATCTTCTTCTACAGACCTAAATTGGGTCTCCATTTTCATGGATCGTGCCTTATAAAATTTATAAGTTAAATGTGCAGCACTTTGACCTCGTGCAAGATGCAATTTACAAGATTAAAGTTATAAATAGATGAAAATAAAATGAAATATAAGGTTATTAAAACAATAAAAATACCTGCAAGAGAGCTTGTTGCGGGAAAGAATACACTTCGCCATCTGCAAGCGCAACTGCCTCCGCGAGAGAAGAAGACTGATTTATATAGAAGGTGGGGTCGACGGGTTGACCTTGGCCTCTTAGCCAGGCATCTTTCAATGTGTCATATGGTGCGGACTGCATGTACTCTCGCAAGTTAGCAACACTAGGACTATCTGATTCCACCGGCGGAGAATCACATGAATAAGATAGTAGCTCCTTTGACAAAAAACATCGAAAGGCTTCATCCTCCTCGTTCATAATATTTGAATCTCCCGCAATTCCTTTGCCTTTATTTTTTTACGGGATTTATTCATTTTTCCGCACTGCCTCAGTGACAGTCACGCTTGCAGCATTATCTACGGTAGGAGCAGTTTCTACCATAATACTTGCCGGTTCACCTTCTACTGATCTAGTACTGGCTGGCTCATCTGCTGCCACACTGTTAACCTACTCGCCCTCTTCAACTTCGATATATTCCGACTCACTCTGAAGGGGGAGATCCTCCTTATTGGACGAACCATCTTTACTTGTTGCATGTTCAAGCAGTTCATCAACAAATAATGGAGAGAGTTGAAAAAGAAAAGAAGAATCAAGAACGACAGTTTGGTGCGAAAATTTGACCGCAGCTTCTGAAGCTTCTACCGCAGCACCAACTTGTTCCGCAGACTCAAAATTTGTTATTTGAAGTGGCATGTTCTGCTTTTCTTCATGTCTCTCCGGAGCATAGCTACCCTCACCTCTCAAAATTGGGTACTGAAAGGGAGAGTCTCGAATTTCTCCTTCCACCCTGTCAGTGGAAGCACGGGGTGTACCTTATCTTTCTTCCGACCCAATTAATAAACCGTAAGAATTTATTAAATAAAATTCATAAGGATTACTAGAACTCATTTGGGTAAATCAATACCTTTTCTGCGGGAGTTGTGGCTTTGCGTTTAACCCCCGAATCACCTTTTGCACCCACTAAGGTTTGCGTCTATAAAAAAAAAGAAAAAACAATTAAACAATATTCAAAGCGTGGTATGAAAAGGAAGAGGGAATTTACGTACCACATTGGCAACGGAAAAAGCGAAGCCTTCAAAATTCAACCGCCAAGCGCAATAATTTATCAAAACGCGTTAGAAGGTTGTAGACCACGCTTTCTGGGACGAACCCGAAGACCCATGGACCTTCAATAATCAAAGGAGTGCGGTACCACTTAAAATCATGATCATCACGGATTTTTTCTTTCAAAGGAACCTGCGTCCCAGAAACGAACTTCAACTTGGAATTATCAATCTCCTATAGCAAACGAAATCCTTCACCATCTTTGCGGCCCGAACCAACACTCCACTTCTTATAATTCTTCGCAGCTATGTTGTCCGCATACGTAGCATAGAAGTTTTCGATCGTATAATGTTGTTTTACGTTCCGAAGGGTTGGGAACGTAAGAGGTGAAGTTGGCCATCAATTCCCGTTATATTGAGTAACGGATCGGGCTAAACCGTGCGGGGACTTGTTACGACTTGCGAGAACCTCATATTGGAAAAAATTATCGCTCTGGTAAAGAGGAAGCTGCAAGCCCGCATCCAATGCTCCCGTAGGTATTAACAACCTGTTGTTGGTGTACTTAAACTCCTCCATCATCTCCAATGAAACTTCATCTCCTTCCGCATGATTGTAGAAGGAAACTTTGAACTGTAGAAGATTGTGCTTCCTTTTAAATTCCTCAAGGTTCATCGATCTAAAACTCGAGTTTTCTTGTGACCGCTTACTCTTAGGAGCTGGTTTTCTGGCCGCAACAGATACATATGCGGACTTTATTAAGTTAGAAGATTGGACTCTTGAGCCACTTAATTCATCTATTCCCTTCTTCTTCATTGTAGCATAGCGGGATGATTTCCTATCAAAGGGTGATCATCCTGGTGAGAAGCACCACCAGCAATCTTGTTATCATTCTTTCCAGTTATGATAAATCTTTATCTGCATATGACAATAAGAGAAGATAAGTACATTACAAGCAAGAACACAACAGAAGAACAACAAGGCGTTCGCTGAATCAAAATACATGCCAGTAAACAATTTTCTGATCAAGGAAAGAAAAAGATCATGATAAAACAACTAGACATAAAAATAAAAGTATCATCATCACCATTATCACCATTCATTCCAACAAACAGTAAACAGATAAACAAGAACATCATCAACATCATCATCATCAATGATTACTCCAGAAGGATTCAAATAAAAAAAATTGATAAGTAAACAAATACATTAAGGAAAAACTTAAGAGGATTACCTGTAACGAAGTAAAGGACAGAAGAAAATCTGATGATTGGATGAACAGAAAACTTGATCCTGGTGCAAAATTCCTTATTCACAAAAGTTTAGGAGAATGAAAAGGCACAGAGGAATCTTTGCAAAGTTCAGAAGAATGAAAAGCATAAAAACTTTAAGAAGAAGAAGAAAAAGGATGTAAAAAATGAGATGAGGAGTAAGACTAACATTAAATAGGAGAAGACTGAAACTGACGAACCGTCGAAAACTGAAAGAGAGAGAAACTTTATCAGAGATTTGATTTCCTCGAAACCGTCGACTAACAGAAACGTGGGGAGAAAAGTTACTGCTAGCGTAAAAGTCGGGAAAAGGTAAAGTTAAACGTAGAAAGAGGAGTTATTGCAAGCGTGAAAGTCAAAAAGGTAATAATTATTTTTCCTTTTTAAATTTTTTATCATATGTTAAAATTCAAAAGAAAAAAGGGGCAAATTGTGAGGGTATTAAATCCCAAACTACACGTGGTCCAATACTACGGAAGGGGCATCAGATTACAATAAAACGAGAAACACTGAAACAAAGCTTTATAAGAAGTATTGAAACAGACAGCTTCGTTGCATGACCGACACGTGGGCTGCGAAAAAGTATGACACACTGCTCAAAACAGATAGCTTTGTTGCTTCACTGACACATAAGTTGCGGGAAAGCATGACACAGTAAAGGAAACTGACAAACATCGATACATGAGAGACACGTTTCAACTGTACAGGATGCGGAACAAAAGAAACTAAAGCATGAAAAATCACTTTCAATGGCCACATGTCAGACGTGCTATGATTCTAATAAGGACGCAAAGTTCATCCAAATCCAAAACAACAACTTGAGTAAAAATACGCAGAAGGGTTGCGGGACATCAAGCGAGAAGCTAAAGGAAATGGGAAATACGCATACAAAGTCGTGCGGAAAACATGAATATGTCTTGCGGGATACACTACGCTCCGAAGACTGGATAAGAACAAATAAGTGGACAGTTAGATTGTAGGGACCCATGAAAATTTGATATAAATACCAAGCTCTCAAACAGGAAGATGGACTGGAAAAATTGGGTCAGAATTGGACATAAGTCATAGGATCAGGGCAAAGAGTTTAGGTATGAGACTTGTGTAAATTTCATAGTATAGTTGTTCTTTGATTAATTGGATTTTAATCTTATAGCATAATTTCTTTCTGTAACATATAAGGATTAATAAAAAAATGATACAAATCTTTATCATCCGTGGATGTAGACAATTTGATTGTCGAACCACGTTAAATACTTGTGTTGAATTCATGTTACAATTTCTTGTATTTATTGCTAATATGTTCTAAGTGTTAGTATGTATTCATTTTATTTTAAGATATCTGATTTTATTATGTTGCAAACTATGATGGTTGTGATCCAAAGACGCAAGATTTTTGATAATCACATAGCCTACACAAAAGACCACACGAAACTATGTACCTGTATACCCTCCAAATAATCTCCCTAGTTCCATCATACTCAAATTTCTTACTACCACTAAAAGATTCAATTTTCTGTGACTGTTGCCATCTCTAGAAAGCTACAAAAGAAGTCACAACTAATTATACTCGTGAGAGATACAGTGGTACATGATAGGTTACTCGCGAAATCAACATTGGTCTCCATCTATCAGATTTTTTTGTTACTCGTGAATTGCCATTGCATGGCTAGCCGTTTAGATTAATCAGATGGTTAAGAAAAGCCAAATTTCTCATTTGATTTTTTTTGATTCTATAGCCGGGTTGCTTTACTTGTTCTGTTTTTGTTTATTTATTGATCTTTTAGTTATTCTCAAATTGAGAAGTATCACCCTTGATCATTTGTAGGTTATTCTAGATGTTACAAGCAATATGGCAGCACTAGAAACTGGTGGAGGGCCTTGGTATACTACATGGAAAGCGAAGACCTCTTCACCTGAGATAATCAATCAAGCGCTTAACTTCCCAATTGGCGTCGAAGGGATTCTTGGATCTGTTCCCTTTCTTAAACCTCATGGTCTCTAATTATTTGGTGACATCTCCCTAGAGAAGATACAGGGCAGAACATATTGTTGCAAAAGACTTTTAGGAACGTGTTTCAGATGCGGGTTTACAGGAAGATGAACAAAAGCAGTGTTTATTGATAATCTTTCCCTTGAATGATTTTTTTATATTATTATTATTTATTTTGAGACCATGTTGCTGAGCATTTAAGGGTTTAGTTGTTTTAGTTGAGGAGTGAGGACCTCCGCAGGAGACTCGAGAATTAGTATGCGTTTGTAGAGATATGGCATTGGAAAAGTTGATAATCCAAGAGGCTCTCTGCGTGCAGCGTGATGTCGTTGCAAAATAGTGAGTTGATTTTAGTTTTTTCAATGTAGACATAAAAAGGTCTGAAATCTTATAGCTTGTTTGGATACCATTTAAGAAGAAGATTTTGGCTTCTCTAAATAAAAAAAGTCATTAGCCTGTTTGGATATCACTTAAGAAGTTGTTTTTTTAACTTCTGGAAGTAAAAAAAATCAGAAATTAGTTTGAGTATACAATTTTAGAATGACTTCTAAAAATAAAAAAATTTAAGTAAAATGTTTCTTCTTCTGATTTCTGGTATCCAAACACTTCTACTTTTGGTATACAAACACGAAATATTTCTGGTATCCAAACGTACTATTAGTAAAAGGTTTAGCCAAAACAATATTAATAATAGGTATTGTCCATTGCGTGCAAGGTCATCACCGAAGGATCGTTTCCCAAACCAACTCCTTATTTTATCATATATATATATATAAAAAGAAAAAAATAACTTCTGTCATGTTGTTAAGATGCGGTGAACGTGTATGGAACACGTGACCTTCAATCTTCAGTCTGACGCTCTCCCAACTGAGCTATCCGCAAGACGACGATTCCAACTAAAGAGAATTAAAACTGCTCAACGAGAAGATGCGAAGTAAAAATTGAATATATTCATTTATTTGCTCAACAAAAACCATTGGTATTAGTTGTAACCTACTCTTTCACACTATTTCACAAGTCTCTTTTATGTTGGCATTTCATAATTGATTGATTTCGCGACAATAAGTAAGGTTTCGTAGAAATTTCTTAAAATCTTGTTAAGTAAGCAACTAAATAGTACGTTGCAGGACTTGCAGCTCCACAAATACAAACAAGTGATTAATATTTATAGTGTACAACTTATTCTAACAAGAATACACCAAATGATGAAGTATTAAAAAATTTCTCAACAATTTTCAAATTTTAGTGAAAGCCCCAAAACAATTCTAACCTTGCTATAGGTTTACTTCACTGTCTGTTATACTTATACCCTGGCTACTTCATATTTTGGTTATATAAGTAGGATAGCTTCTTCTCATCACATTGTAAACACAAACATGGGTGGTTTAAGAGTCGTCACTCTGTTGATCGTGTTTATTACAGTGGTGTTTTGCAACTTCGAATCATCTGAAGCTGCATATTCACATCATGATTATAAAATGATCAAAAAGGTTAACGATGATGGTCCTTACAGTGGTTTACTCGTCTCCAAATACTCAGATTTGCATCCATTCTTGAAGTCGACGAGTTTTAAACTCCATAGTGAAATTTCTCATCTAACTTTATCAG
>JAJJMC010025839.1:344710-484418 GCA_023531435.1 Papaver californicum
GACGAGTTTTAAACTCCATAGTGAAATTTCTCATCTAACTTTATCAGGTGAAAAACTTATTATTAAGCTGATAAAGTTTTGTTAATTCTCAGTTTTTCAATTAACCCGCTTCTTATATTTCATGGCATGAGCAACCAGATAAATAAAATAAAATGAGACAAAACCAAAAAAGAATAAGTGTCTGATCCCAGGTTCGAATTGAGACCTTTAGTTTGTTTAAGAAAACATAATTAAAATATTTATTATTAATGAAACCTAAACTGATTTTATTTTATTTTTTGTGTTACTATATAGGGAGAACATTTCACATTGGTCATCTTGGTGACAAGAAGATGATAGTAGCTATGACAGGGATGGGAATGGTAAGTAGTTTATGTTTTTGAAAAATAAATAAATTTGGTCTTATATATTTTTACCTTTTTTTTCCTTTTTTTTCTAAAATTGTGTTTTCACTGCGGCACAGATGAATGCAGCAATTACCACACAAATGTTATGTGGATTATTCAAAATTAAGCACATTCTTCACTATGGATTAGCAAGTAATGCTGATGCTAAACTGTATATGGGCGACATAGTGATTCCTCAATATTGGGCTCATACTGGATTCTGGAACTGGCAGGTGAGGTTATTGTCAGCATGAACATTTAAGCACTTGATTTATATATCTGAAAAATTACAAGTATTAATCTTTTTTTATTTTCGTCTTTTCGGATTTCGTAGAAGTATGGGTATGGTCCGGACGATGAATTAGGTTTCGAAAAAGAAGGATATTTTACGAAAGAATATGGTTACTTAAAGTTTGCTGATTACACAAACAAGACTTTTGTGAAGCATAGAGATTATTACCTTGATAATTACCTAAACAACATTTGGTATCAACCCGAAGAAATATTTCATGATGGTGGATATTATCCAGAGGAAGTAAAAGATTCAATCTTCTGGACTCCTATTCCATTTAACTACGTCGAATTGGCAAGGAAATTGGAGGTATATTTATGTAGTAGTCTACGCTGATTTGGTATCCAAAATATTGCTTGGTTTAGATTCATGTCTTGTCAGATTTTGTTTCTAACACTGTTACAATTGCAACATACTCCCTCCCTCTGTCCCATGAAAAATGATATTTTCACTTTTTCAATTTGGCTTATCTTAGATAAAAATGAAAAAGTGAAAGTATCACTTTTTCTGGGACTGAGGTAGCTATGAAACTAGCAATCGCTTCAAAACTGGTTACTAAATCTTTCCTTATAATAACAGGAAGTAAAATTAGAAGGATGCACAAAAGAAGGTACAGTTTGCTTGCAAAAGACACCAAAAGTAGTGGCAGTGGATAAAGGAAGCAGTGCGAGTATGTATGTAGCTAATTATGCATACAAGAACTTCTTATACTCAAAATATCAAGTCAGTTCATGTGATATGGAAGGAGCTGCAATTGCGCTGGTCTGTCATCAACATTATATTCCTTTTCTTGGATTCAAAGCTTTACATGACGAATATGCTGCTCCTACTCCGGCACAACCTCCCTCTTCTTCTCCATCTCCTACTACCTCTCCTCCTCCCTCTTCACATCCCTCTTCTTATCACTCTCTTTCTCCCTCCTTTTTTCCCTATCCTTCTGCCTTTTCTTCTCCATCTACTACTACCGATGATGACGCTGCGGTCATTGCTGAAGAGAAGAGTAGTATCTATGGTCTCTTGATTGAGAATTGCATTAAAGTTACACATGAGTTTATTACCAAGTATAGTCATCACATGAGTGATGATATGCCTATTAGTTCTTCTTAAGAGGTCGTTTTTGGCAAACTGAAATTCTGGCAGCTGAATTTCGGGCTAGTTAAGTCATTGCGTCCAAGGAACTGGGGGAATCAAACTTTGGTCTGTGTGTTGGTCCTTAAGCGTGTGCTTTATCAGTACTGCAAGTACTTTTATTTTACGTGTGGATTTCATTAGTTTATGTAACTTGTAAGAGCTTTGTGTTTGAGACTTGTTGAAATATTAATAAGTGAGCTGCTATGATCCTATGTGCATCAATCATGTGTTATGCCCCAGTGCTCTATAGGGCCTGAAATAACAAATAGACAGCTTCATTGAAGAATGAAATGATATGCACTAAGAAACTGCGTCTTGGTTAACATTTATAAACAGAAATGTTTATACCACCGATGTTATAGAAGAGAATAAAGCCAATGCATCCGCTACCACAAACACTGTAAATGATGCCCGTCCCAAGAAAACTGGGGCACCATTCTTAGTGCTACTCGTGTCATTAATAACACCTCCCGGTACGGTAAAAGCAGCAGCAAAGGCTACTGTAGCAATGAGGGCACCCACTATCATGCAGGATCCGGATGTGTCTTTCATCCATTCCTCTCCTTCCTTTAGTAAGTCTTTGTGTTCTTTGTAAATACAACTTGAGCTGTATCTCCTTCCTTATTTCTCTTGAACTTATCGTTCTTTGGCATAATACTTTCTACCCGTGCACCGGAAAATAGTATGTACATATGACATCATAAAACTACGCCAGAAGATTTGGTTTTCTGGTCAAATTAGATAGGAAGTATAGTATATTACTCCCTCCGTCCCAGGAAAAGTGATACTTTCACCTTTTCAATTTGACCTATTTTTTTGGCAAAAATGAAAAGTGTCACTTTTTCTGGGACAGAGATAGTATAAAGTAGTGTGGCATTATTATAAAAACATGATCTTCGTAGCCCCTTGATTACCTTATACCACTGTAATTCTCGTTGAATCTGAAGAGTTACACCTGACACCAAATCGAGCTGAAAAGGAGGTGCTAACTTGGCAGCATAATGCAAGATGGTGTTCTCGTCACCATCTGTTTCAGAAAGCAGACTAAACTTTTCTCCCTTTGTGTCACCAAAATCGCATAACATACTCACTATTATTTCATTACGCTCTGCTATAGCCATTTGTATCATCGTTGGATTCGCTATCTTCTGCCAAACCAGGTAATCGAACTGTTCAAGACACTCAGCTACAAATTCTATGATTCCATGCTTTATAAACATCGTCGTGATGTCAGGCTTAGATTGAAAAAAAATTATCATCTCAGGAGTACTATTTGCATTACGGAGTTCCACCAACATTTGTTTGAGCAACACAGTTGCTTGTAAGTGCATCAACTTATGGTTGTATGATTTCTTAAGATGAGGCACTGAAATAAGAGTCAAAACAAACCACCATTAAGATGAAATATCTATAGTCTGCGACAATTCATACGGTTGCCATAATGTCAAGTGGCATTAGAATGTATCGGGCTATTTCAAGCAAAAAAAAAAAAACCTCGTGTTAAGCAAAGCATGAGGATTCTTGTGTGTCTGGCTAAGGAAAAAATCTCTTCTGCTTTGGTATACTCTGGAGGGTTCTCTTTATCTCTTTCAGTGCATTCTGAGGAGTACTGGCAAGTGTTTGGCTCGGTCGGTTGGACGTATGTCATATTCATGTCCACATGAAGTACTGTTGGATTTGGAAAAAAATGATTAACAACAGATATATAGTAACTGATTTGCTAATTGCTATGGACAACATGAAGTTAGGGAGATTACAAACTAACATGAATAGATGCGGGTCTGCCACCATGTCAGCTTAGTCCCACTAGGAAACGCAAACGGCTTTCGAACCAACAACTCTAATCCACACATACCATGCTGTGGTGAATTCACCATAACCAATTTCGGAAACCGTTTGACAAGACAAAATGCTAAATCTACAAACAAAACATACATTTAGTTTTCGCGCATTGACCATATAATGAAGCAGGAATTTCTACTCAGCAGAATATTTAAGTAAAGTTATAAAAAACAAAGAATTGGATAATTGGAGCTTAAATAATTTTGATGCTCTTTTGATTACCTACCATAGAAATTGGCATCAATTACGCTGCATATTAACCTAGCGCCATCATTACCCGAGAACGGACTGTTAGGCTCCTCGTCTCTAGTTACTGAGTAAAGATACTCAACAATTTTCTTTTGCCCAGCTGTAACAAAAAAAAGAACATATTCGAGAGGTGTTCTTCTGTACCATCATTACAGCAGCTTCAGTGATTCCACGGCTGGCAGCAGTATGAAGTGCTTTGTTACCATTAGTACATATTTTGTATTCCAGTACTTTAGGTGTCATCAGTTTCACAATCTCCTCTACAAATTTTGTCTTTCTATTCCAATATACAGCCAAATGCATTGTTGTACCCAAGTCATGTGTGATTGCTTGGTTAATCGCTTCAGGATTGTTCTTAAGAAACTCCTTGGCCTGATCCAATCATCCAAGTCATCGACCCTTAGTGCTTCGTATAGTAGGTTGTTTCTACCAGGAACATAAATTGCCTCGTCTAATTCATAACACGAGATGCAGCGTGAAAACGATTAATAAGTATCAAAAATTAAGAAATAAAAATTTAAGATGTGTGTGCTGTATGCATATACGTAGCTATAGCGAGTCATATGTATAGGCCATTACCAACTTCAGAGGGCTGCTTGTATTCATCATTATCACCAGGTACCTGTGCAATCTCTTGTTTACCAGAACTACTGTTCGCATTATTCTTTCCTGATATCAATAGGTTGTTGATACAAAAATTAGGAACGTGCGCATATATATATATATACACGCCAATTTCAAGAAATTTTTGGACTAAAGAATTTTATCTTAATTACACAATAATTTACCAATTGGCAGTGACGGAGGCAGAATCGTAGGCAAGAAGGGGCAATAAAAAAAAGTTCCCACTGCAGGGGAAAAACATGAATCAAAGAGCAAATGCTGGAACATTCTTGTAGAAATATGCATAAAGAAACCCTCGACAATTATCAATTGGCAAGTAGGAGTAGTTACTCTCCGCCTCTGCTAATTGGTTAGAGTTTATGATAGGGGTATTACGGAACAATTATCCATAGCCTGTGTATATTTAGACTAGGGTATCATCCGTGCCTAGTCGGCACGAGCTATTTTATAAAATCGTTTGCTAGGTTTTCTAACATTACTGAATTTCGGTTTATAATTGTCATTATAGATGATGATGCATATTTAAAGGGTCCCATATATTAAAATTATTTTGTAACCTTGCTCATTGTTACTAATCATATTCCACCGTGGTTATGCTAATAGTATTATCTACACTAATGGCCTACAATTTGAATCTTAGATAGAATTTTTTTTAACATTCGGCACAGCCATATTGTCAGGTTAATAAAATATTGTGCATAGATTGTTGAATTATTGTATAGTTATGAGTTTATATCCACTTGTACAAATGCAAATTTTATTGTCCACCAATAATTTTTTATTGTCCTTGCATTTTAGGTCCAACTACCCGGTTGATAAAAACAATTCGATAGTTCGAATTACAAATTTACAATACGTTCTTCTAAACCAACGCTAAATAGTACATTACTAAGTTTACATATTTATTCAAGTTTGTTATATTACTGAGTTTGTTATATAAACCAATGTGCAATACTTGACTTTTTTTGTGTGTGTATATCCAAAAGAAAAATTTGTATACCAACCAAAAAATAATACTTCCTCCATTTTTAAAAAAGTGTTACAATCACTTTTCTAAAAACAGAGATAGTATTTTTTTTTCTTTTAATGAATAAATTTTCCAGTCAAATTGGCTATTTTTTTATAGGATGGTTGGCTTGGTTATTTAACATCATGGTATACTGGGTAAGAATTGAGGGTACAAAACATGTTATACACATAAAAACGAAAATGATTTTATGACCCATAAGCTTTGAGCAAATACCCAATTTGTTCAAATTTAATAACATTTCCTCGGTACATGCCATATAATTTTAAAAATTTGCACTCGGCATTAGTCATCAACATGATAAATTCACTAAAGGATTATTCAGATCAGTCATATTCCATTGTCACAAATTGAAACTTTTGTGGTCCCAACGGTTTACAGACGATAGCTTACAACAATGGTTATATGAATGCTGCAAGTGTAAAATCCTCTTTCGTCAAACATATGGAATCACTGTGCTATGAAGAGACGAAAGACAAACTTAAAAACTAAAAGGATTTTAAGAAGTTGTTTGTACTGGTGAAGTCCCGTCATGCAAAAAAAATCAAAAGGTGGTAAAGTTTGTTGAAGATTGATACTATTGTTTACTAATAAAAATAATGACATGTATAAGACTACCTTTTGCATTGAGATCTCATCTTTAGGAACCAAATAATTGGAGGACGACATGCATTTTTAAACAAAGACACAATGGTCTATGGTATTAGGTGTTAATCCTGGACCATGACTTCAGATCTGATCCTACCAGGAAACAAATCCTAGGAATACTCACCCTTCGAATCCCCATTCAGTTCTAGCTTTTTGTAAGAGACCTTCATTTGAGCAAGCTGGGATTTCATAACTTGATTGTAAGAACACATCAAACAACTTGCTTTACCTTCTTGTATACAAATCTTAAATGGTGGTTGATAAGTATCTTTCAAATCCTGCTCTGAAACCTATATACAAACCAAAAACATAAGTGTTGAAATTATGTTCCCCAAAAGCACAAATTCAGCAGTAGACGACAACTATTTGGTTCGGTACTCGAGACTGAGTAAGATTTCATGCCACACAATTTGCTACTTAGTTGACATATTGAAGTATTAAGGAAAAATTACTTGATGGGACCTAGATTATTCACCCGATTAAAGATATATAATAATGTCAGTTGATGGTTTTACCGTGTTGATATGTTTTGAATCAGTCGTTGGTCGAAATATTACGGGGAGTCCGAGGGGCAGATTTGTTTTCACTGGATTTGTTTTCCGTTATTTAGTCGAATTAGGGTTTATTTCTTTGCCCTATATATATACATACGTTGTACCTAGAATTTGTGTATCTCAGTATTTTACTCTATAATAAAACTCTGTTTTCTCTGTTGTGGATATAGCTAACGTAACAGTTAGTGAACCACGTAAATCTCTGTGTCTCGATCTCTATTATTGTTCTCGTTCGATCTCTCGTTATAACATACCGTATACTCATAAGTGGTGTCAGTCGATGCTAATTCTGCTGCTTGTGAATAACCATGAACTTAATTCAACCAAGGTGTAATACAGCTGGTGCAAGAGTTCCAAGGCTCATCAAAGTCACACATCCTTCTTTAGCCTTAAGCTGCAATATCCAACAAAACCAATTAACAACTTCCAAAAAGGAAAACAACCCAAGAATCGATAAATGCACACTTAATCCACACTTAATCAATTCTTGGTATTATGCTTTCAACTTCTTAAGATCTGCAGGTTTTAGTATAATATAAGAATTAATACGCTAGTTTAATAAAGCTAACAACATATGAAAGAGAAAAATAGAGGAGTTTTAAATCTTACCTATGCATACCCGAGCAAGGGAAGTTAAATACGTCAATGTGAAATAATCACCTGCCGAATTTTTGAAAGAAATTACATCTCCTGGTCATTGATAGACTTGACACAGATAGCATAGAGAATCGCACATGATCTAGGCAAAGATACAACCACAACTGTACTCTTTGTTCCCCTGTACCCACTCATTTTCCCCCAAAAGCAGTTTCCACAAATCTGAGTTGATGCAATTGATTAGTGAGTTACATGTATCCTCTTTTCCTAGACTACAAAAAAAAACATATTTCCCCAATGCGGATACAATGCACGTAAGTTATTCCATGGAGAAAAAGAACATATAGTAAAAAATCCAGCTATGATCGACATCTCCCTGGCATTGTTCTCGTTTGAATTGGCTAGTAATTTATGAGAACCTTCTTCTCCTCGTCTTTAGAACCCTTTTATACTAAGGGGAAGAATTTTATACTAAGGGGAAGAAGAACAAGACAATTGCAAAAATTACATAGCAATGCTAAAACCCCAAAATCTAGTGATAAAATTGACTTGTGGAGTCTGGGCATGTGAAATCGAGCCAAGAAAGTCAAAATACCACTTGAATTTCTTTCCGTAGCGAGGGATGAAATTGCAAAACAACCTAACCTGACCTCAACTACTTATCCGAGAAATAATTTGTCTTCCCTGCTACAAAAAAACTAAACAAAAACTCAAGTGGGTGAACTAATCACACTAACACTCCACGTAAGCTGAAATAATACAAAAAGAAACAAAAAATTAGTGATAAAATTGCAACAGTGTGTCACATCCTTCATTTCCTAGAGAAAGAACGTGGAGAAGCAAGTAAGTATAACATCATCTCTGGTGTTTTGTGTTTCCAAGAGTTAATGATATGCAGCTTTCTTTTCTTGCATACTTTATTGTAAAATGCTGCAATACAACCACATTTTGGAGCAAAAGTCAAGACCTAAGTTGAAAACAATGACCATAGATTTAATGCAAATGAATGAAACAAAGACATATTAAGATGATGAAATAGTTGATGAAAATTATCTATCTAAGAAATCAAATGTAACTTATAGGGATGACAAAAGACCTTACCCTGAACACCAAACATAAATACATCGAGATCTTTTATTACAGGGATACAAACATATATCACAGTACCTGGTCACCGTCACTTAACCAAGTCAGCATAAGAATAAGGGGCAGTGATACTAGATTACCATGTCCCAGAAATCCTCACACGTATGTTGTAGCTAACCTTGAGTGGCTATGATGCTTGGATTGCTTTCACAGGAACTAACCTACATTTTTAAGAGGTACTCCTTAATTTCAAGCAAAATAGCAAACAAATATGCCATTTAACACATTTTAACCTTTTGTCCCTTCACTCACTCATACTTCAAATCGTAAAAGATTTATACCTCCAGAAAACTTGCATTAATATAATTACTCCCTGGCGTTCTTGAATCCTCGGCTAACTTTAAAACAACCCTGTTTTTGTCAACTAAAAATCAATGAGATGTAAAGAACTAATCGACCACCTTGTATACGACACATTAATCAACCATTTAAAGTAGTGATTGCCGGAAGAATCTCACCAATACGAAGGAGGAAAAAACAAAGGAGAATATGGTCTCACAGTCTCTCACTGATATAAGCTTTGTCACGCCCGAGCTCCTGAAACAACAACATAAATGTATGGATGAAATCCTTCTTCCAGTTTGTAAATGCATTCAAAGAGAAGAGGATGGGGATACACACCGGAAGAGACGTGAATCCCATATCCTGAAGCGTTGGTCCTGGTGGATTAAGTAATGAACTCCTCAGGCTACCAAACCAAACCATGAATGTACTGAAGAAGAAAAAACACATGAATAACACAACCCCACGGCCAGAAAAATCAAATACATAACCAAGTAATAAAACAAAACTGAGTATACAACTTCAATGTTTCAGAGTTTACTAAAAGCAAAGTTTCATACTGGGTGTTACTAAAACTCAAAAAAAAAAAAAACTGCATCTCAATGCACATGATATCTGGCTTCATCCTAAAGGAGAGAAAGTGCAAATGAACAGATCTCTTTAAATTTAAAGTTGACTGAAAAAGCAAGTAACTTTTTCCTACTTTTTTCCTGGGTTTTCTTCGAAGGCAATTTGACAATGAAGAGTGAACTATGAATGAAAAATACAACTTCAACCAAACCCCATATAGAAAAATATCTTCTCTGTACCTATATATATATATATATATATCAAATCGTTTTCATATCCCAACATTGACTTTCAAAAACTTAGATATCTGAGATGCCCATATGATATATAAAGATGGATATATAAAGATGGATGAACGTTGGATCATCTAAAAAATTACACTGGAAGGATGAGAAAATTACATCCGCTAATTGTCCGCTAATTGTAAAGCCAAGAATATATCTCGGCCGGGTCTAATAGAAAACACTCTTGTTCGCAAGTAGATGAATTTCTATAAAAGTCTCTATACAGATCCTTCGCCATAGCTTTGAAGACTCGCGAGCAATGTAAAACATCATAATTTATTAATGTTTCTGTAGAAAAATTCCATACTAATTCATGATACCCATCAAATTCAAATTCATCTGTATAACCTTTTTTGTCAGGACTAAAACTCCTTCCCTTTTCCATATTCGTTGCTAGTAAAACACTTTCAGATCTGATGATATACAGACACAAAACTCAACTCAATTAACTTTAAGTTTCTAGGGTTTCCTTCTGGTGTAGAATCCTGAAGCTTTCTTGGTTCTGTTTGCCTGAGAGAGAGATAGAGAGACGGGAAGAATTATACTTGTTTTGTTATTTCTTAATTATATCAAATTAGATAGATGACACGTAATTAGGTCGAGAATGAAACGTTTTCATAAATTTGCATTCGATCGACCTTCATCTGAATGGAAACGGTTTCACAAACTGATGGGAAATAAAAATACTCTCTGTATTTATGATGCCCATATGATATATAAAGATGAATGAACGGTTAGATCAAATCTAGAAAACTATATTAGAAGGATGGAAAAATCACATCAGCTAGTTGTAAAACTAACAATGTATCTAATAGAAAACACTTACTCCCTCCGTTTCAGAAAAAAAGTTACTTTATTTATTTCCAAATTTACCCTAACAAAAAGTTTAATATAACATATATTTTTATAATGAGAATAATAACATTTCTTAAAATAATAAGGGTAGTTTTGAAAGTTTGTTATATTAAAAATGAAAGTAACTCTTTTGTTGGAACAAAAATTTAAAAAGAAAGTAACTCTTTTTTCCTGAAACGGAGGGAGTATATTTTATAAGCATAGATTTCGAAACGATTAATTAATAATTACCTACCTTTCTGTTTATCTTGATCCGATGATGCTGATGGGTTTTGGACAATTTTTTCTTTTCCTTCATCAGTTTTAGAGTTACTAGTACTGCTTCTTAAAATCTCCATCATCTCATTTCGAGTATTTGCGTGAGATTCAACGAGTACTTTAAGTAACATTTTAATATCTATAATTTCTTCGTCAGGAGATTGATTCTCATGATCAATACTTATTTCTCTGGCAGACATGTTGGTAGAGGAAAATTATAAGATGAAGATTAAACAGTGAATGAGTGAAAAATCTTGTATGATAAGGGGTCTAATATATATATGTATGAGGTATATACTTTTCTTCTCGAGAGAGAATTGCTTTCATATAAATTCTCCGACATAAAATTCGTGTTTCCATAGGACTCTCACGCCCTACCGTAATCAGGCCAACCAAAAAAAAGGCCTTATTCCCTCTGTGCTCTGTGCAGTTTTTTTACAGGGGGCAATGTAGTACTCGAGTCAGCATTACGCTTTCGATAGCCATGCATAAATTTCCCAGCTACATCTATCGTGGTGGTATGGCCATTTTAAAAGTGAGGATTTGGAATACTCAAGACATATATTTTCAGTTTGTATAACGGGTTATTTAGGTGCTCCAATATGTTTCAAAAAAAAAAGTGCTCCAATACCTTTAAAAAAAACAGTAATTCTTTGTATAAGAAATAAATTTATTGTTTTTAATTCTATAAAAATTAATTTCTAATAAAATAGATCAAATAATACTTATTTTTAATATAATAATTTTTTATTTTAATAAACTTTAATATATATACCGGGATATAAATTAATAAAACCCTTTTATACAAAACAAATTTCATTAGCAAAAGACATTTTAATTAGTACTTGGAATTAGTGTCTAGTTAATTGCCTTAACTAGCAAAAGCTCCAAATTCTCCACTGTTTATTGGATTTTTTCTACCTAGAGCATACAGTATTTAGTTGCCTTTCCGCTACTTTGTTACGTGTCCTATTAGCAAAAGCTACTTTAATTAGTACTCGGAACTGGTTAGTTAATTGCCTTAATACGGACTTTGTTCGTCATAACCATTAACTAAACAATAACATAATGGGTGCGATCGACATTTTTTCGATAAAGTAAATATTTTAATCTCCTTAGCTGATTTAGTTAATTAGTTTTAAGAAGAAAGGTTGATTACAATCAATATTTCCCAATGTTCAATGGAAAGGATATCTTTAAAGTAAAAGAAATAATACTATACTTAAACCAACTCTGAGGAGAAGTCCAGTCTCCAGTGAAAGATAAAGTTGGGTTCTGTTCTCTTTTGTGTCAAGCTGATAACCTTGTATTTCTCTTTAAACAAGAAAATTTGATAAAACTTGGTATAAAAAACCTAGGTGAACAAACTTATTATGTAAAAAACCCTCACATATTATTTTTTATAAAGAAAAATTATTTTTATTAAAAATAAAACAAAAACCCCATTTCCCTTAATAATAATTATATTTAGATTTTAATTATTTTCAATATACCCGAATTGCCCTTCCTATATAATCTATAAGTCTTAAATGGAAACAAATCTTAAAACCAAATCTTCTTTAAAATTCGGATGAGAGAATTCTGCTAAGAACATATTTTCTCCAAATCTGATTATTTGAAGAACCGAAACATATCTTCTCCAAATTCGGCTAGGGTTTCATCAAAATATATCTTCTCCAAATCTGATTCCTGAAATTTAATTGAAGAATTGTGTTCGTTTTTGGTATTGTTTAATTGAAGATATCTTCTTCAAATCAAATTCTGCTGTGAAGTGAAGATTTGAGTTCGTTTTTGGTGCTGTTTAATTGAAGAACATAAATTCTAGCTTCGATTCATCTCAAACAGTTTCAAATCCATTGATTATTTGAAGAACCGAGTTCGTATTTGTTTAAGTGAAGAACAGAAACTCAGCTTCAGTTGTATTTCATCAGGTAAGTTTAATTTTCGATTTATTGATTTTGGTTTTTATTTGATTATCATACTTTTGAAGAACCAAACTCAAAATTGTATTCGTTTCTGTTCAAGTGAAGACCAGGAACTGTAACTTCAAATTGTTTGTTTGTTTGAAGATTCCTACTGTATGTTCAATTTTTTCTTTCAATTTTGATCATATTCTCATTCGGTTCAAGATTTTGTATTAGTTCAATCATTCCTCTGAAACTGAAATCCAACTTTCAAATGTTGTTGTTGGTGTTGTTGTTTATATTCACAAACAAGTGAAACCGTTTTTGGTTTCATACTTTTTCCTGTATATAATTGGAATCAGAGTTTGTTATGTTTTTGATGTTAATTTTCAAATGTTATTGTTGGTGTTGTTGTTTATATTCAGTGAAACCGTTTTTGGTTTCATTCTTTTTTTCTGTATATTATTGGAGTCACAGTTTTGTATGTTGTTGATGTTAATTTTCAATTTTTGTTGGTGTTGTTGTTTATATACACATACAGTGAAACTTATTTTGGTTTCATACTTTTGTCTGTAGGTTATGAAATCACATTTTTATTATGTTGTTGATGTTAATTTTTAATTTTTGTTGGTGTTGTTTGTTTATATACACATACAGTGAAACTTATTTCGGTTTCATACTTTTTTCCGTAGGTTATGGAATATGTTCTCGCTGTTATATTTCACAAAGATGATACATTATCTTTTCGTATTGGTGTACAAGCATCTGTTTGTGATTTGAAGGGTAGTATATGTTCAAGTTGGTGTCAATTCTCTTCTCTTTCTATTGAAATTTTCCACATAGTTTGTGATCAGCAAAAGGTTATCAATTCTGATTTTGATCTCCAATCGGTTGCTTTATTTACTTTGTTTATTAAGCTTCCATCTGTTGAGTTACATGTAAGGCATAGAGATGAGTCCTCTAGTTGTAGTTCAGAAATTTCAGCAATCATACCATATGAGCAGCCACGAAGTTTAGGAATTATATCTTTTGAGCATTCAACACTTACAAATTTATTATGATGTTCGTAATAAAGTTAAAGAACCGTTGAAGTCTGCGCATTGGTTTGGCCTTTTACAGGGTGTGAATCAGGTGTTTAATCGAGGTGTTCAACAAATTCGTTCTGATTTATTGAAATATCATGCAGTATCTGGGTATTCATTTAAGATGACAAGGAATGAGAAGTTGATGATTAATGCATGTTGTTCTAATAAGGAAGAAGATAAATGTGAATGGCATATATATGCTGTTTCTATTGATGGTATTGAAGGTAGTCCTTTTATTATCAAGGAGTTAAATAAGAAGCATACTTGTTGTGGTGGAGTTCTAAACAGACCACATTTGTCGAAGAAACTTATTAGTAGCTTCATTCTTGAAGAGATTAAACAGAATCCAAAGAAGAAGACAAAAGATATTATGAATCAGTTTACAAGAGAGTACGGCTTTGACATTAGCCGTTATTATGCATATGCAGGGAAGAGTCATGCATTGAATATTACATGGGGAGAGAACGAGAAATCATTTATGTACTTGAAATGGTATACCAACAAATTGACTGAAACCAATCCTGGATCTCGTGTTGTTTTGGAAGTTGAAAATGGGACTCAAAAATTTCAAAGATTGTTTATCTGTTTCGGAGCATGCATTCGTGGATTCAATTATTGTCGTCCTTTGTTATTCCTTGATGCAGCCCATTTGAAGAGCAAATACCTTGGTCATATCATGGCAGCAATAGGTCTAACCGGGAATGACGGTAATTTTCTTAAACATTCTATTTTGTTTCACATCAGCGAAACCTATTTTTTTTACAGAAAAATGTAATTGATATGTATGAAACCTTATTCGGTTTCATTGTTTTTCATATGCTGAGACATTTTTTCTACAGAAAAATATAGTTTAAACGGATGAAACTTTTTCGGTTTCATTGTTTTTTTATATGCTGAGACATTTTTTTTTCTGTTCTTTTCAGAAATCTATCCTTTTGCTTATGCTGTTGTTTCTTCGGAGAATGACGCCAACTGGAAATGGTTTTTGGAGAATTTGAAGCAAGTACTTTCTCCTATGCGCAAAAATCTTACTTTTGTTAGTGATCGAGTTACTGGTTTGGTGAATCAAATCCCTGATGCTGCTCATGGTTGGTGTTACTGGCATATGAAGATCAATATCAATACATACTTGCCGAAGTCCAGTAAGGTTTATAACAATTATGTGCTTGGGTTGTTTGAAAAATGTGCGTATGCTAATACACATATAAAATTTTCAGAGAACTGGGAGAATTTATTGCAGGTCAAAAATCAGAAGTTACAAGATTATCTGAGTAGAGCTCCGATTGATAAATGGGCAAGTTTTTATTTCCCGGGTCGTCGTTATGGTAGGTTGTGTTCGAATATTGCTGAGAGTTTCAATAGTTGGATGGTTGAATAGCGAGAAAAGCCTATAGCCATTATGGTTGATAAGATCAGAGTGAAGCTTATGAATCAAATGTGTCTACGTCGTGAGGAATGTGCAACATTATTGAAGTGGCAAGAAACTTTGTGTCCATAGTTTGAAACTGAGTTGTACAACAACAAGATGCACGGCCATGAATACACTGTCACCAAGTCGTTGCAATATGTGTTTGAAGTTCATTCTACATTAACACAAAAAGTCGATTTGGAAAGAAGAACATGTTCTTGCAATCGCTGGCGCATCAACGGTTTTCCTTGTGCCCATGCTATCCGTTGTATCATGCTAAATGAAGAAGACCCGTATAAGTATGTTGAATTCTATTTTACAGTAAAGTTCTACCGTGAATCCTATGCAAGACCAATCAATCCTGTTCCCACAGTTGAAAAGCCTACGGTTGTGTCTCCAAAATCTCTTTTTCTTGGTCCTGATGCTCTACCACAACCTGGTCGTCCAAGGAAGAAGAAGAGAATTCCTAATACAGGTTCAGTTCCTAATAAGAAGATGAGAACTTGTGGTAGCTACCATGTTTTGAGTACCCATAAGCGAAGGACATGCCCTGCGCGGCAGATGTGAATTTATTTTGACAACAATTCATTGACTTTTTCATTTTCATTTTTTTGTTTAGACTACTATATGTTTCAATCTTCATATTGTTTACAGTTAAAATTTCATTTTTGCTTCAGGTCTTTCATGTTTTTTTGTTTTTTTCAGAGTTACAGGCTTTTTATAAGTTACAGGCCTGTAGCATATGTTTTTTTATCTATAAAATGATGAAACCTTTTTCGTTTTCATAGTTTGTTTTCTTTTGGAGTAAGATGAAATTCAAAAAGACTATGAAACCTTTTTTCGGTTTTATAGTGTTTTTCTTTCTGGAATAAGATGAAAACAAAAATAAATGATGAAACCTTTTTCGGTTTCATAGTTTGTTTTATTCTGGAATAAGATGAAATTTAAAAAAAACTATGAAACCTTTTTCGGTTTCATAGTTTTTTTTTCATCTGTAGTAAGATGAAAAAAAAAAAAACAATGAAACCCTTTTTGGTTTCATTATTTTTTTCACCTGTAATAAGATGAAATAGAAAATATTGATTAACATTTCTCATAAATCATACTGTAATAAGATGAAACAAATCATTCAAAAAGATTTTCATCCTTAAGAGTATTGATTGATCAAAAGACTGATTAATATTGAATAAGATTTTTTTTACGGACAACACTTTTTACTGTATCATAAACTAATTGATTAACATTGTTGCAACCTAAGTTTCAACCTCTCTTTCATGAACAGACAACCACCATGAGGTTTGACCATCAGTCTTCTTTTCTCTTCCACTTTAAGTTGCAATTTTGTCAAGGAGTATTAGTCTTCAACTTTGTCAAGGAGTATCTTGCATGCCAACTTTGGCCTCATATTTTGCACCTTTTGTTTTATGTGCTCTTCGGATGAAAAATTTCCTTTCAAAAGGCTCTTCATGTAATAGCAAACATTAAGTCTGCAATCATTCCTGAAATTAACAAAACAATATCTTTAAATTAAAAAATACAAAAAATGATTAAAATGAAGATATCACAATTTCTTTTAAAAGTACTTATACATCTTGTTGACAGCAAAAAGGGGTGTTCAAAATAAATTCTTTTGTTTGACTTGATGGGTCCAGGCAAAGCTTTGAAACATGTTTTCTAAATGCTGACACCATTCTTTCCTTCATGCTTTCAGCACTTTTTTTTTGCATTCATCTTCAGTGGAGGTCATTGAGTTGTAATGAGAGAATTCTCCAGTCTCATTATCAAAGACTAACAATGTCCAGTGATATGTCTTTTCACTTAGTTTTGTTATGATTGGAACGAAGACATATTCTGGAGTGTAGTCCATTTTATCAATGAAAGCTTCAATCGCAGTATGGCAACTTTTACCGATTGAGTGTATTGTCTGAAATTCAATAAAAAATCAAAATGAGTGTATTGTTGAAAATCAGTGAAACCTTTTTTTTACAGAAAAATGTAATTGAAACATATGAAACCTTATTTTGATGAAACCAAAATTGGTTTCATTGTTTTCAGAAAGACACTTGTATAAGATAAGTTAGATGAAACTTACATAGACATATGTGCTTAGGAAAAAAAACCTTTTGTACTTAGGAGTGCCATCTGATTTCTTGATGTTCTTTGCTATATTTTTGTTGCAATTTGAGCATGTAGAACTCAATCATATCTCCTTCTATGTCACCTTTTCTTATCAAGGCGTTCATATTTTTTCCTGTAATGTACAGGCCCATATCGTCTTTCTCCCAAGCCATGTCACTGTTGTTATATTGTTGACAAACAAATTTAATTTTAAGAAGAATAAAAGAAACTAAAACACTTAAATTATTTAACCAAAAAACTTAATGGTATGAATGCCACTTACCTTTCATTGTGCATTTTAAAATATCTGCACGCAATCAGTTTTTCATTTGAATCCAGCAGTTGCATAATTTTTAAGTTGTCCACTGCTTTCAACTTGTCTTCCCTTTTCTCTTTTTGTTTTTTCTCCAACTTTTTCTTTTGATTTCTGCTCACACACCGAGTCTTTTTTTTTTTCTTATTCTTAGCATCTCCAGGTGTATAATCCTGCATCTTGACAGGTGCTTGCATTCTTCTTTTGTTTTCTCTCATCCTTGAGATTATGTTACTCAATTTTTTATCGGGACTGATGTCTTCACCATCTTCTTTCTCACTGTCAGTTTCCGTCAATCCCAACTTGAAATGAGGCACATCATCTTCTAAAACAATTACATCATTTTCCATGTTTATAACAGAGTAGTAGCATATGCCTTTACTACTTGGATTTGATGTAGAAGTCTTGGTTGCATACTCGTCTTCCATTTGCTGAAGAATAGTTTCATCAATTGAATCTTGGCTTTGAGTTGACACTTCAATCTGTGTCTCTGGCTTTGATGAAGAACTTTTCTTCGCTTCCAGTTCTACTCTCTCAGCGACTCTGATATCTTCTATAGTTTCTGGAGTCAATTCAGAAATTTCTTCTATTGCACTCCTCAAGTTACTTTTCGTCAAAGAAGATTCAATTTGTTCAACCACTTTTATATCTTCAATTGTGTTCGGAGTTAACTCCGAAACTTCTTCCATTATACTGTCCTTGGCTTGCTTTGCTTTGATTTTAGATTCTCCCTTCTCAGCCACCTCCAAATCTTCAATTGTGTTCGGAGTTAACTCCTAAATCTCTTCAGTCTGAACTTCATGAGCTGAAACCTTTTCAGGTTCCACTGCGTCATGTTGCTCCTGAACATCTTCATGAGCTGAAACCTTTTCAGGTTCCACTGAATCATGTTGGATCTGAGCTTCTTCATTAGCTGAAACCTTTTCAGGTTCCACTGCGTCATTCTGCTCCTGGACTTCTTCATGAGCTGAAACCTCTTCAGGTTCCACTGCGTCATGTTGATCCTGAACTTCTTCATGAGCTGAAACCTTAATGAACTGAAACCTCTCTTCGTTGAACAAACAACCACTGCATCTACAAACCTTTTTAGGTTCCACTGCATCATGTTGGATCTGAGCTTCTTCATTAGTTGAAACATTTTCAGGTTCCACTGCATCATTCTGCTCCTGGACTTCAACATGAGCTGAAACCTCTTCAAGTTCCACTGCGTCATGTTGATCCTGAACTTCTTCATGAGCTGAAACCTTTTCAGGTTCCACTGCATCATGGTGTTTTGTTTCTTCAAATATATTCACTACCTGCGATATTTATTGATTTCAGAAAACAAAGTATAGTAAATCAAATCAAATCAAATCAAATAAAAACAAAAAAAAGTATAGTAAATTATCACCTCATCATTGTAAGACTTTTGTTCTCTATCTTCTTCAACCTCAACATTCACATCATCTTGTTCTACCATTGCATCCACAATTTTTATAGTAGTGGTTATCAATTCCTCCATATCTTGTTCAGTGTATGAAACTGTTCCTGCTTCATCTCGCTTACGTTTCTTTCCCACGTAAGTCTTCCTCACTGGTTCTAGTTCTAACTTATCTTCAGCATCATATTTTGCGAGAATTGATTGATCTTCTTCCGAAAGCCCATTGTTACCGACGCTTGTAAGCTTGTCAATCAAAATTCTTGCCCACTTATATTTTTCCTTGTATGTGGTATCTTCATTTCTAGTTTCAACACTCACTTCATTTCTATCACCAATAATATTTTCATTTCTTTCACCAACCATCTCTTCATTTCTTTCAGAACCAATATCTTCATTTCTTTCACCAACCATCGCATTATCCTCTTCATTTGTTTCACCACCAACATCTGCATTTTCCTCTTCATTTCCTTCACCATCTATGTACTCTTCAAACTGAATTTCCTCTTCCTCTATACGCTGGACCAAGCGTATTTCTTGTTCATTATATTCTAACATGAAGGATCCCTGACGGTAACCCACATTCATCTGTGGAATATAAGAAAAGTTATGATTAATAAGTTGGTATTAAATAAACTATGAAACCTTTTTTGGTTCCATAGTTTTGCTTTTTCATCTTAAATAAGGTGCAGACATTAAAAATTATAAACAAAATAAGAACTGTTGTTGCTTTTACCTTGGAGAAATTTTCTGGTTTGTTGGAGAGATCATCAACATTTCGCTCTCATCTTCTCTCAAAGTGATGTTTGTCATCTCAGCAAACCAATACTGTAAAAAATCAATACACGATTCAACATTTAAATTAGTAATCAAACTCGGGAAAAATAAAAAACAAACATTTTATGAATCAAAAGAAACAAAATTAACTTACCGGTGGGTAAATGACGCAACTTGATACATCATCAACTTCTTCAGCTTTAATTATAGACTCAATTAGATTTTCATGCAAAACATCAGGCCAACACACTTTATTCATCTCAAATACTTGGTACAAGTATTTTGATGTCAGATTCTGCCCACCTTTTTTTGGGACAAATATCGAAATCAAGAGATAGAGTATGAATAGCTTGACGAAGTCTTCAACTTTGGTTTCATCTGCTGTTGTTTCCATCATAGCTCTGACAATATCAGTTTTCCTCATCTTCTTAGCTCCTTTAAAATACTCAACTTGAAACATGTTCACCTTTTTCTTCAGCTCAACATCTTGGTGTATATCTACATTCTTCATCATTTGTAGACCAAAGATGACAGCGAACTGTTCAGGTGTTGTCCGTAGTATCATATTCCTTGCTCTCATTAATTTGAAACAATCTGGTTTATCACCCTTTACACTTCTATAAAATGACCCTAAGATCATCTGAACTGCTCTTGTCGTTTTCTTTAATTTTTCTACTTAAAGGGTACCATCGAAGAACGGTTTGAAGAAACGCCAGAATGGACATGCAACAAGTGCTTCATGTGTTTTTCTTTAGTTTGTATCAATGCTTTTATTTTTGGTGCCTCTGTACACAAATGTTGTAATGAGCACGTGTATGGATCTGGATTTTTTTTTTTCCTGTTACAGAATAAGTAAACCATTAGCACAAACAAAACAGAATAGGATGAAACCTTTTTGGGTTCCATCAAAACATTCATTAAGTAAAAAAACACCAATATTTTTTAGTCACAACCATACACAGAATATGATGAAACCTTTTTGGGTTCCATCAAAACATGCATTAAGTAAAAAAACACCAACATTGTTGGTCACAAACATACACAAATTAGGATGAAACCTTTTTGGGTTCCATCAATGCATTTTCTAAAAAACACCAATATTGTTGGTCACAAACATACACAGATTAGGATGAAACCTTTTTGGGTTCCATCATAATACCAATTAAGTAAAAAACCACCAACATTGTTGGTCACAAACATACACATATTAGGATGAAACCTTTTTGGGTTCCATCATAATACCAATTAAGTAAAAAACCACCAACATTGTTGGTCACAACCACACACAGAATAGGATGAAACCTATTTGGGTTCCAACACAATAATTTAGGTTAAAACAGATGAAACCTAAATGTTGAAACAGATGAAAATCAGTGAAACCTAGTTTCAGAAAATGTAACTGAAACCTAACTATGAAACCTGTAATTTCGAAAGAGATGAAACCTTATTAACCAAATACATCGATGAAACCAAAATCACGAAACTAAAAATCATAAACATGCAGAATATGATGAAACCTTATTTACCAAATGCATTTTGATTTTCAACCATAAACAATCACAGAATATGATGAAACTATAAACTTCAATTTAACTTTCGTAGATTCTTGTTTCTTAACTGGTGTATTGAGTTTTTTCTTCATCTTCTTGTCTTGTTTCTTCACCATGTTTAATTATCTTCAGTGATTTTTCTTAGGTTTAAACTGTGACAGAATTGAATAGAAACTTCAGGTAGATTATGATGAATTAAAAGTAGAAGACTCAATTCTACTGTTGATGATCAACAATCATTTTAGAATCAGAAATTTAGGTTGATTACGACTCAAATTCTACTGTTGATGATGATTTAAGTGGTGACTTTTGTTTCAGGGAGATTAATGTGATGATTTTTGATATGATTGATGATGATGATGATGTTGGTTCAGGTGTTTTTCTCTGATGATGTTGGTTCAGGTGCTCAGGTATGATTTTTGGACATGGTAGATGATAGAAGTTAAGAGGGAAATAATGGCGTTAAATGAAGGTGGGCGTGCGTAGTGGGCGTGATGGGCGTGAGAAGTTAATGAAGTTGGGCTGAATAATAAGTAAGGGTAACATGGACAGTTGGTTTATAATGGGTTTTTTATGTTTAATTTGTTTTGTTGGGTTTTATGTAGTTGGATAGTGACACCTTTGGGCTTATAACCCATGGCCTGAAGCAACTTGCATTCAAAAGACGACCAAAATTCCCTTTGTGTGACCGGAGCAAGGAGATTTAAGTGGGTGCGGTGGGACACAATGGAAAAAAAAGACCTTGCATCTACGTAAGAGAGAAAACTATACAAACCTCCGATACGTGATAACTATGCACGTAACATCCTCCTCTTTCCTTTCCTCTCTAATAACCGTTTTTCTCAAAAATATTCAGAAACTTTTTTTTCTCTCTAAATTCTTTAACTTCAACCTAGATTTGTTCGGATCTACCAAATAGATCTAGGTAATATTAACAAGTGTCTCTTAATTTATGCAAGTATTATCTATAATAAGTTATAATCCCTATTTAGGTGATCATTAGAGTTTGTAAATAATAATTTTTTTCTATCTTCAATTAATTTCATCCCTAATGGCTTATGTATACCAATTGGATGTTTTTCATAGCCACGAAGGTTTCGTATGAGTTTTATGTTTGAAATAAGATATATGTATACTTTTTATTGTATTCATCTTTGATATATTTGCATATATTAATAAAATTAATTATCTTTTCCTTTAAAAAAAATAAAAATAATTATCTACGTAAAAACTGCTCACCAGCCCACTCAATTTATGAAGAACTGCTACCAAGCTTTGATTTCTTTTTTCCAGACTAAATGGAACTACGACTCATCGATATATATACTAATATATAAAGGCAACCATAGTTAGTAATTAGATTTTGTTTTCTAATTTTACCCCAGTTTTTCCATTTCAATAAAATAAAATTGAAGTTTGTTTTCAATTTTACCCCTATCTTTCCATTTCAATTAAATGAGTATTTTTTAGTGCATCCTCTACAACTTGGTTTTTATTTTAAATCATCTTTCAGAATAAAATAAAAAGCTAACCATGAAAATGTAAATGTAATTTAGTTTATACAGTTTTTTTTTAATATATAAATAACTCAACTTCATTTGTAAAGTTAGGTTACAAAGAGCTTCAATACATCAAAATTTAAGAATCATAATGAAATATACCATAAAATACTAGTACAAAACTAAATATTCTAACAAGAAAAGAGTAAGAAACACCAGAAAAAAAGGACTAGAAAAATATATGCATAAAGTATTGGGTTTATCCCTCCTTATGGCTCAACAGTCAGGTTATCCCTTAGACACTTAAGGGAGCCACCTAACAAAGCTAAATTAGGTTAAGAAATAAAAAACTAGATTTGTTTCTCAATTTTTTCTAAGTCGTGAAAACAGGAAGAAAGAAAGAGGGGCAGTAAAAGAGTAAGGGAGTGAGAGAGAAAGGGTGTAGCTACCATTATAGTTTCTTTGGTGATGATTTAAGTTGTGATCTTTAAAAAGAAGAAAAATGAGAAGTATCTTGTCAAGGATGTCTTTGATTGGTTCAATTTCTACATCTCTTCAAGTGGAGAAAATATCCAGGGTTTGTTCAAACCCTAATAGTATGTAATCTTACTCTTGTTCTTGATGATTATTGGTAAATCTTACATATTAGGTAAATGAATTGTTGATCCACCACTAGTGTTGAGTGTAATTTTAGGAAAATTGTTATCCAAGTGCTATACGCACCTTGAAATAGAGTGTATCCCCATTTAGTGAGAAATTGTGTAACCCATCATTATTCATAGTGGAAGATTTACCCGTGGTTTTTTTACTCTTCGCATTGAAGAGTTTTTTCCACGTAAATCCCGGTGTTGTGTGATTGTATTCATTTCTTCATATTCCGTTTATTTCCGTATTGTGGTTGTTTGCTTGTGTATGTTCCATATTGCGGGAAGCGGTTCAGATTTGTAAGTTTCCCCAACAAGTGGTATCAGAGCTTTTGGGTTGAGCTAATCTTGTGCAATGATGAAATGTAGCACTCATAATAGAATGGTTAGTTTGATCGGTGAGAACTACGTGATATGGAAGACGAAGATGGAAGACTTATTATATTGTAAAGATCTCCATGGTCCAATAGAGAACAAGGGAGTGAAGCCTGAGAGGACAAAAGATGAAGAGTGGCATGTTGTTAACCATACGTAAAGCAGTTCGTCAATGGATTAATGATTATATTTGTCATCATATGGCTAGTAAGACACTAACATACTCTTTTTGGACAAAGTTAGATGAGATATTTGACCAAAAATCTCCTTGTGCAAAATTAAAGCTCATCTATTTGCAAAACTTGGAAATTAAGTTAAAGTACAAGGAAGGAAGTTCAATGGTGCAAAATTTAAATGAAATGAAGAGCATCATGAATTAGATTACATTTATGGATTTGGTAATTCCAGATGAAATACAAGCTTATTTGTTGCCGAACACTTTACCAGACAGTTGGGAGACATTGAAGGTATCTCTAAATCATTCTGCTCCAGACAAGAAGTTAACTATGACTATCGCAACAAACAGTTTGTTGAATGAAGAAGTTATAAGGAGGTCATCAAACTCATCTGATTCAGAAGCTCTTGTTACAGAAAATCTGGGTAGAAGAAAAGACAGAAAATAATTTGGTCGTAGCAAGTCAAGGGGTAAATCAAAGTCCAGAAAGGACGTTGAGTGTTGGAACTGTTATAAGAAAGGTTATTATTCAAATGAACGCAGGAAGTTGAAGCAAGAACAAAAGAAAAGGAAATGAAATGACAGACAGAACAAGGATGTTGCAGCTGTTGCAACAATGGTGATATCATTTTATTCTATGATTGCAATGATGTTTGTGTGAGTTCTTCGGGTTCTGGTTCAGAATGGGTGGTAGATTCAGGTGTATCTTACCATGCTACTCATCGATATTATGTGTTCACCTACGAGGTTGGTGATTTTGGGTCAGTCAGAATGGGAAATTGTATTATTTCGAAGATTATAGGAATAAAATATGTGAAAGTTGAGACTAGTATTGGTTGTACAATGGTTCTCAGAAATATGCGATATGCATGTACTATATCTTTGTTCGAAACTAATGTCACCTAGAGTGTTAAATGATGAAGGGTACACAAATTCTTTAACCGATGGACAATGGAAGTTAACCAAGGGATTCATGGTCATTGCAAGAGGCAAGAATTTTGGCACATTATACAAAACTCAAGTGAAGTCGGTGAATAGTGAGTTGAATGATGTTGATAAAGATTCAACCTATGAGTTGTGGCATAGGTGACTTGCTCATCTTAGTAAGGGAGGAATTCAAATTAATCCTCACCAAAAGACAAGTCTTGCAAAACGTGAAACGCATACAATTGGTTAAGTGCACTCATTGTTTAGTTGGTAAACAAACTAGAGTTTCTTTTCATAAGGCTTTGCCTAAGCATAATTCTAGTATTCTAGATCTTGTTCATTCTGGCAATGTGTGGTCCTTTAAGGGTCAAAGCACTTGGTGGTGCTGTTTATTTTGTTAAATTTACAGATGATGCTTCATAGAAGGTTTGGTCATATGCAATCAAGTCCAAGAATGATGTTGTCCCTATGTTCAAGATGTTTCATAGTATGGTGGAAAGAGTAGAACCTTGAAGTACCTTCGTTATGATAACAAGGAGAGTACATTGGGCCACTTGAAGTGTATTGCAAAAGTATGGGTATATGTCATGAACAATCAGTTCTGAAGACTGCACAACATAATGGTGTTGCAGAGAGGATGAACCGCAGTATTCTTGAGAGAGTTAGGTTCATGTTATCCCATTCCAAGTTGCAGAAGCATTTCTAGGATGAAGCAATGGTTACTGATGTGCATTTTATCAATCGGTATTCTTCAAAACCGCTATATGGGGAAGTAGTAGAGAGGGTATGGACAAAAAAATAGCCTACTTATGATCACTTGGAATGTTTGGTTGCAGGGAATTTGTTCATATCCCAAAAGACCAGAGATCAAAACTTGATGATAAAGCGAAGCAGTGTGTGTTCCTAGGATAAGAGACGAAAAGTTTGGTTACAGATTTTAGGATCCAGTTGATAAGAAGGTTATCAAAAGCGCGGATGCAATATTCCTTTAAGATCAGACTATTGAATGCTTTGAGAAAATTGAGATACCAAAACTTCAAGACGATATGACTTTGGATTCAAATCCAGTTGTCCTTCTCTTGAACAAACATGATGATGGTGTTTATGGTAATGAAAAATAAGAACACCATCATGAAAATGAAGCTTGTAAAAATGTTATGTGGGTGATGGTGAGCAAGAAGTGCAACAAGAACCAGAAGCTGAGTTGAGAAGATCCAGCAGGCCAAGGATTATATACTCAACAAAGTATACACCACATGAGTATATGATGCTCACAAATACAGGTGAACCAGAATCTTATGAAGAGGCTCTTCATGTTCCTGAGAGTGGGAAGTAGTTGCGATCAATGAAAGATGAGGTCAGTTCTTTGAATGAAAATAAAACTTATGAGTTAATTGACAATCTAAAAAACCAGAAAATTATGAAGAATAAGTGGGTTTATTAAATCAAGACTGAATACGGAAACTTACAACCAAGGTACAAAGCACGCTTAGTTGTGAAGGGTTTTTGAGCATAAAAATGTGTTGACTTTGACGAGATTTTCTCACCAGTGGTGAGATTTCCTTATATCCGGGTTATCTTGGCATTGGCAGTTAGTATGAACTTTGAGATTGAGCAACTAGATGTCAAGAAAATATTTCTTCATTGAGAGTTAGAAGAAGATATGTATATGGCACAACCCGAAGGTTTTGAAGTAAAATTCAAGGAACACATGGTATTCAAGTTCAATAAGAGTTTTTATATATGGTTTGAAGCAAGCTCCTAGAAGATGGTACAAGAAGTTTATATCGTTCATGAAGGAACATGGGTACAAGAGGACAACTTCAGATCATTGTGTGTTTATTCAACAATTTGTTGATGGTGATTTTCTTATTCTTTTGATATATGTTGATGATATGTTGATTGTTAGCAAAGATAAGAAAAATATTGGCAGGTTGAAGTCAGAGTTGAGCAAGTCTTTTTCTATAAAAGACTTGGGTGCAGCAAAGCTTATTCTTGGCATGCAAATCTATCGTGATAGGAAAGCAATGAAGTTGTGGCTATCACAAGAAAGTTATATTTAGAAGGTGTTGTAAAGATTCAACATGGACAAGGCTGAGCCGGTAAATTGTCCACTTGCAAACTATTTCAAGTTAAATCGTGACCAATATCCTGTGAATGATGTTGAGAAACGGAAGATGGAGTAAATACCTTATGCATTCGCATTCTCCGTTGGTTGTTTGATGTATGCCATGGTGTGTACCAGGCCTGATATAGGTTATGCAGTTGGAGTAGTAAGCATATTTCTAGCCAATCTTGGTATAAAGCATTGAGAAGCCGTAAAATAGATATTACGATATCTAAGAGGTACTACTAATATGTGTTTGTGCTATGGTAGTGATAAGCCAAATTTAGTAAGTTAAACATATTTAGACTTGGCAGGTGCTCAAGACAGCTTGAAGTCGAAATCAGATTACTTATTTACCTATGCAGGGGGAGTTGTGTCTTAGCAATCATAATTAGAAAGATGGTTGCATTGTCTACTATAGAGGCAGAGTACATAACAACTAGAGAGAGTTACAAGGAGATGATATGGATGCAGAGGTTTGTTAGAGAACTTGGCGTAAAGCAACAAAAATTCATTGTTTACTGTGACACCCATAATTCCATCCGTTTCAGAAAGAAACAGAGTTTTTACTCGAGATCCAACCACATCAACATTATGTTCCGCAGATACAAGAAGTTCTTAATGAGAATGTCTTGTGGATTGATAAGATCCATACAAATGCCAACGGTTCTGAAATGATGACATGGTCATTACTGAAGTACACGCATGTTAATTTTTATAGCATTGCAGGACATGCACCTTGCCATAAGTCATAAGGGGGGGATTGTTGGGCTTATCCCTTCTTATGGACCAACTGTCAGGCTATCATGTATCCACTTAAGGGATCCACCTAACAAAGCTAAGTTAGCTTAAGAAGCGAAAAATGATATTTATTTCTCAATTTCTTCACGTCGTGAAAACAAGAAGAAAGAAATAGGGGTAGTAAGAGAGTGAAAGAGAAAGGGTGTATTCACCATTGGAGTTTCTTTGGTGATGATTTAAGTTGTTGTTTTTTTAATAAAAAGAAGAATGAAAAGCATCTTGTCAAGGGTTTCTTCGATTGGTAAGATTAATTCATCAATTTCTATATCTCTTCAAAAGGGAGAAAATCTAGGGTTTGCCCAAACCTTAGTAATAAGTAACTTTACTCTTTTTCTTGTTGATTATTGGTGAACCTTACCTATTCAGTAAATGAATTGTTGATCCACCATTAGTGGTGAGTGTAATTTTCGGCAAATTGTTATCCAAGTGCTATATGCACCTTGAAGTAGAGTGTATCCCCATTTAGGGAGAAATTGTATAACTCATTATTATTCACAGTGGAAGATTTTCCCGTGGTTTTTTACTCTTCTCATTGAAGAGGTTTTTCCACGGAAAACTTGGTGTTGTGTGATTGTCTTCATTTCTTTGTATTCCGTTTATTTCCGTAATGTGGTTGTTTGCTTGTGTATGTTCCATATTGCGCATAACGGGTCGGATTTATAAGTTTCCTCTAATAATAAAAATGGTTCGCCGAAAAAAGAATTCAGTGGAGAGAGAAGGAAGAAGGAGGGAGATAAAAAAATTCTGTACTATCATTAGAATATATTTACGTTGTGTTAAGTTTAAAGTTATACGATTAAGTTTAGAAACACCCCATAATGTACCATTTCTAGTGGATAGGTTTAAATAAGTAGTCCCAATTTTTTTTTGAGAAACCCTCAAATTGAACAGGATGCATAGTCTACGATCAATAAATGACATTCCTCAGTTGTTGCATTCACTCCCACTGCCCAGTCGGTTGTGTCGTGTATACTCCCTTTTCTTCAACCTTGACAGTTTTGCTGCAAATTTACCTTTATATGTTGTTAAACAATCTTTGATTGCAACAATCATACCTCTCTGAATTCTAAAGGTCAGTCGCACTTTTTAATCTCAATTACGCTATCTACCCCTTACATAGGCTCTCTCTTAAACTCCAGGTTAAATATGAATTCCCCTTAATCCTTTTTTATTGTTACTTGTTTTTTGATCTCTACTATAGAAAATTGTATTTCCTCTTGGGTAGTTTAACAATATCTAGCCCAACATATAATTACCCACTTTCATAATCTCTCACTCTCTAAGGCCCGTAACTTAATTCAGCTGCGGCAAGATTTTTTGACTTTTAATGAAGTGAAAACTACAGTCATACCCATTTTTCAGTTTTTTTTTTCACAGTGAAACCCATAGACAGAAAACTTCACGCGCCCCCTTTTCTGTAAGAAAATTTCTCACAAATCCATAATTTTGAAATTATGTTGTGGTCTTTTTTAAAAGGTCGAATTACCCTTCTTATTCAGTTCATTTTCTTCTTCCTTTCAACTGTGAAGTAATCGCAATGATAATATAGATACAATATAAGAGATCTTGCAGAGAAGAGTTTTTTTCTCTATTAGATTTTAGAATCATCATCCACAGAAGCAGCTTGGACTTTTAAAGAAAGAAAATTATAGATTTAAAGTATCTTCTTATTCCAATTCTAATTCTCAATCTCAATACCTAGAATATGTAAATTTCCTTGTTAATAATCGTTCTTTTTTAGGATATTTGTTACTGATTGATTTTTTTTTCAATTGTTGATATGAACCTTAATTAGCTCTTCCATTTGGATCTAATCATATGGTTAATTAATTTTCAAATATTTTTCGTATGGATCTAATCATATGGTCAAGAAGTTGGTGTTGCTGTTGGTAAAAGTGGAAGATATGGGTTTTGTTGCATGTTGTTACTGATTATGAATGATTGAATGGTTAATGTGAGATTGTGTAAAAGTTGATATTGCAGGGAAGGTTATTAATGGGTTTAAGAAGTATAGAACAAGTAATATTTTGTACCACCAGCAAAATCCGCAGACAAAGGTGTTTGGTGAAATGCCTGAATGAGTTTTGGAGATGAGAACAGTGCGAAAAAGAAGCAGAAATAGCGAGCCAGTGGTACTAGTTTCGGACGCCTGATGTTGGAACTGAAAGCGGGATTCGCAAAGTTTCATTAATCATGAAGGGGGATATAATAGTTTTCAGCCGCGCTTTTGATCAAATTTTCTCAAGAAATCTGAAAATTCCTAACTTGTATATAATTTGAACTTAATTTGGAAATTATGGAATTTGTTTTATATTGGGAAAGTGGATTCTATTCAAAGTGGTTGCATAACCTGTTATGCATCTACAAAAATGGTTGCATAACCTGTTATGCAGCCGGGAAAATGGATGCATAACTTGTTATGCATATGAGAAAATAGTTACATAATGCATTATGCAACAACTTTTTTGTTAAAACTGAAATCAACCAAAAAATGGTTGCATGGTCTGTTATGCAGCTACAAAAATGTCTACATGACTTGTTATGCATCTACAAAAATAATGCATTATGCAACCCCTTTTTGTTAGCACTTAAATAAAAAAATGGCTGCATTATCTATTATGCATCCGAGAAAATATTCGCATAACAAATTTTGCATCAATTTTTTTTGTTAGCATTGAAATCAACAAAAAAATGGCTGCATAACCTGTTATGCAGCTACAAAAATATATGCATATAACTCGTTATGTATCTTTTTTTTGTTAGTATGTTATTTTTTAGGCATATACATCATTTTTAGTGGTTGTGTAACCAAATTAGTGGATGATATGGATGCGTAATTCGTTATGCATCATTTAATCTTGTTGGAATTTTATTTTTAGGTATATACATCGTTTTAGTGGTTGTGTACCTAAATTATTGGATGCATAAAACAAAATATGTTTGCATAATGTGTTATGCATCCTTTTCGGTAGGTACATAATAAATTTATGCATCTTTTTTGGTGACTGCATAATAGTTATGTATCAAGTTTTTGAAATTTTTACCTAAAAGAACAATCACCTCCGACTTTTTCGTAAAAAGCTTAATTTTGATCTTGTTGTTTGTACTCGTTGTGTAGATCTCTTTAAAAGCTTTCCAACGAGATAAAATTTGTAAACTTCTTTTTTTTTAATACGAAAATGATTTTATTGATGATTAAAGATTAACAATGTCTTCTTGGATATAATTCTCAATTCTTTCTGGGAATGAGTTGTTCCAACCAGTTTTACCTACTAGTTCTAAAGAAAGTTTTACGGATATAAGTGCCATATTATTTGCATCTCTTGGAATAAAATTACAATTCCAAGTCTCAAAAAACTGAAATAAGTAAATGCAATCTCCTATGAGGTTATTATGGATCCAGTGGACTGCGCTTTTGTTTCCATTAACTCCCAACACTACATTCTTACTGTCTCCTTCCAAGTGCACTTTGTCTATATCCATCTCTCCTGCTCATCTGATTGCTTCAAGTAAGGAATTTTCTTCTGCTTGTTCTGCATATTTTGTTGTTATGGGTATGCATCTAACTCCATGGAAGAATCCTGCAAAATCACGGCATATTAGTCCAATTCCAGCTTGTCCAGATTCTTTAAAAAATGATGCATCAAAGTTTATTTTCAATTCCCCCATATTTGGACTTTTTCAAGTTGGAACTGAGTCATCTCTTAAATCCTATATAGATTCTTGTTCAATCATTTGTCTAGTCCATTCATTAGACTTCTCATTTATCTTTCTTTCAATATTTGTCTTTGGTACCTGTATATTCTCAAAAATCAGTGAAAATCTTGCTTTCCATATTTGCCATAGACTTACAACAATATTTTCTTTACTAACAGAGATATTAGTAGAGGATTTTCATGCACTTAAAAAATTATTCATTATCCAATCATATATCACAATACCATCAAGATACCAAGCAATATTGCTATCAATAGCTCTCCAAATATCCTTAGTGATAATGCAATCACAAAATAAATGTTGAATGGTTTCAAGTTCATTATCACAGAAAGAAAAATTGGTGTTGCAGGTAAAGAAAAAATTTGTTTTCTATCTCTAGTGGGAAGACACTTCTACATACATTTCCATATAAAATGAATAATTCCAGGAGGTAGTTTATTCTTCCATAGCTTTTTCCAATTCAGATTGGTTTGACTATTGTTATTGTTGGAGCATTGATATGGTCTTATAAGCTGATTTCACAGTAAAATTAACGTATGAGCATGTTTCCATATGAGCGTGTTTCCATATGAGCCTGTCCTTACCATGACAAGGAATTGTTATGTTAGATATAATAGAAACAATTTCAGCATCAAACAAAGAATACATAACATTCAAGTTCCATTGTTTAGTATCATGGTCTATAAGTTGGCTGAATTTTTGCATATTAGAAGAAGCAAGACTGTTGTCAACAAGACTATCCTTATTTGGGATGCAAATATATTTCCATAAGATAATATTAGTTCTATCTCCTATCTCTCAGCACACATTGTTCCTAAAAATTTCTAAACCTTGACTTATACCCTTCTAAATACAAGAACCAAAAATGGTGATGGTGTCATGGAGAGGATTGCTATCAGGAAAGTATTTACTTTCAAGAAATTTCACCCACAAGTCATTTGGATAATTGACCATTCTCCAGGAAAGCTTTGTTAGCAAGGCTTGGTTAAGCATTACAGATTGTTTAGTTCCCACTCTTCCATCATCTTTAGATTGAACAATATCCTTCCATTTCTTAAGGTACAAACCTTTTTTATCTTGTTGTTTGTTCCATCAAAATTTTATTTGGATATAATCAAATTTATCTTTCATCTTTTTAGGCATAGGAAACATAACCATTTGGTGTCTAGAAAGGGCGCCTAGCACAGATTGAGTGAGCACAGTCCTATCAGGTTGGTTCAAGAACTTAGATTTCCAAGTATCTAGTCTTCCTTGGAAATTCTCAATAAGCATATTGAAAGACTGCAAAAGAAAAATTTGCAGCAGCAAGAGAACCCCTAGATATTTGTCACTTAAAGCCATTTTCTTAATCTGCAGAATGTTAGCAATTTTATTTTGATAATATTAGGTACTTTAAGACTAAAAGTCATGCCAGATTTAGAAAAATTAACAAATTGCCCAAAGTAAAGACTAATCTGGTCAATGATATTACTCAGGTTCCTAGCTTCTCTAGTACTAGCTCTAGTAAAAAGAAGACAATTATCATCAAAGAATAACTGAGATATAGAATGATAATTTTTATTAGCTTTCATACCATGGATATCACCTTTTTTTTCCAGCATAAATGAGAGCTCTAGAAAAGGAATCCATACACAGAATGAAGAGATAGGGAGAAAGTGGATCTCCCTGTATGAGACCTCTTTGAGGAGCATATATTTCACCTGGGGAGCCATTAAGAAGGATAGAAGTGGTGACAGTAGAGAGACATTGGTTGATCATAAAGCACATATCTTCACTAAATCCTAGTTTAGAAAGAGTAGCAAGGAGAAAACTCCACTCTATTTTATCAAAATCTTTAGACATATCCAATTTGATAGCTAGTCATCCCTTTTTAGTTTTGCATTTTCTTATTGAGTCGATTAACTCATGAGCAATCATAATATTATGAGTTATTAGTCTACCAGATAAAAAAACTGACTGAAAAGGAGTGATGATTCTATCTAATAGATATTTCAGCCTAGCAACTATCAATTTAGTTATAATATTATAAGACACATTACACAAGCTAATAGGTCTAAAATGCACATCAGTGTTAGGATTGTTGATCTTAGGTATAAGACTAATGAAATTATGATTGAGTTGCTTGAGCATATGTTTACTAGAAAAGAAATATTGAATCATATTCACAATGTCATCACATATAGTATCCCATATTTCTTGAAAGAATCCTGGGGGAAAGCCATCTGGTCCAGGAGTTGTCCAAGGCTCCATACTAAAGACAATTCTCTTAATTTCTTCAGAGTTTAGAATTCTAGTCATCATGGCATTATCTGCATCAGTAATACAAGAAGTAATATGCTCAAGATAAGAAGTGGCATTAGGAGGGTTGGTAGTTCGGCTCATTTTAAAAAAGTGACTCTTTAAATTGGTAGCAATATCATTTCTATCTGTTAGCCATATTCCCATCTCATTCTTTAAAGTTTCAATCTGAGTTCTTTTTCTCCTGAATTTTGTTTTGTTGTGAAAATAAGCAGTATTCCTTTCACCAAACTTCTGACCTTCTTATTTTCCTCTTTGTCTTCAAAAATTTTCTTCAATATCAACATGTGCTTTAACCTGTTTTGAACATCCATGACACTCACAGAACCAATAGTGTTGTTAGCAGAAAGCAGGTTGTGCATTTGAATTTCTATTTTGGAAATTTGAGTATTAATATTGCTAAAAACAGTATAGTTCCAATGTTTAAGCTCATGTTAATATTAGATAGAGATCTAGTAAGCCTAAAAGCTGGAGACCCAACCACATTATTATTCCAATTGCTATTTATAAACTCTTTACAAGAGTTATCTCTAAACCATATCATATTAAATCTAAACGGTTTGTGGGTTTTAGATTCATTTCTAGCAGTAGTCAAAATGATGGGACAATGATTTACTGGCCATAGGAATAAGATGAAAACGGTTGTATTAGGATAGTTATCCTTCCAAGCAAGATTAGTAGCACATCTATCTATGTTCTTTAGGATAAGCTCATCTCCTTGTCTTCTATTAGTCCAAGTAAAAAGGTTTCCAATGTAAGACATACTGTGAAGACTAACACTACCAAGAAGGTTAGCAGCATTGTCAAGATCATTCTAACTAACCATGTTACCACCTTCTTTTTCATCCTGACTTAATTTTTTTTTTCAAATCACGAAGAATAGCCCAAGCAAAGCCATAGTGATTAACAATATTACACATGTAATGCCATTGAGATTCTCTAATACTCACATCTAAAACACCATCAACAAAATAGAAAAGAGATTCATCAGTTCTTGCATCTATTTTGATAACACAGTTTATAGTATTATAATCATAATCAACTATTTTCAAATCTATTCCATATTTCCACAAGAGACAGAGACCACCTGAAAATCCAACATGATCATAGTAGAAAGCATTAGGGTATTTTAGAGGTGCAGTATACCTGTTCATTTTATTTTCCAATTTTTTAGGTTCTGAAAGAAAGATTATATCAGGGTTTTGAGATCACAAAACCACAAACATTCCAAGATAAAATTTGCATTTTAGAAGTTTTTTGAGTGAAACTTATATGCTTAAATTGATTGTAAGAATTAACTAAGTAGATGAATTTATTTTTAAGATTGTGTCTAGTAATTACCTTTCGCTTCCCAATAGTGTTGTTAGCTTGTTTCTTCTGCTGGGTGGCCTTTAAGGTTGTTTGTGTTTCTATAATATTATCACTGAGTTGAATATTCTCTAGGATTGGTTGCTGTCATGAGTGAGGTTTTGAATTTGGGTATGTCTTTGTCTTTTCCCTATTCTAGCTATGTCCATGATTTCTTCTTCTTGAGTAGAAAGATCATATATATGACAATTCCATCTTGTGGAGGAACAAAAGATACAAACTTACCAACAATCTTTTGAGTTCTTTTTGGAATTCGCACCATATTATTTTTATGAGATGATTTCTTACAACTAGTTGTTGTTTGAGCTCCAAAGTAGTGTGTTTTCTTATGAACAACTTCTATATTTTCTTAGTTGCTGCTTTGCAGACACCTTTGTTGTGGTTAATAATGAAACAGTTTAGACATAACCCATTTGGTTGTTTTTCATAGAAATATCTTATCCACCTAGTGAATCATGCATCAGTTATAGCCATTACCCCTCTCCTCATAGGATTATTTATGTCAATGTTGACACAAACTTTCACAGGATCTCCTAATAACATTTTTAGGATCAATCACAATTACTTCTCCCATCAGCATACCCATTTTCTTCACAGATTCAACATTCATGTGTCCTGGTAAAAGTTTCTTCAGTTGTATCCAAAAAACTTGGTTCTTCCAATCAAGTTCTTGATATATAACTTTGGAGTTATAGTCGTGCAACATTATTAGACTACCATTTATGCTCCATGGTCTTGTCTCAAAAACCTTTATCAGAATCTCCCAATATTTAAACTTAAAAACCATAATATTTATATCACTTTCAAAGACTTGGACTTCATTTTCTGCTAAAAAGGGCCAAGTGAATTTTATATTTTTATCAACAGCTTTCAAACTCATTTTTCCTTCTATAATTATTTTACCCACTCGGACAGATATCCCACTGTGAATCAACTTCAGCTTCCCTATCTTCTGTTTGGTGCACTATCACTTCAGATGATTCCCCAAGTTCTATTATTACAGTCTTAAACCTTTGAACAAACTCCGACACAGATTGATCATCCTCGGCTGTTATTTTCTTCTAAACCTTTTTGTTACTTTGTTGTTTTGCGGTTTCTTCACATGGTTTAGATTTTTATAGGGTAAATATAGTTTCCTTTTATTTGGTCTTTGATTTGGAATTCCTTCATAATATAATCCCTTTTATGTAGGATATATGTTTTTTGGATATTTCCTTTTATTATGGAAAAAACGTAGTTGTCAGTTGACCATATGAGAATATCGTGAGAATGCAATAAATATAGTAACTGATTTTTTGAATTTTGAATGTGCGGGAGAGGCGGGTTTTGAAATTTTGATTATGAGTTGGATCGTTTTGAGAAGATGAAGGATGAAAATCTTACTCACTTCAATGATAATCTTTTGCAACACTGTTTTTTCTACAAACAATTTAGCAACCTTTGCATACGCCTTTACCACATGGGAAGAGAAAAATAGTTAGTTCGACGTAATCAAAAACAAATCAAAGATAGATGAAGGAAAGCTTTAAACAAGTAGGATTTGAAGTAGCTTTAATATTGTAATCAGGTGAAAATAAGTAATAAACTCATTTTAGAATTTATTACTCTACGGAGCATGATTCAAAAGTTTAAAACAAATATACCTTTCAGGAAGTAAAAGAAATTACTAGAAATGAATACTACCTCCGTTTCAGGAAAAGAGTTACTATCACTTTTTCATTTTAACCTATTTTTAGGCTAAAATAAAAAAGTGATAGTAACTCTTTTCCTGAAACGGAGGGAGTATTAGTTTGAAAAATGCTTAGATTTTCAATTAAAAATGAGTGCAGACAAAAATTGAGAAAAAAATTGGAAATCCAACAGATTTTATAATGAAAATAAACCTATATGATCTAAAAATTAGATAGAGCTACACAAATGAAAAAGTTATTCAGTAGTGTACCGATCCTCATAGACTCTCTCTCCGATAGATATGAGACGGTTTTTTAATTTGCAACATTCCAAGACACGTTTTTTTATATATGTTATATTTTAGTTATTTGCTAATTATACTCTTGAAAAAATTGGATACATTTTTTATAATTTCAAATAATTATGGGTGTCACAGAAACTGAGAAATATTTTAGTCCTTATAATAAGAATAATATTGTCCTTCCCATTACCATCAACTATAAGAGAGAGAATGTCTGGTTTTCTCGCGGTGAATATGGTGAAAAGATCATCTTATCATCTTGGCAAGGATGGATTATTGGGTTTAGATCAGGAGGGTAAGCAGAGTATACATGATTCAGTGAAGAATAATGGAGTTTGAGCTGGGTAGAAAAAGTTAGACGTAGTCAAAATAAGATCGTGTCAGTGGAGGGTGGTACTTCTAACCTTAATGATGAGAATCAATAGCAGAAAGTTTCAAGTAAGAAGCAAAAGAACATGAATGATCTTCCTAATCAGGAGATCTCTATTGACTGTAAGTTTAGGTTTTTATTCTTTCAAAGAAATTTAATGGTATTTTATTTGATGAAAAAACTAGAAAAAAGAAAAAATAATTCAAGTTACTATTAGCCATGAAGGAGTGACTTGGATGAAGAATATAATGAATAGGAATAAAATAAAAGTTTTTATGGAAGCTAGTACTGGGTTTTTCATCGTGGAGATGAACATATTTTGTTTTCACGAAATCAAAACAAGTATGGGGAATTTTTTCGTGCTTTTGTTTCTTGTGAGAAAGTTAAGTAGTCTATGTGCTTTCCGACAAATAATGGAAATTTCAGATGGTCCAACTTTGTTCAGGGTTTCACCAAGATTACATCTCAAAGATCTCCTTCAGTTTTACAATCTGTCGTACAATCTTATGTGCCGGCGGACTCGCATGTAGCTTCGAAACCTTTGTCATATTTGAACTCTAGCTCTCCATCTGATGTGGAGAACTGGAACCAGGCTTTGATTATCAAAACTTCTAAGGATGTAGTTTCATGGAATAATATTGGTCAATAAATAGCAAAGAGGTTCAACATGGATGTTGGATTTGATATCTTTCCTTTTGAATAAAGGAAGGCTTTTTTCTTTGTTTCTTTGGAAAATAAGGAAACAATGATCAATACTGGGTTTTGGAATACACCTGATTTTTCAATCATACTTCTTTCATAGTGGAATGTTGTAAATTTAATATCATTATTGGATAACACTACCAATGGTGTTTGGATGGAAATTCACGGTGTTCCTTTTAATTTATGGGGTCAACATTTTATGATAAACTTGGTGCATATTATGGTGGTCTAATGGAAGTTCATCAATCAACCTTAACCCGGGATGATGTTTCTGCTATTTGTATTAAGGTACGTTGTTACAATGTATTACTAATTCTTTCATGTTTCATCATGGAGACATTTCTTTTCCAGTTCAAGTTTCTTCCTTTAAAGATATCAATGGAGTTTTTGACAAAACTTTTGCCAAAATCAGGGTTCAAAATTTAGATTTTGTACCTTCGAATACTCCAGTGATAGAATCTTTTAAGGATATTTCATTCAATATGAATTGGCCAAAAATCTCTCAACGGATTCTAAGACCACATGATTCAAGGCGGAAAAAAATGTTTAGAAAATTTTTAGGAGAAAATGGCAAGTTAGTTTTTGTTTCTTCAAATTTGAATTCAAATTTAAATACTGTCGCCATTGTGAACGGAAAAAGAGTTAGGTTCTCGGATGTGGATTCGGGGGCCTCATCTTCTTTAGCAATTTTGGATCCGAAGTTGGTCTCACTTAATAACATGGAGTTGGCACGTGTGTTAATTCAGACTCAATTTCAAATTCATCTTTAGATTTTCAAAATGAAGATGAAGTAAATTAGTATCTTAAAGATGTTGTTTCAATTCCTTACCTGAGCAAAATGGATGCTGCCTTGGATGATTTTTCTTCTTCAAATTCATCTACCGAGGAAAATTCTAATTTGAATCAAATAACTACATTTGATTTCTTCTTGAAGACCACATAAAAATGGAATGTTATCAAGAGAAAAGTAAACCCAGAACTAAAAAAAGATTTTGAAATAGTGTGCTTCAAATTGTTGCGCTTTGTCCAAGACTAGGCATTCATTTTAAAGGTTCACAGGAGGAATTAGAGGATGCTATGATGGATTCCATTAAAGCTCCTCTTATGAATTTCGATAAGGCAAGATTGAAGGCCAATTATACTTTTATTTTTGGGTTTTTTGGATTTCGAATTTCTTTAATGGATTTCAAGAGAGTGTGCTGGAATATCCGTGGTCTAAATGACCTCAATAGGAGAGATATTGTCAAGAAGAAGATTCAAGATTGGAAACCATATATTGTATTACTTTAGGAAACTAAAATTCAACAGTGTTCTGATCTAATTGTTTGGAAATGTTGGAGTAAAATAGATGTCCATTGGTTGGATTCACCATCTCAGGGTAGCTCTGGTTGTATTCTATGTATCTAGGACTCTTATAAAGTGCAAGTGCTGGATTATTTGGTCCGATTACGTCTATTCTTAATCCTAAATGGAATGTAACGACGCAGGGATCCATATGTAAACATAATATTTATTTACATACGCTCGAATATCCCCTTCTCATAATGAGAATGTACATAAACCCTATTACGGTCTGGTCCGGTATGGAATGAACTTATAATCATGGAATCAACTCCATCATCAGATTATAAGTGACCTTATTCTATCACCGTTTTGTGCAAAAATATATCCAACTCTTTTGTATGGATGTTTACAGGTATGTATGATCCTGATACTTCTAATACAAGAGATGTTAAACTATTTTGGAGAGAAATTGAGGAAGTTCGATTTTTTTGGCAATATCCATGGGTAATAGGGGGAGATTTTAATGAAATAAGGTATCTTCATGAGAGGTCTTCAGGTGGAGAAGATACTACAGGAATGAGAAAGTTTAATCGTTTTATTTCTCGTCATCAACTCGTAGATTTTCCAATGATAGGTGCTACTTTCACTTGGATTAATAATCAAGTGTATAGTATCAGAAGCCGTATTGATAGAATACTGATCTCTATTGATTAGGAAGCTTTTTATCCTCAAGTTATTCAACAAGCTTTGGCTCGTCCTTGTTCTGATCGTAACCCAATAACTCTGGTTTATGAAGGAATGAAGCATGGTGCATCAACTTTTCGTTGTGATTATTTCTTGTTTTCACATCCAAATTTTATTTCCTTCGTCACAGAAATGTGGGTCTATTTTTCTGTTACAGGTAATGCAGGTTTTATTTTTTATAAGAAGCTACAATTATTGAAGCCAAAGGTTAAAGAATGGAGTAGAGAAATGTTTGGTAAAACTGACAGGAAATTAAAAGAATTAAAAGATATTTTGTTGATTTAGATGCCTTGGAGAATGCTAATAATGGTCTTAATGAGTTGCAGTGGGAAGAAAGAGTTAAAGCAAGGCAAGAGTATTGCAATCTTACTTTAATCAGTGCTGAAAAATGGAGGAGCAGATTAATAATTACTTATATTAAGGACTATGAAAACAACACCAAATACTTCCGCAGAATTGCAAATGATAGAAGAAGAAGGATATTTATAGGTTCTATTAAAGTTGAGGGTAATCTTACTGCAGATGAAGGTGAAATTATTAGTGGAATTATAAATAGCTTCCAAAATATTTTTCATAATAGAACTCACAGAGTTTTATCTATAGAAGGAATGCATTTTTCAACAATTTATGATGACTTCAGATGCTGGTTGGAGAAGGACTTCGATAATGATGAATGTCTTGCAGCTGTCAAAATGTTAGGTCAGTATAAAGCACCAGGTCCTGATGGATTTCCGTTAGCATTTATTCTTTGTGTTGGGATATTATTCAAGAAGACTTCATGAAGGTTTTAAGAGAATTGCAACATAATGGCTTTTTTGATTGGAGATTAAAGAACACTTTTATAACTTTGATCCCTAAAAAAGATACTATTGAAGAAATTAAGGATTTGCAACCTATAAGCTTAGTTCATGGTGCTTACAAAATTATTTCTAAGATTCTTGCAGAGAGGTTCAAGTTAACTATTTCTTTTATCATCTGTAAGCAGCAAATAACTTTTGTCAAGAAGAGACAGATTCTAGATGGTGTTTTAATTGCAAATGAGCTTATTGACTCAAGATTTAGAAGTAGGAAACCAGGTCTTCTTTGTAAAATTGACTTTGAGAAAGCATTTGATCATGTCAATTGGGATTTTTTAGATGAAATGTTCAAGTTGATGGGGTTTGGAGATAAATGGAGAATGTGGATTAGGTGTTGTGTGGAATTTGCTAGATTCCCTGTGCTTATTGATGGAAGTGCTACTGGTTACTTCAAAAGTTTGAAAGGAATAAGACAAGGTGACCCCATTTCACCTTTCTTGTTTTTGTTAATGGGAGAAACTTTAACTTACATGATCAAACAATCTCAAGAACAAGGAATTTAACTGGTTTTCAAGTCAAGTCTGGTGGCATGCTAGTAAGATATTTGTAGTTTGCAGATGATACTTTAATCTTTCTTGATGCTTATGTTGAACAAGTCAAAAATCTAATACTTGTTTTGCTATCTTTTGAGATGCTAACAGGCTTGAAGATCAACTTTTCTAAGAATCGGATATTTGGAGTTGGGTTTGAAGGGGATTTATCATATTTTTGCTCTATCTTGGATTGTCATTCTGGGACTCTACCTACAACTTACTTAGGTTTACCTCTTGGATACAAGTGTGGTGGTGTTGCTAAATGGGCTAGAATCATTAGTAAATTAATAACTAAACTTGCAGGTTGGAAAAAGCCCCTTCTTTTAAGAGCAGGTAAGATTACACTTTTCAGTAGCGTTTTAGCCAGTCTTCCCATATATTTATCTCTATTTATGAAATGCCAATGTTTGTCTTGAAGAAGATTGAAAGGATCATGAGAGACTTTATGTGGCATGATAATAAAGGTAGGAAAAAATTACATCTTTCCAAATGGAATTCTTTATGTAGGAGGAAGAAGTTTGGTGGCCTTGATATTAAAAAATCTTAAGAAAATGAACCATGTTATTCTTTCTAATTGGTCTTGGAGATATGCAGTTGAAGAAGATCCTCTCAGGAAATACTTAGTAGTGGAGAAATATGGTGTTGGTGATGTTGTCTGGATTCCTAAAAGGCCCATTTGATCTTATGGAAGGTCAGTATGGAAAGCAATTATGAAGTGCAATCATTTTTCATGAAGTATGTTCAATTGAAAGTCAATAATGGTACTAGTGTCAGATTTTGGGATGATAACTGGATCTATGATACTCCCATTAAAACCTATTATCCGAATTTATATGCCCTTACAAGAGCTTAACATCTTCATGTAGCTGATATGTGTGTGATGGTTGGGAATTCAGTTGTTTGGAATTTCCAAGTTCTAAGCACACTTAATGCTGCAGCCAGAGATGAAATGCACATGTGTAGAAACCGTGGAAAGACACGGGACATGAGTCCATCGTGGTTAAGCCTTTTATCTTAAGGTATCTATTATGGCGTGGTATATGGTCGAGGGGTGAGGTGTTTGTTAGATGTACTCATTCGTTTAGGAATGTTTATTGCACAATTCTTACTGAGTTAACTTCTTACTAGTTCGTTAATAAGAGCTAACTCGACAAAGAAGAAAGATGTGTTGAAGTCTCCACCTGACTAAAGGGAGTCAGGACCCTTTTTAACTAGTTTGAATTCTTTCGGGAAAATATATCTAGTTATGACTTTCATTTTCACGGTCTTCTTATTAGAGAGTCTGCGTAAGGAAATTCTAGCACGGGATGGGAAGGTGTTAAACACCCATCAACCGCCCAATCGTAAAATTGGCCTCTACTTCAATGATTAAATGGGGAAATATTTATAATTCTATTTTACCAAAACATACATAAGCAGGTTTGAGGATCTAGAATTTAGAACTTCTTGGAAAAGGAGAATTAATTTTCATGTTTGTTATTCATAACCAAGGCATAGTTGGAAGCTTGGCGAAGCTTCGATTTAGACATCAAGAGTTTATGTCAACTCTCAACATTTTGGATATCTAGGGGGCTTAGGCCAACTCCTAATATGCTGAAAATACTAAGAGTCTAGTTTAACTCCAAGTTTATCGTGTCAGTAAAGGATTAAAGGCATACCCAAACATGATAAGAGTTACCTAAAGTCTAAGACGACAATAGACTCAGTTATCAGAGTTTTTAGAGCGGCTCTGAGTGTGGGGACAAAGAATTCAATGTTTATTTGAAACATAAACGGGTGTCTCCTAGTAGTCTAGTTCGACTATGGGTTACACATTTAGAGTTATGGGCTATTCTAGATCTAAATTTTGAATTGGTTTAACACCAAATTTAATCCGGTAATCTACAACCATTTGAACAAAAATCAATGCATAATATAGTTTTACTGAATATCTTTTTTCAACTACAGGTCCGTAATTTGGAACTAAGATTAACTCTGCATTCAAATTTGAAATTTGGATGAAATTTTAAAATTAAAAAATTAACCTGCAGATTAGCTTAATAGAAAGGAGGATTAATATAAAAATTATTATTTTTGATAATGGATGTAATGTGAGAGGGAATTCCGCTTTATACCCACACTTAGATTTTCCCCACTTAGACGATTAATAATTAAATACAATTTTAACGTAACACAATAGTAGTCGCGGTGTTACTACGAAATGGAAAACCATCTCGTTCACGCATGACTATATAATATACCGAATGAATAAGTAGTTATTATACATGTAATATGACATTGAAACTTGAAAGGATTCTGCGGTGGTTTCTTACTTCTGCTAAGTACGCTAAAAATAATTAAAAAGCCAGCAATTTGATGCTAATTTTTTAAAAACTTAAAGATAATATTTGATTAATTAAACTAATATTTAGGATTTAAACGGATGGACAATACTAATTAAACATAATTAATACTTGTATCAATGAATGCTTCATAACTTAAGATACAAATATAGAAGAAGTACGTATAATTGGTGATCAAAAGAGGAATAATATTCCTTAGTTTTTGTCTCCGCCCATACTCACTTTGCTATTTTTATTTTTTTATTTTTTTTACAGACGAAGAACGTTGTGCGAAGAGAAAAAGATATTCTTTAGCCAAGACTCTGTGATGTGAAGATGTTGTCCTTTTTCTTCTTCTTCCCTTGTTATTTATAGCATTTTAATTTGGCTTTAGCGGGGGACAAACTAAAATGAAAATAAAAGTGAAAATTTGGGTGAGACTTTTGTATTATTTTTGAATTTGAAATGGGGAGGCACCAATAGAAAATAACTATGTAGTTGAAAGGTTGGCTAAGAAAAATATTATTTTTATTTCTTTTATTTTTTTTTTCTTTATTGGCTACGGGTATAGTTAACAGAAAAAATTTAGGTGATAAAGGAGAAGGATTTTTTATAAAATTAATGAGAAAAGTGAGAAAAAATATAATGAATTTATTTTTTTCTTTGGATAATATGTTGGTGAGGAATGAATAGTGTTTATTGTTTTTACCTTTTTCGTTATCCTGCCGACACTGGGGGTTTCGTAGCCGTATCTTGTATCCGGTTTCCGAAGCGTAAAAATAATTTTTACGGAGGGTGCGAAATTAGGGTGTCAACAGTTGCCCCTCTTTGAGAGTAAACGCTTTCGGTTAACGAACAAAGTCGTGAACACAATTTCACACCTCAGCTTCGTCGGCAAAGGTGGTTTTGATGAAGAAAATTCTGATGTTGCCCAGGTTCGTCCCGGTTGAGCTTTCCAGTCTTTATTTACGTAGGAAGTCCTAAGCTTTCTAATCCTTCTTTGTTGATTTTAGCCGCTTCTACATTCTTTTTCGACCACTAGTAAATGGCTTAAAAAGTTGATGAAGAAAGTTCTGACATTGTTCAGGTTTTTCCCCGATTAAGTTTGCCAGTTTTGCTTTCTCAGGAAATTTCCATACCTCTATGTTATTCCTTACTGATTTTTCTTGAAGTACCTCTCGTTGGTCTTTGTGTAGTGTCCTGACTTGATATGGCTTGCTTTTCTTTCACGAAAAGATTAAGATAAAGTGTATTCCCTTTCCAAATTTCCTAAGGAAGGAAATACCTTTGTTTCCTTATAAGATAAGGGAGTAAGACCCTTCCCTAGGTAAGGAATTCTTTTCTTATATTTTGACATGGCATTTAGACAACCAGCTAATGTTCTCTCTAATTCTCCGACTGCGCATACTACGCATGGTAGACGAAAAGTTGGTGTTTTGTACGATATTGATAACCACGTTTCTGCGAGAATTCGTGAAGATCTGGTACGTTACACCTGGTTCCAAATTCCATTCTTTTAATGTTTTTCGCGTCTTCTCTCTGACGTTTCTCATGAATTTCTTTATCGTTGCCTTCTTTCACAGGATTACTCTTGGGCACGTACTCGTGGAGGGACCACCGGCATAAAAAAGTGGTGGTTCATGTTAAGGAAATGCAAAGGTGTTCGTGAGATCGTAAAACATATCGGTTGGTTCAAATTTATTGAAGCTTTTGCATCGTCCCATGATCGTGAAAACACTCTAATTGTGGCAAAACGATGGTGGGGAAACACTAATTCGTTTCACTTTCCACATTGTGAGTTAACCATTACTCATTTGGATTTCTACATGATCACCGGAATTCGTGTGGGGACGGGAGCTCCTGTACCTTTGGGTGTAAAGATGACTGAGGAGAACGTCTGAAACATGTTGGGACCGCGTTGCGTGAACATTTTCCCCAAAAACTGGTATATTAGTTTAGCTAGCTTGAGAAATTATTTCTCGGTTCCTGGTCTGGATCTTGCCGATGACACTCCAAAAGATGATGCTAAAGTAGTCGAGGTTACCAGAACTTTCCTTATATATGTTGTCGGGAGTACCTTTCTTAGTACGTCTAGTAGTTACATGAAATCAGGTGACTTGGAAGCCTTTGTTGATTTAGGCGTGGTGGGTTTTTTATGATTTGGGAATTTGTGCAATGGCTTTCCTCTACAACTATCTCTTCTGAGCAACCCGCTTTCAAACATGAGCCTTGTGTGGATTTTGGCCTATCTTGAATGTGAGCATATGTCACCTTGTTTCTTTTTGACCGATTAGTCTCAACTTTTCTTTTTTTTTAACACCCTCTTTTGTTCTTTTTAACAATTTTGGTGTTATGAGTATTTTCCCGCCAGTCGACCCTCTTATGACAACAACTTCTCTAATAGTCAAACGTTTCCTCGAATGGCTAAGTAGAATAGTGCAGTTCGAGTTTATTCGACTGCATATACACGTCTTTGTTTAGAAGAGGCTACAACTGAATCTATAAGAACAGTTTGTTTTTTTTTTGTTTTTTTTTATATACCTTCATTTGTATCACAAATTTGTTAGGATCCTTGGAAGAATTATTTGATCCGGCGCAAGGAAATAACAATTTGTACTATGGTGCCTAGCATGCAATGCTACCTATTATGGGTCCAGGTTACTGTGCATGGTATCTTGGTGATAGATTTGGGCGACAGATTAGTCAACTGAACGCGACTCCTCGCTTTCCCCCTCCGGACGATATATGTTTTACTTATGCGTCATTTAGTGATATGGATGAGATTGCACGTCAATCACAACGCTTATACGAAGACTCAATCGTCCACGGATTGAATTTTGACGTATATTTGAGATCTGTTTCTTTGGGTCCATCTCTTTCTTTCTTTACTGCTTGCCCTGAGAATCTTGTAGTTGGAGATCCGGGCTTTGACCCTCGTACGATGTTGATGGGATCTTCAAGTAGTGTTATTGTTCAGCATGCTCCATTACTTGGCTTGGGTCATTTGCTCCCTGCATGGGATCTTTACGTACCTATCTTATGCACCTCAAATGTGATTTCCATTGAAGGTGGTCCCTTTAACCGTGAGGGAATTATTGATCTGCCTCTTCCGGATGATATTCCAGAGGTACTGCTACTTTGATCCTTTGGCTTTAAGCATATCCTCTTATTAACTTTTCCCTTGTATTTAGGCTTCCAGAACCCTTCAAGAGTTTTTGCTTCGTTTGGTGGATAGATGAGAACGCTAATTGAAGTCGGTGGTAAATGAGATGTACGTGATCATGTTAAGATATGATGACACCACTAAAGAATCATTGGGGAGGCAAACACGTATTAAAGCCCTTTCTGAAGAATTATCCACGCTTCGAATACTTTACGAGGTAGATGACTTTTTTTTTCTTTTTTTTATATATTTAATTCTCTTCCTTTTTTTATTATATATATATTTATTTATTTTTGAAAAAGGAAAAAGGGGATAGTGCGTCGGAAGAATGACTGCATGGGTCATGGGCTTTATTTTGGGTGATGCCCGAGAGAGTGGCTTGCCCCTTTTCTGGTCTTCTTTGAATAGTTTGATGAAGCCTTAAATTCCTTCTTCTATATACATAGTCTTTTCCTTCTCGACTATCAGCTTCTCTTTTTTCTGCTCTGCATTTCCTCCTCCTTGAACTTCAGTTTTTTGCCAGAGACCAAAAAAGATAGTCTTGAATCTCTCTTGCTTGTGCTAGATCTGAGCTTTGATATATCCTTTTAACAACCACCTTCATTTTATGGCAGTATAACATGTTCTTTTATTTCTTGCTTGTTTTGTTTATTTCTATTGTAATCGTTTATTGGTTGATGAATATGAGAGGAGGAAATTAATTAGATGAAGAACCCACTCTTGGAAGATGGTTTCACTTGGGGGAATATTTTTTAGTGGAATCCAATTATAGATCTGTACAAAGCTCAATTTTTCTGCATTCAATGTGAGTACGTCTTAAGATATGCCTTAATGTTCGGTTTGAAGATGAAGATCTGATGATTTGGGGAAAGATGCAAGATCATTCCATATGCAGCTCCAGAGTACATAATAATGATAAATCAAGGTTTCAATGGTGAAGCCAGATTTGGATTTTGATGTGCTCGGACAAGTATAAATGGTCTTCTTGTGATGAAGATGTCTGAATCATGTGTATGAGATGATGCTCTTGCCACCAGAATACATTGGTTTTGACTGATGGGAAATGCTGAAGAACTGGGGCTCAGTCTACATTCAGACTAAATCTTCGTCTTCCTGTGTTAGATCTTCCCTTCTTCCTTTTGGTTTATTGCTTGTTGTTTTTTTTTCTATTTTTTTTTGTTTTTATTGTATTTAGATCCTCCCAAATCCAGGCTTGTATCTTTCAGATGAGAAATTGTTCTAGATTTTTTTTCGTAGATGATAACCTTGTAAGCTTTTTCTTTATGAATGAATTTTTTTTGTTCTGGTGGTGCCTTTATCCTGAATTTGACTTGTACTGCATGGGGATTTTTTACTCCGGTGAATAGGCCTCAACTCAGATGATTCATCTTTCACAAGTATCATTAAACAAAACTGAAGAGCTTGATTAGGCAAGAATATAATTATCACTCAAATCGTTAACTTACAAATTTCTGCCTCAGTTGCCTATTTGGAATGTGCATGGCACAGTATTATCCTAAGGCTTCCATCATCGTTTTTTTTTATTTAAAAAAATCTTTTGAAAACCCTATTTTTTTCTTTTTTTCTTAAGAAAAAACAATAAGATTTTTTATTTTTTCTTAACTAATTTATATTTGCAAACAATATTATGGAACTTGATAAACTGAAAGTTACCAAATTATTAATTTATAAATTTTTTGTCTCAGTTGCCTATCTGGTTGGTCATAACACCATATCCAATCCTAAGGCTTTCATCATCGATATTTTTATTTTGAAAATAAAAACCTTTGATTTTTTATTTTATATAACATTTTTTTTCGAAAACAAATTGATGAAGTAGAAAAAAAAATGGATGAAAACAGCAAGCAAACAAGCGGTGAGTGTAAACAAACCATTCGAATTTGTGAGAGGATGCCAGGTCTAGGTTGTCGAATAAGATCAACATTGCCTTCGATTAGGCGTAATACCTCTTGAGTTGATCGGTGTTCATAGGCCTTGGATGTTCTTGTCTATCTAGATCCATCAATTGCACTGTCATTCCTGAAAAATCTTTTTGAGAATGAACGGGCCTTCCACTTTGGCTTGAACTTGCCCCTCGGGTCAGTATGCTTGAATGAGCGAATTTCCTTGAGCATGAGATCTCGTTCGTTAAAGTTACACGACCGTACATATTTTTTGAAATTGCATGCGAATCTGTTTTGGTATGCTTGGGAGTGGAAGGCTACAGCTAACCTCTTTTCATCGATTAGATTTAGTTGCTCGACTCTTACTTTTACCCATTCATCCTCAGGTAATTGACTCTCCTTTAAGACCCTCAGAGTTGGAATTTCTACCTCGATGGGGTGCATTTTCTCCATTCCGTATGTGAGTGAGAAAGGTGTAGCACCAGTCGTAGTACGAATTGAGGTTCTGTACGCCCATAAAGCATATAGTATTTTTCACTCCAATCTGTATATGTTTCTGTCATTTTCTTTAAGATTTTGACAAGCGTCTTGTTGGCTTCTTCTACTGCACCATTGGTTTGGGGCCGATATGGTGAGGCTAGATGGTGTTTAATTTTGTACTTTTCTAGCAATTCGTTGGTTTCTTCACCGATGAAGTTTGATCCATTATCTGATATTATTTCAAGTGGAATTCCATATCTGCAAATGATGTGGTTTTGTATGAAATCAACTGCCGGCTTTCCTTTAAAGCTTCTGGTTGAAATGGCTTCGACCCACTTGGTGAAGTAGTCAATTACTATGAAAATATACGTGTGGTCGTTGGAAAAAGGATTTATTTTCCCTATGAGATGATCCCCCAAGTGGAAAATGGCCATGAAGACGATAGGGTATGAAGTTGAGAAGGTGGTACATGCATAAGATTTCCATGTATCTGACATTAGTGACACTTCATGACAAAGTTACAACAATCTGTCATTATTGTCGTCCAGTAGTATCCGAGGCGAGCTATTTTTCAACACATCATGTGAGCGTTCATGTGAGGACCGCAATCACCCCTGTGTATTTTCTCCAGGACCTTTCTAGCTCCGTGATCATTTACACACCGCAACAAGGTTCCATCTCTTGATACTTTGTAAAGAACATTTGCACAAATAGTATACTGGCACGCCATTCGTCCGATGTATCTCCTTTGTTGTTTTGTGGAATCCTGGATAAGACTGATCTTTGAGGTATCTTTGAATATCAATAAACCAAGGAGCGCCATCTAGTTGTTCAGCAGCAACTTGAATGGCATAGCAGAATGCATGTTCGTCTTTTTGGCTTATTTCATGGGTTTCACCGTCATTCCCTCTGATTGTTAGCCAAGATGCTAAACAGCAAGAGCATTAGCACCATAATTTTTGTTTCTGTAAATGTGGTGGAATTCAATTTGATCAAACTGTTTGGTGAGTTCTTCAAGGTATGCATGATGTGGGGTTAACTGCTCAATAACTCTCCATTATTTCTGGATTTTCTTGATGATCATCAGTGAGTCTCCATATACTATGATGCTATTGACAGTCCAGCTATGCAGGCTTCGTATTATACAATATTGTTAGAGCATTGAAAACATAGCCTGATAACAATAGGTGTATGAATACCTTCTGGTGATTCTAGTAGTGCTCTTATGCCCCTTCCTTATTTGTTGCGGGTGCCATCAAAATATATCTTCATGGTTTATCTTCGGCTAAGTCGGCGTACATCACCCAATTGTCCGGGAAATCGATCTTTAGCTCAGTATTATCTATGAGAGGATGTGATGCTAGGTGATCAACAATTGTTCTTCCTTTGACAGATTTCTATGTGATGTACGTGATCTCAAACTTGGAGAGTAAAAGTTGCCATTTTGACGTTCTTCCAGATAATGCAGGCTTTTCGAACAAGTATGTAAGAGGATCCATTCTTGACAATATTTGAATTTTATGAGATAACATGTAGTGCTGAAGAAGTTGGGTTGACCAAATAAGTGCCAAACAAGTCTTTTCTAGCATGTTGTACTTAGATTCATACACGAAGAGAGTTTTCCTGATGTAGTATATGGTCCTTTCTTTGCCGCTGTCTTTGTGAAAACATTGCTCCCATAGAGGTATCTGTAACCGAAAGGTATAAAATCAACGGAATGCTGGGGGTATGAGGCAAGAACTAGTGGGATTGTCAGGTATTTCTTGATCTTTTCAAATGCTTCTTGATAATCAGAGTTCCAAACAGTAGGTACGTGTTTGCTTAATAGCTTAAATATGGGCTCACATATATGAGTAAGTTGATTTATGAACCGACTTATCTATTATAGCCGACCCAAGAATCCCCTGATTTCATATTCCGTCTTTGGTGGATACATGTCGATGATAGCTTTGTCTTTTGATGTATCACATTCAATACCTTTGTTTTTGATGACGAAACCCAGCAATTTCCCGGACTTGGCGCCAAACAAACACTTATTGGGATTGACCTTGAGTTGAAACTTTCAAAGACGATGAAAAACCTTTCTTAGAACACTTGCATGATCTTTGCTATGTGTGGATTTTTCCACCATGGCATCGACATAAATCTCTAACTCATTATGTATCATGTCGTGGAAGATGGTTGTGTTTGTTGGTACATCGCACCAGCATTGTTTAGTACGAAAGGCATAACCACATAACAAAATATCCCCCATGGAGTGATGAAAGATGTTTTAGTCATATCTTCTTCTACCATTCTGATTTGATTGTATCCCGAGAATCCATCCATGAATAATAGCATCCCTTGTCCGGAAGCGTTGTCGACCGGGACATCAATGTGTGGTAACGGGAAATATCTTTGGGTATGGCTTTATTCAAATTGCGGTAATCAATGCACATCCTTACCTTCCCATCCTTCTTTGGAACAGGTACAATGTTTGCAAGCCATTCAGTATAGGCAACCACCCTAAGAAAACCTATATTGAGCTGCTTCTCTATTTTTTCTTTGACTTTTAAGGTCCACTCCGCCCTTAGTCTTTTGAGCTTTTGTTTGACCTGCTTTACATCTGGTTAAATTGGTAAGCGATGAACCACCATGTTTGTATCCAAATCGAGCATATCTTTATAAGACCAGGCGAAGACGTCTTTAAATTCAGTGAGTATCTTAATCATCTCTTCTCTTTCTTCGATAGATAATGACGTACTAATTTTGATATTTCGCGGTTGTTCTTCTGTTCGAAAGTTTATTATTTCTTCTTCAATAAATTCTGGCTCCTTTTCATGTTTCTCTATGATCTTTTTGGATTTCTTCCGGGACATCTTCTTGACCGTTTATCATTCCTTCTTCCTCATACTCAAAACCTTCTACAATGCCATCTTCCAAATCCAAGATGTCATATTGGTTTCCACATTCTTTTATTTCTGAAATAATATTTTCTACATTTTTTTGTTCTTCAAAGTTTTCTGATTTTTTTGGTTTTTTCTTTAAAATTAAAGGCGCATGAAAAATACAAATACCATCCTCCGAGGCCCACGAGGATTGTTGCGGGTCATCCTTCGTCAGTTGTGGACCCTCATCATCCATTCTTCTTAGGTCATTTTTTTTAGCGTCGAAAGAAGTTCCGACGTCCTTAGTACATTCGTGAGGAACAATCATGTAGATACTCCTCTCGTGGTTGGGAGGAATATGAGAATACGACTGCTCCCTTCTTCTGCTGTGGGCACTCCAAAATCCTTCCCTTTCGCCTTCAAAGTATGCCTCCAAATTTTGGTTGATTTCTTCTGGGTGTATCTGAGAACTGATAAATGAATGCGTTTACTGTTAACGTCCATATTGCAGAGCGGATACGGTCGTTGGTTGCATACCATACGGATGCCCAACAAGTCAAGTTGTTTCCAAAGTAATGTTTTAGATGTTCTTCACACTTTTCCAGTAGCTTCATGTATGACAAAAATGAATTGAGGTGACGAATGAGAGGACCCTTGCCATTGTAGATTGGAAATTTCTTTGTTTTAGGTAATCGCAATCCCTAACATTTTATAACCATGCATTCTTGGGCTGCTCCTCTAATTCCTTGGGTAGGGTTTTCTGTTTTCAGACTCTCCTTTGGCTCAGGAACTTCTATTTCCCGCCTATTTTCTCCTTTAGATCCTCTTGATTTGCCTGCGTCATCAATAGGGAATGAAGAAAAGAGTTGACTTACCCCTTCAGAGACAGGTTCCTTAATTTCTTTTCTTTTTCCAACACTATGTCTTATCACCACTGGTGCAATCTTCCTTGGTGTACTAGATGCTGGAAGCTTGCCTTCTCCTTTTCGAAAGAACCATTTTTGAAATGATGGTTGGCGGCTCCAATCGGTTTCTTGGTCCTCTCGCTTCTTTCCAAGTATTGTGGACATTCCTTAGGTCGAGCAGTACCCCAGGCCTGATGTGTCGAATATTTTTCTCGCTGGTATCGATATTGGTTGTGTGGGCCCTTGTTGTCGGATCCCGAGACCCATTCCGGGGAGAAAATTACTTTTCCGGGGCATGTTTGGCACCTTTCGGTTCCTATACCTGAGTTGACCCGAACAAGTATGGCGGATTGCTACTTCAGTTTTATCCTCATACCTGATTTATGCAGTGTAATTGTTAATTACTGGGACCATGTTTATAGAGGCTTGATGATCCATTATTTCATTTTCCCTATTATCTGCATGTACAATGATTAATTCATTTCCCATTTAAAACCTGTCTTTCTGGGGAAGGGAAGATGTGCCAATTCCGTTCTGATGCATCCACAGACGCCCCAAAAGCATGTTAAAACTTGCCACAATATCCATGAGGAGAAAGGTGGCTTGAGTTTTTAGTGGCCCGAACCATATTTCAAGGATGATTTCCCCAATTCCTACTTCATTACCATTATCGAAACCTCTGACTGATAAAGTTGATTTGTCACCTTTAGTGATACGGTCGAGGTTGATCCCCATCCTTTCAGCCGCCTTCAAAGTACATATGTGGATGCCTGTACCATTGTCCATGAAAACCGATGGTACAATCATATTTTTCCAGCCTATAGTTATATAGAGAGCTTTGTTATGATCCCTTCCCTCCAGTGGTAAATCATCATCGGTGAAGGTAATTGCGCCGGATTTGCCAGCCTGGTCGATTATAAGCACCAATTCTCTAGGACTGATGTCAATGGGAACCTGGATTGAGTTCAACGCTAACTATAGGTCCTGACGATGGATTGTTGAGGCTTTTAACATTCCCCAAATAAAAATGTTTGCTTTTGTTTTTTACAACTGTTGGATGAGCAAGTTGTCCTCTCTGATGGCATCTTCTTGATTGTTTGGCCTGATTTGCACTGGGTTGCTCCTAGCCGAACCACCTGGGTTTGCATATCGCAGGTAAGAGGCTTGGAGAATCTTCCACCCCTGGTTTGGTTTGCACCTCCTCGCATCGGTCAGAGGGTTGTTATGAGTATACGACCTTTCCATTCCCAACGATTGTGAATATAGGTTTCTTATGTGTCTTCTGGATGTTGATATCCGACGTGTTTTCTGTTGATTTTTCTCCACCGCTTGGAAATTTTCTGGAGTCCTCTTTAGTTTACACAGGCCACTTTGATGCGAGGGTTGATGTTTGATTACATTAGCGTACTTCCACCACACCGTTGGTGTTGTCGGCTTCAATGAAATTGACTCCTTGATTCCCCGAATGTGATGGTAGAGGATTCTGGTGGATATTGGGTTGCTTGGTTTCTCTCTCAATAACTATCTTTCCTTCATCCAAAATGTCTTGGATAAGGTGTTTGAGGACCCAACACGAATTGGTATCATGATCATCCCCTTGATGAAAATTACATATCTTTGATTCATCAAAACCCCGAGTCTTTGGATTAGGCACAGGTTTGGGATCCCAGAGCTGAATTAATTTTTCCTTGACCAACATGGACATGAACGTACTGATTTCTCCATCGAGGTCAGAAATCACATGTATAATATTAGTTTCGTTCGTCCTTTTTTTTTACCCCCATCTTGTATCTTTCTGAAGAACTTTGCAAGTTGTTCTTCTATGATTAGTTCCATTCTTGAGGTGCTAAAAGTTTCAGGATTAATAGTTTCTCCTTGTTCGGATTGGGAAGCATCCATTTTGACTTTTCCAGAAAAGTTTGGGTGGTGTTTTTGAGTAAGTTGAAGTGGTTTTATTCTATGCATGCAAATGTTATATCTTCTTTACAATGTTGACAGCTTACTCAGTCCAATAATGCTAGCACTGCTGTTTGGAATCTGGTTCCGGTAGCTATCATGTGGAGTCTTTGGAAAGAAAGAAATAAAAGAGTTTTTTCGGATAAGAGAAACAATGTTGTGGTTGTAGCAAATAAAGCTATTTTCTGTTTATTTTCTTGGGCCTTAGTCTTCAAGGAGTTTGAGTCTGTAAGTTTGACTGATATCATGAAAAATTGGTGTAATGATTACTTTGATTTTTCTCATGATTAGTAGTCTGTTACCATCACTTTTTTTTCTTTCTTTAGTGTAGGATGGTATAATCCTGTTATACTCTTTCTTTTTTGATCAATATATTGTTTTCTGTACCGATAAAAAAAAATGAATAATTTTTTTTGGGCCTTAGACTAATTTCTCCTTTAACGAAGGAGAAGAATACATAGTCTGTATCTATCAATGAAAGTCAATCTATTGTTCCTTCTATCATAAAATACATGTCAACACCTATAAAACATTGAGTGAGCCGCATCCAACTTCCAAAACCTATAAATGCCATTTCATCAAGCTCTACACAAAGAAAAATGATATATATATATTACAAGAAGTTTGATAACGACATAATTTATTTCATTGGGGGAATCACAGGAAAATTAGAAAATATGGAATTTGCTAGAAGCGGTTCAGCCTTCCTACAACAATGTTTTGAGAACCGGACCGGACATCGAACCAAAACAGTTATTGAATCAGGATCATATGGTTCAACCAGTGGTTTAACTCGGGGTCACTGGGTCAAACATATAAAGTATTATAACCATATAACTAATAAAGAAAAAATAGAGTTGGAAATATTTACCCATAAATTAATTTTTATATAGTAAATATGTAAATATCCTACAAAATAACATGTAACATAAGTTGGCAAGGTGGTTATAAGCTTTAACTTTGGGTTAATAGGTCACAAGCTAAATTCTCTATATGCGAATTTTTTATAAACATTTAAATGTCAACGGGTTGAATCAGTTTGGACCGTATTAGGTCATCCGGTTCACTGGTCGGACCGACCGGATCACCCTTATAAAAAAACAATGACTTTTAAGAAAATTATTTGATCACTGATGAATTAACCCAGAAAATTAACTGGTTCACCGGCCACACTGGTCTGGATCTCATAACACTGTTCTACAGTACCGTGCTTACCGACGTGCTTCCCCATGTAGGCCAGCTTAGAAAAGGATAGTCCATGAATCCATGATGTTCATCCTATTAACCTATTTCCCACAGTTAAATTCCCGTAAATATTTTTTCTATTTCAGGTGTCAGGGTGAAAGTTCAGCCATATGGCCTAGTAATCCTATTTGCACAAGATTTTCCTAGTCAAAACCCAACAGAAATAAAAGGGACTACTACTTTCGCTAACCGAGATGAAAAGTTGTCCTGTCAGAGCATCTTCATTTTTTGAATATTAGTTTGAATAAATATTATTTACAGCTAGATCTAGATCTGCATCGCATGTATAATACAAGATTTTCTTGACTGATGCTACCGAAAAATGCACTCACACCCACCAATCCAATCCATCGTAACCACCGATATTAGCTTTCTGTAGAGCCCTGTTTTCTCACCGCTACCACATATATTTTATTCTCTATTACTTGTACGCACGTTAACCTTATATAGACACTTGTTAGTTAACGTTTGTGCACAGCTCTCGACACTCTCTCCTTCTTTCTTAATAGTCGAACAGAAAACATCTCTTTTCCTCACAATTTTCAATGAAAGAGTTCCATCACTTCTCTAAACTTTCTTCTTACAGTAGAACCATCAAAAAAATTCAGATTAATACACCAAAGTTTGTTCTTTTGATAGCATCAACCTTAATTCTCGTCACAATAGTTCTTCATCATCATCATAATCACCACACTCTTTTGCCGACTTTGAAGGATGGGAACCCGAAGTGCAATATTTTTAAAGGAGAATGGATTTGGAATCCAAATGCAACATATTACACAAATACAACATGTAATCAGATACATAATCATCAAAACTGCATGAAGTATGGTCGGCCTGATACTGATTTTTTGAAGTGGAGGTGGAAGCCAAATGACTGTGAACTACCTATCTTCGATCCATTTGAGTTTTTGGAGACTGTCCGAGAAAAATCTTTAGCGTTTGTTGGAGATTCTGTTGGAAGAAATCAAATGCAGTCTTTGTTGTGTCTCCTCTCAAAGGTAACTTATTAATTTCTCAACTAATCATCTGAAAATGTATAGAGTAGATTAACAACCAACCAAACTGATTTGAGTTTACTAGATTTTTATTTTAAAAAGAAAAAAGAATTAGTATTAGATTTTCTCTTAAAATAGTAATTATGAGCATATAAATACATTAAGGATTGATGTATGGAATTTGGGTTCAATTATTATGAAATCCACAAAGATGATGATCCCTTCCTTTATTAGGCGTGTAGTCTTAGTCATGACTCAACTATTAACTTGCTGTTTTTCTATAATATTGACGTCTTAAGTAGTTTGGTACTTTGGTTGCTTAATTTACGATGCATTATGTAGCAATTTCATTTACACATTATAAAATTCTATTTACACCAAACTTGTCAACTCATCCGTCTCATCGTATATCCGACTACATCATGGAGGGACGGAACTAAAGGTGGACTAGACCTGATTCTAATATTCAAAAAATTTGAAAATCAAAAACTAGTCTTTTATTATTATATATTTTATATTTAAATTCTTCAAATTTTAGGCTTCTTTAATTTTTAATTTTTAATTTTCTATAGTTTAGTCTATCTAAATCTATTAAATTTTTTTAACCCCTTAATATTAAAACATGACTCCGCCACTTATACTTATGAACAACATTTAATCAGTTCACTTATTTTAGACAAGTTCTTTATCTATCAAATGTTTTAGTAAATATCATCACAACTATATATATATATAGCCAATGGTTAGTTATGATGTTGTTGGATAAATTTTTTTTCTAATAACACATAAATAAAATAATATTTCACAATTTTACATAATTTACCTGTTTTGTTCTTTCTTGCTTTCGTTCTTCTTTTTTTATTCATATGCTGCTCGATTAATTTTGATCTTGACAACATCACCATAAACCATCAGTAAATGGTTAATTAGTTGTGATGGTATATATACAAAAATAGAATAAAATAATCCAAATTAACTAGATTGATCGAATATTATTGTACCTGCAAATGATTGGTTGCTTGATCTAGCAATGTCTTATAAATGTTGATGCAACTAGTACTATGACTCGCACTAGACAAGTATTTTAAGAAATGATTCAATTTCCTAGGTGCAATTAAACAATATCTGCATTACAAATTCCATTAAATCATGGGACAATTTCCGGACTCAAATCTATATGGCAGACATGCCAAATAATGCACGCTGCCCTTTGCATCGTCTTTTTCTAGAGGTGTCAGTCATGTCAACATTAGATATGGTCCAGGTCTCTTACTTATCCAAACTCACACCATGAACACAACGGCCCCCCCCTGCATTTCCAATCCTCAATTACAGGCTTTTTCCAGCTATGGCCTATGGATGGGAATGGGATAGTCGACGAAATCCAAACTCCATAATGCAATGGAATGACAACCTCAAGGGCCTACACCTTATATGAATTCAATTCCGTTTGTTTCTTTGGTAAACAAATAAAAATCGGTGATTTTCCTTTTTCTGGCATATAGATATGAACGATATCAGATCAATTATGTTAATTTTGACAATGATTTTTTATAGACCCCACAAATAAACTCCTTAAAAACCGTCTCGTCACCTAAAGATAGACTCTGCTCATTTGGGATTAGGTGGAACCATTTTTAGGCTCCATCATTTAAAAAAAAATAAAATGTCGATTTGTATTGTCTATTTAAACGGTCTATAAATATTTTTTGTAATTTTTGATGATATTTTTGATGATATTTTTTTATCAGCGGTTTTTTAGTTTCATCTCGATCAACCATTTTTTACATATGGTTGGCGGTGATGTTGTGCACGAGCAATTTTTCTTTTCTAATATTGGCTATGAATATTTTGGACATTGTGCAGAATTTAGAAGTGATATGCTGTAATTGAATATTAACGTGTTGTGCTGTAAACATACACATTTTACCCCTCTACTTGATAGCTTGGATTTAGGCGTAACATTGCTTGGTTGAAAGTTGAAACTATTAAACATTTAAAATTCACTCCAAAAATAGTGTAACTAGAATGTGAAACTCAAAATTTTAATCAATGTTTATTTGGCTGATTTGATCAATGTCAACAGGTGGAGAAACCAGTAGACGTTTCATACACAACGGATGAGCAATTCAAACGATGGAATTACCCCAGCTACAATTTTACTATTGCCACTTTCTGGACACCATATTTAGTAAGAACCAAACAAGCAGAAGCAGACGGACCGACTAATACTGGCCTCTTCAATTTATACCTTGACGAATACGACTTAGATTGGACAACCCAGATCGACGAATTTGATTATATAATCATCTCTGCCGGACACTGGTTCTACCGTCCCGCAATGTTTTACGAAAACGGTAAACTCGTGGGTTGCTTCTATTGTTTGAAGGAAGGTGTCAAGAGTCTCGAAATGTCTTACGGTTATGGAAAGGCATTTGAAACGGCATTCAGAGCGATAAATAGTTCACCTAATTTTAAAGGTATAACATACTTGAGAACATTTGCACCTTCACATTTTGAAAACGGAATATGGAATGAAGGAGGGAATTGTCTAAGGAAGAAGCCGTTAAAGAGTAGCGAAATTAAGTTGGACGATCGAGCTTTATCCTTGTACAATGCTCAAGTAGACGCATATAAGGTTGCAGAAGAAGAGGGAAAGAAGAATGGAAAGCAATTTAGGCTGCTTGATACAACACAGCCAACGCTATTGAGACCAGATGGACATCCAAGTAGTTATGGACATTGGCCAGAAGAGAATGTGACATTGTATAATGATTGTGTTCATTGGTGTTTGCCTGGTCCTATTGATTCATGGAGTGATTTCTTACTGGAGATGTTGAGAATGGATGACTGAAATTTGATGTAGAATTTTGTTTTATGAAAATGCATTTCTTTTGTATTTCAATTTGTCGAAAGAATATTCATATTAGTCCCTCCCTTCACCAAAAACTATCAGAGTTCTATTAAACTCATGCCTCGGAAGGAATTTATGTGTTGTTCACAGTCCAGTAAACTTAAATACACCAATATATGGTCTCAAGTCCAATACCTATATCTTGATTTCGAATGGCAATACAACGCGAACCCATATATATATCGTCTGCTAATACACGACCAATTAATGTTTGGATAAAAATACGTTCTGTCATCATCCCATTTCGAGGACTCACAGAAATACCGTCAGACCGGATCAAAAGATCTTACAGGTTACTAAGCGAAAGATGAACAACAAAAGTACTACTAGGAGTCTAGGATTGCACTTGGAGTTGGACTAAAGTGTTCACTATAGCATGCGCTGCGGCGCAGCAAAAGACATCTCTACAGGTATGACCATGGTGTGGGTGTCTGGGTTCAATCGATGGAATCTCGACTTGATCACAACCGGCTCAAAAGGGAAAGGACTTTTCCCTTTAAGTGATAGGTATCATATGATCATTTGGAACTGATGTAATGGGTCATGACTTATCTTTGCAGCATTTTTCCTAAAACCCTCGTATAGGGGCTTACATATTCATAGAGGGGCTTTTTAAGTGAAGACAAAATAGGATCATTGGATATGAATTTTAAAAAAAAAAACTATCCATTGTATTTTCATAATGGCTAAACTATCCATGTTTAATTAATATAATTAGCTAACAGATTAGGTTAATAATAGTAAATCTAATATAATGTTATACTTAATCAAATCAATCAGATTTTATATGTTTTGTTTTGGTGGGAAGAAAAAGTTGAAGAAAAAAAAGAGTTTTTTTTGGAGATTTTTGAAAATCTAGATTTTGATTCACTCAACCAAAATGAGTGATTCTACTGAGAAATTTGAGCTGGATGAATCCTTGTATGATAACCAAACCAAATTTTACATATTCATTGATGGAGACCCAACTATGGATGATCTCTTGGATGGTAGAGAAGTTTTAACTCAAAGTGGTGATGGTGAATCTCAACCAAATGGAGAAACTAGCCGTCAAAGTGATGGTTCATTGGCCGAGAATAGTCAGGTATACCTCTAACTTAAAATTTCTGAAATTACGTAAAAAAGAGTTTTTTTGAGTGATTCATGCTAGTTTACGGTTGGTTTTTCATCTTGAAACCAACTGTAATCTATATTTACGGTTAGAATTTGATGAATATCTAACCATAACTGGTCAAAAATGGTGGAAAACCAATCGTAACGTTTTTACGGTTGGTATTGTAGCATCGAAACCAACCGTAACTCATTATGTGCATGAGTATTCATTGTTATTTATTGCACCAGTTACGGTTGGTTTTGACCAACAATTTCCAAACGTAAACAAAATTGCGGTTGGTATCGATTTTTTATTTCCAACCGTAATTCAATCTTTACGTTTATTTTCTTTTTTACGGTTGGTTTTGGGGTACAAATCATCTGTAATTTGTTTTACGGTTTGATTCGATGCTCTAAAACTAACCGTAAATATATCTTTCTTTGTGTTTAATTAGCTAATGCTTTGATATTTTTGGTTCAGCGCATGCTTGTACCTCATCCAATGTATGCTCAGCCTCCTCCAAATGACATTCTAACCGAAGATACTACGGATCACTATTTGAACGACTTGGTAGATTATATATAAGTTGTTAATTCCTTTGGATAATATTGCTAAGTCTTTTTTTTTCTTTCTAACTTTGTGTTTTTGGACCATGTAGACATGGGAAAACAAAGATGATGCAAAGCAATGGGCTAGAGAACATGGCAAACTCATCATGCGTGTGATTGTTTATAACAATCAAGTGAAGGAGTGCCACTTTCAAATGGTTTACGAGTGTAGTGGATTCCATATAAGTCATGCGAAGAAGGGTACCGTGTATGAAAGAAAGACGATGAGGAAGAATACTACTTTCACTAAGAAGAGGGGATGCGCTATCAAACTTCAATTTGAGACTAACAACGAAAAGAAGTGGTTTTTATCTAAAGTTGTATGCGGTCGTCACAACCACCTACCACATGAGAGTTTGTTAACACATCATTATACGGCACGGCTCACCGAGGAACAAAATGTCATCGTAGGTTCCATGACCGAAAAGCGGATGAAACCCATTGATATCCTCAGACACTTGAAGAAAAGAAATCTGAAAAATGTTTCTACTTTGGAGACGATCTACAACGCAAAAGCCAAGTTGAAAAGTGAGAAATAGCAAGAAAGGAACCAAATTCAACAACTAATGTACTTGGGGGAGAAGCACAACTGCACTATGTTCCATGAAGAAGATGAGGATAAACAATTAAAACATCTTTTATTGGCTCATCCCGAGTTTATAAAGTTGGCACGGTGCTCATATCAAGTGCTTCTAATGGATTGCACGTACAAAACTAACAAGCATGAGCTCCGAACTTGAATTTTGTCTGGCAAACTTCTACCAAGTCCCCGTTTAGTGTTGCCTTTTGCTTCTTGAGAGACGAGCTCGAAGAAAGCTATATGTGGGCATTAGAACAAGTTAAATTATTCTACTTGGAAGGATATACCCCTAAGGTGATTATCACCGACAAAGAACAAGCCTTGATGAATGCAATAACAAGGGTCTTCTCGGATGCTCATAATATTCTTTGCACGTTCCACTTGTGGAACAATATTCAAAACAAGTGCAAAAAGATTATTCGGCCAACAAAGGACAGCGAGATGGAGAGAATTAAGAAATTACCAGTACCTCAACAAGAAAAGGCCAAAGAAAATTTGAGGAGGATGACAAGTTGGCGGAACTAAAATGGGCTAGTTTCCAAATGGAGTGGGAAGCTTTGACATGGTCTATCACTAAGGAAGATTATGAAGAAAATGCTTAGAGCCATTATCAAAGTGTTGTGAAGTATTTGACGGATCATTGATTGAATCCACATAAAAAGAAGTTTGTAGCGGCTTTCACAAACCAATATAAGCAGTTTGATAACCAAGCTACATCCACCGTGGAGTCATATCACAACCGATTTAAGAACAAGCTTTATAGTTGTGATGGTGGGTTTGTTACGGTCTTCGAAGCCATGCACGATTATTTCCTCCGTGACCTTGATAGAGTTAGGAGAATTTCGAAAGAAGCCGTTGTAGAAAACATCTCATTTATAAAGACGAACCATGGCTCGAAGGAATTTCTTATAAGGTGTTGCGTTGCATAATTGATAAGATAGTGTACGAAGTTAATCATTATAGTTTAAGAAACTTGCACGGAGAAGAAGAGTGTGCTTGTCCTAACATATCAAGTTTGGGACTCCCATGCCGGCATACGATGGCCAAGTACGAAGAAGAGGGTGTGATAGCAATTCAAGATATTTATCCGTTCTGGCAACAATTATATTTCAATGAACCCATCGTCGAGCAAGATTTTGGTGGATCGTTTGCCTATATCGATATTGGAAAAACCTTAGCCGAGAAATACTCCATATTAAATTGGGACCAAAGGAAAATATGGTTGAGTAAGTTGAGCAATTTCGTGTTTCCATACACAAGGTACGATGTCAAGGAACCAGCTAAGGGGAAGAAAAAGGGTAGGCCTCCTACAAAAGAAAAGAGGCGTGTAGTGCGGAAAAAACGAGGGAAATCTTGGAAGAATCAAAGAAAAGAGAACCTTCGGGTTTTGAGCATTTGCAAAAGGAATATGAAACGGAGGATGAGAAGGAGGAGGATGTTCAAGGTAGAAACAAATGAAAAATAAGTCAAACAAAACAAGGAGGACCAAGCCAGTAGATTATAAAGGAAAATGTCTCGCGCTTCCTTCTCAAGAGAGTTCAACAATGAAAGTTGGTGCCAAGGGAAAAGATCCGATATTTCGCTCCAAACAAAAATCAAGAAGCATAGTTGAGGTGAAGCAAAATGAATGGGTTCTTGAAAAGTCGCAAATGACTCCATCAAGTGTTGGGTTTGAGTTGATCAATGTTCCCGCCAATCTAAGGGAAATATATCATTGGTTGAAGAGCCGCATACGATCTGGATTGCAAGATGATTGATGCAAGCAGCATTTAATTTGTCAAGAGATGAGAAAGGTAAAAAAATTCGGAACCGAGCATATTATATATGAAAATTATTTGTTATATTTTCCGGATTTTGTTCGTGAATACATAAAGGCCACCGACGATGTTGCCGGCGATGATAATTGTGGTTACCATATGTTCATCGAACAAGTCAGACCTTTTAGCGGAGCAAAAGAGTTGGGTTGCGATGAATGCATATATGTACGACACAAATATTTGGTTGAACTATATTCATACCCGGATTTCTACAATCCAATGATGGCATCGGGAGAACCGGGAGAACAAGAGTCGGAGTTAAACGAGAAGTTTGTTGCATTCGAACCGCGTTTAATAGGAAACAAGAATTTATCAAGCGACTATTAGATGTGCATGCCAATTGATGTTGTTTTAATAGTGGTAAATAAGGTGATCGTTTCTCGAACTTGTGAAGGTAATAATTTTAGAAAATAATGGACTAAATCTAAACTAATAAAAATCAGGAAAATAAACTAGAGATGATTTTTATAAAATATGGAGAAAACCAGGAATCAGGAATCAATTATTTCTAACAATTTATGTGATTAATCGGGTAATTCTTTTAAATTAACTAAGCTCAAATATTGCCAAAATAGGTTTTATGCAAACAAGTAGAGGTAAATCATAAGCATGGGACATCAGAGGTTGTCTACCCAGCATGACCCATCAAACAAAAACACCACTACTGAATGAAAACCGTTTTTTTCTATTACGAAACTATACAATTTTAACAAATAAAGAATTATAATTAATTAATTAAAAATAGACTTACCACATAAAATTGAAAGATAAACCTCCTCCATCATCCCAGTAAATAAACTTAGCTCATGGTGAAGAAAACTTGCTCAAAAGTTGATTTCATTGCTCAAAATATCAATTACAAAGGTGAATAACGCTGTAACAGCTGATGTGATACGCTTATATGCGTTACAGGAGATGGTTCAGCTGTTACAGGAGAGTTTTAAGCAACACAGCGTTTGAAGCAATAGACAACAGGAAATTTCAAATCAGCAACAGTTGTAAGTGTTGCTGAGTCTTCTTCTCCGGCAGTGATGGGTGAAGAACAGCCGGCCGGTACAGTAGCAGTTGACCGGACGTTGACGGAGCTTCACCGGAATTTTCTATTTTCTTCTCCAAGGTTTTGTTGTCGATTTTATTGGCTTCTCTTGGTTTATATAGGTAGTAGAAACCCTAGAGAGAGTTCTAAACCTAATAGAACTCTCTAAAACAACTCACAAATCTCAATCCGAATCGAAACACAATTCCGGCCAAATACATGATTTCCGAGCTGATTTTACGGGATATTTTGATGTTTATGACTTGCGTGAGATAACTATGAGTGTTTAGAACAATCTGGAAGCAACAAAAACTTGTTTCTCACGCGAATTGAAGTGCACAGTTGAATCAGGAGAATCCCGATGAGTTGGATCGGCCGATCCTGGGTTGACTCGCCTGGTTCGCTGGGTTGACTCACCTGGTTGACCCGCTGGGTTGACCCGATCCAGCTCAGCCCGATCCAAGGGTGCCCCAATCCAAAGTGTGGGTGCCTTGATCCATTTTCCCGGGTGTCTTGAACACTTTTTGAGCCAATTTTTCCACAAATCTTTATTCTTCTAATGTACCTACAAAAGCATAAAAACACGTAATAGACACAAAATCGAATACTAACTCACTAGAAATTAAGGTGCAATTTAGACACTAAAATGTGTCTATCACCAATATGTGGCCAAATACTCGCTAATGCTTTCAATTGCATCATGCATTATATCTCACTTGGATGTAGTCTTACATTCGCACCAACAAGAACAACCTTTGTCGAACAATTGGCTATGAGTAAATGTGTGACGGGGATGGTGTAAATGTGCGATTTTTTCGGTCTCAAGTTGAAAGAAGGAAGCCCATAACCCCCATTAAGGGTTGGATACGATAGTGCACTCCCGGGGTCTTGGTGTAACAGGTTTGAGCAAAGTTTCGAACTTTGGGCCATATTACGACTATTGAAGGAAGCCTCCGCATAAATTGTCTCCAACTCGGAGTCGAAACGACAATATAGACATATTGACTATATGTAATATTGGTAGTGACAATATCATATATATTTTGAAGGGATCAAATTATGAATAAAGTATTTTGTTGGAATTTATTTGACATTTTCTTGTAATTCCTTTCACTCCAAATTTGTGTACATAAATCAAAATTTTAAACTTATTCATTCATTGTAACTAAATTAGACTTAATTTAATTCATTCACTCATACAAAAACTAAACAAAACCTAAGCAATTAGAAATTGAGAAATGAGTTTCCAGGATTATTTACGATTGGTATTGGATTTTCAAAACCAACCATAAATTTGGGATAAAACTGTAGATCATATTATGTAAACTTACGGTTGGTTTCTTGAGTCCCATACCAACCGTAAATAATCCTGGATACCTTTTTTTGTAATTCCTTTCACTCCAAACTTGTGTACATAAATCAATTTTTTAAGCTTATTCATCCATTTTAACTAAATTAGACCTAAATTGATTCATTCACTCATACAAAAACTAAAGAAAGCCTAAGCATCTAGAAATTAAGAAATGACTATCCAAGATTATTTACGGTTGGTTTTGGGTTTTCAAAACCAACCGTAAATTTGGGATAAAACTGTAGATCATATTATGTAAATTTACAGTTAGTTTCTTGAGTTCCATACCAACCGTAAATAATCTTGGATACCTTTTTTTTTTTGTAATTCCTTTCACTTTAAATTTGTGTACATAAATCAAATTTTTAATCTTATTTATTCATTCTAACTAAATTAGACCTAAATTGGTTCATTCACTCATACAAAAACTAAACAAAACCTAAGCATTTAGAAATTGAGAAATGACTATCCAGGCTTATTTACGGTTGGTTTTGGGTTTTCAAAACCAACCGTAAATATGGAATAAAATTTTAGATCATATTTACAGTTGGATTACCCCGTCCAAAAACCAACTGTAAGTCTATAATTGTTGAAATTTACAGTTTTACGGTTGGATTTGAACTTGCTAATCCAACCGTAAATTTTCAGTAATATGCTTTTTGAACTTGATTTCTCCTTTGTTTGATTTCCAACTTGAAATTTAGGTAAATAAATCATGATTTCTTACTAAAACTTCTTCATTTATTTTAACTAATTGAGCTACATTTGTCCATTAACTCTAACATAAACTAAGAACAAAGTAAAGTTTAAATTAATTTGTCCATTAACACTAACATCAACTAAGAACAAAGTTCAAACTAAAACTCAAAAGATTAATATGTCCCAAGAATTTAAAATCCACCCACAAAAACAACTAAAGTTTGATACAATTTTGATATTCAACATAGAGTTAAGGAGAAGGATGAGGAGATTCTTCGACACGGGTATTACGAGCACCACCACGAGTATGAGGACCTTGCACATCCTCGGCTTCATCATGTGTCTTATCATCACTAGGTTTCCGCTCAATTTGGCTAAGACTCGCACCTCTTGAATCGTCTCTAGTCCTCTTTAAGCTCCGTTCCGACTCATTTTTATTTGGTTCATGAAGCTTCCGTATCTTGTGTTACAGGGTCTTTTGTTCCTTAACCGTCATCGGATCACCTCTACTTATGCATAGAGTCATAGCCTCTGCCAATGCAAGTCCTTTCTTTTTCTATTTACATATGAAAATAATTATTAGTCGAGTCTTTCGAATCTTAAAATCATTAATAACATAAGTAATTAACGTACCGGATTGAAATATAGATTCTTCTAATAATCCACATCAAATAGACCACCCGTGTCTTTTCCTTTACCTTTTTGAATAATTCTCATAGCTTCCGGATCATTATTGATTATATGAGGATGACCAAAATGGTAATACCAACCCGAGTAATCTTGTACGGCCTCTTTTTTGCCTGCAATTGGATTTACCTCCCGTCTTTGGACTTGGTATTCCGGTTTATACGGTCATTCCAAATAGCGATCGAAGGCGTTGGGGTGTAATTGAGTACAATTTTGCTGCCTTCCATCACAGAGCCATTAACACACAATTTAAAGGCTTCGGTTGTTACCTTGGTTTGGACCATGCCATATTGGAAAAAAATTCGACGAGGGTTGGCCATTACAAACCCAAACAGATGGTACAAAGGCCCGTTGTAGCCTGCCAAGCGAGTAAATTCACATTCATCTTCTTTTATAACTTTTTTATCTTTAAATAAGGATCAAATACAACATCTTCTATGGTGAAAACATCAATTTCCATCTTATTCTCTATTATGTTAGCATCTTTCCCATGTGACTGAGTACCGGTGAATCTGAATTTCTTTCCCTTAGGACCAGTAAAATCATCTTTGCACTCTGAGTCAGGAGCCAGGCTCGGAAAATGATCATAGACCCATGCATATGAAGATATCAAATATATATATAAGAGAATGTGCAAAAACAATAAACATACAAACATTAGAATTAACCATATATTACCTGAAGAAGACTAGTATTCCCGGAAATTTTGGTAGCTCCAACCCTCAAGGCTTTTCTAAGGTTGTAGAACAAATAAGCGAGAGTGGAAGTGCCCCATGAATACTCATTTGTCTTTTTAGATCCTTCAACCATTGTAGAAATTGAGCGTTGACCCTATTTCTCGAGTTATCCGGGAAGAATAAGGTACCAAGGATGTACAACAGGTACGCTCTTGTTGTACGTAAAGTTGTATCGTATATCACTTGCTCTGCCTGTTCCTTCAGCTTAGTTCCTCCAAAATTGTCCCTTATTTTATGCAACATTAACTTCTTGGTCATACCTAAAGCTTTAGTTCTTTCTTCACCCGGTTTATCTCCAGCATCCAGGTTAAACTCCTACTCGACTTCTTTTATATCCAACCAAAAGTATCTTCAACAAGGATATAAAGATCACTCCAACTCATGTTGTTGTTAAAATCTTCATGTACAACTTTTCCTTCGACTTCCAAGTCTAGAATTTTCTTGACATCATCCAGAGTTATTGTCATCTCGTCGAACGGGAGATGAAACATATTGGCTTCAGTCCAATATCGTTCCCTGAAGGCTGTGCAGTAACACTATCATATTCCAACATAGAATAGAGTATACCGGGCCATAACCATGTATTTTTTTGTACTACAATACGAACGCCATTACATTCTTCACCTAACAGCCAATTTTAGCCCTTTGACGAACCAATTTCTTCACGGTGGTTGTATGATCCTACAAAGGATATAAACAAAATTTGTTAATCAAAATCATACCAACAAGTTATAATTTGAAGTTAAACAAAGAATATCATAACAAAACAAGTGAAGTTTTTATATTATTACCCTGCTCTCAGCAACTTTGGCATCCCATGAATTTGGATAATCAAATAGTATTTTGAGACCTATCTGGGGACTCACCCCAAAGTCCGCCATTATTTTTCTTATTCAGCAACATGCCTTTGCCTTTGGGAATATGTTTGCCTTTCAGTGAAGGTTTCTTCCTTGGCTTTCTTTCCTTCACTTGAGGTTGAGGCGAATAAACAACAACTTCTTTACCTTTGCCTTGATCAACATATTATTCACTTGAGGTTTCTTCGTCTTCCTCTTGTGGTGGTTCATTAATCACAAGTGCACCTCCACCCATCACCGTTAGATCAAATTTTCCACCTCTGATGTCTTGCATGTTTCCATGTATGATTGGAGAACATTATCTTCATCTTCAGGTGGTACAACTTGCCTAGAGCTTCCGTCTACCTCCATATTCATCTTCTTCTTATCATTCTTTCTCACGCCTCTATTATCTACCCCTAAGTGAATATCGTGGCAAGGGGTGGGAGTGTGATCAATTGGTGTTAAATTGTTACCCCTCTTGAGTTTGGGTTTTTCCCTATTCTTATTCCTACAACATAACAGCAATACAATTGAACTCACAAGTTAGGTAGTTTCAAACAAAACCAGTACAAAATAAATAAACTCAGGATATTTTACAGTTGGTTTAAACCAATCGAAACCAAACATAATTAGAATTACGGTTGAAATTTGACTTCAAAACCAACCGTAAATAATATTATTGTTCGAAAATAAAAACGTAAATTATCCTCTAATATTAATAAAGCTACCAGGAAAATTTACGGTTGGAAATTGAAATTCGAAACCAACCGTAAATTATAATTACGGTTGATAAAATCCAACGTAAAAGACTAAAAAACATTAAGCCTTCAGTGATTTTACGGTTGGAATTGAGAATCGAAACCAACTGTAAATTATATCTTCATATTCACTATGTAAATTTACGGTTGGAAATTTGAAACATCTAACCGTAATTTTAATGAAAACCCAGTTACGGTTGGTTTAGCAAACGTAAGTTCTTCAAATTATGTTTATACTGTTGGAATTTTAACAAATACCAACCGTAAATATTTTTAAAAACCTAATTTTTTGAAGAATCAATCAATCAAACAACAAATCAATCACAAAAAGGAAAATAAAAACATGGGTTTTTTGTTGAATCATACCTCACACACACCATGTGTTTTGGTTAAGGAGTTTCAACGCCTTCACATCGATTTGTTCTTCAATCTCTTGATTGGGTTGGTTTGATTGTTGTTGATTACCATCATTGCTACCTTCTATACCTTTAGTAGGATTCTTCATCTTTACTAACGAGTTTAATCGACGATTGACTGATTTCGAATCGACGATTAATCGAAGACGAGGAATTTGCGATGAAGAAAATGAGAGGAAGAGAGTAACGGATGGTTTGGGAGAAGAAGAAGATAAAATTAATTAGAGGAGTTAGGGTTTTTCTTTTACTAGTTTAGGTTTAATAATAAAAGGGTAATCTAGACTTTTTACACATAAAAGGCTGATGTGATGTGATAGTGGTAAGAAAAGTTCGTTCAAGACTTGTGAAGAAATACCAATTTTTTATTGGAAAAATAGCTTCCTCTGTCGCCTCATCAATGGGGTTTATTTCCTCATGTTAGAAACACACTCAAAATATTGATTCATGGCTTACAAAGTGTTAAAAAGAGGAAAAAAAAATAACCGAAAATTTGCAACGCTTTATAGGCGCTACAAATTTTCTATTACAAATTAAGTGTTGAAGTTTGAGATATCTGTAGTAAAGAATCTGTTACAACTACTTAGAATTAAACAACAATTTTGAGCATCTATTGTTCTTCGTTTCTTCAGTTTCTGCAGCAGCAGAAACTTTCTGTAACTTCTGATTCTTCAATTTGTTCTCTCCAGAACTTCCCCAAACTCTCGATATCCCTTTCTGTGATTCCCAACACCTCTTTTATACTGAACATGGACTCCAAATCTCTGTAATAACTCAAGAAAATCTTCTTTCCTTTCTTTGCAGTTCATGTGAAATAATTCCCTAATTTAACTCCTTCACGCGTCTGCTTGCCATGTCCACACTCCAAACATGCGAGAAACTCGTATATGATTTAGTGAAAGCTTTTCCAGAAACACGCAATCCTCCAGTTACAACACATACTTCTCGGAAATAAACCCGAGAATATTATCCTCCATGTTTTACTTCAAATCAGTTATTCAACCCAATTTAGTCGAATCCAACCCATATACTAATCATGTTTATCCCAATCAAGTCCATTCCAAAAGAAATTCGCGATTGAATCTCCTTTAAACTCTTCCAAAAAGCTAACCCTAAGCCTACAACTTTTTTCCCGCCAAAATTATGTTTGAAATTTGAGAAAAAGATGGTGTCCCCATATCCTTTGCTGCTTTAGCACATTCTTGGGGGTGCCTTTAGTAATTTGGGGAGCCTTTAGTAATTTTTCGAGCAATTTTTTCCACAAATATTTATTTCCCCAAAATACCTACACACACATAAAATAACACAATTATTACAAAAATGAGCACTAGCAATATATACAACTGAGACAAATTAGATACAAAAATATGTCTATTAAATACCCCCAAACTTAATATTTGCCAGTCCTCGAGCAAATCTAATCTCGAAAATAAAAATTCATAACTCACTGTCGCAGGCATCACGAGTGCACTTAGCGTGTGCAACAAGCCTTTCAACCCCTAGGTGTCCCTAGTGGACGAGTTTCGTCTCGTGAGGGTGTACAAGAGATATACCCACAAAACCTTTTACTCCAAACTCTAGCTACTTGTGAACGATTGAGGCTAGACACTAAACATGCTATTTAGTCCTTGGCTGTGGTAGGAATTACCCTATTTTGAATCCAATTGTTGTACACGAGTTTTTACTCAAGCGTACTAAAATTCATATATAAGAAAACAGAGAACTACTCAGAAAGTCGTACAATGGACCACGAACTCGGAATCTATCAAAGTTCAATCACGTGAATAGATTTAGAAGATGGATATGGAGATGGTGAAGTTTGCACATGTTGACTAAGGTGAACGGCGTTACCCATATCTGTCTGAAGGTCGGTGCTAGCATGAATTCTAATGGATTGAGATACGCTCCCACTGATCTTTATCCTGATACTAAAATTGACTCAGTTGGTATATACAAGGGCTCCAGCGGTCGATTTATTGAAAATAAAACAATTATTTACTTATTATTTATTTATTTATTTTGTTCTAAATAAAAGAAAATAGTGGGGCTTGATCTCAATCACTCTACTTCATCCCAACGCCGATAAAAATTCGATGCTAGAGCCCCACCAAATCACTTAGATAAACACATAAAATTATAAAATAAAAACAGAAGGTGATATGGTCGAGGTAGACTCCGAAATATGGTGACGACTATCATGTTATTCCTAAACTCCTATAGCCAAGAGTTTTGTTTCCATCTACTTAGAATGGTCATTGTCATCCTGAATTGTTCACAAGTTTCTAAATTTTGGAATTTTTATCATTGCACTAAACGTTTCTCCCTTATCCCCAAACTTAAATCTAACATTGTTCACAATGTTTCAAATTAAAGAGCAGTACCAAAAATATAGGTAACAAGAGGAATAAAGAGGTAAGTCAGAAAGATATTTTGACCCATAACACCTATGTTAGCTTTTTTGTCTGAATGCATTCAAAACAACTCTCTTTATAGATGATCCCTCTAGAAGGGGGTAATTCTATAGTACATGAGTGAAACGTAACAATCCTTTTCCGGAGAATAACACATAAAAATAAGAAAATAAAAACAAAAACCTACAAAACTTACTAATTTACAACAAAGGCCTTAATGGTCAATCAAGATAAGCAGGGTCCTCCAAAGGGACCTCCTTAACATCACCTGCAGGAAAAGGATCTAAAAATGGTTTGAATATCTGACCGTTAACTTTGAAAGTACTTTTACCATCTTGAGTCTCAATTTCAATAGCACCATGAGGAAAAACAGTGCGGACCACAAAAGGACCGGTCCACCGAGAGCGTAACTTCCCAGAAAATAGATATAAACGAGTATCATACAGAAGAACTTTTTGACCTGGAGAAAATGACTCTCTTAAAATATTTCTATCATGCAAAAGTTTCATTTTGTTCTTATACTCCTTATCAATATCGTATGAATCTCTACGAATCTCTTCCAACTCATTGAGCTGGAGTTTCCTGTGAGCTCCTGCCTTGTCAAGCGAAAAATTAAACTGCTTTACATCCCAATATGCATTATGTTCTAACTCAACAGGAAGGTGACAATCCTTGACAAATACAAGACGATAAGGTGACATTCCAATGGGGGTTTTAAACGCAGTACGGTAAGCCCATAAGGCATCAGTAAGCCTCAATAACCAGTCTTTCATATTAGAATTAACTGTTTTCTCCAAAATATGTTTATTATCCTACTGGAAACTTATACTTGTCCACTAGTATGGGGGTGATATGGTGTAGCTACTTTATGAGTAATACCATATTTCCTCATCAAGAGACTAAAAGGTCGGTTACGAAAGTGTGTCCCTCCATCACTAATTATATCTCGCGGTGTACCAAAACGTGCAAACATGTTATCATTCAAAAACTGGACCACAACCTTATGGTCATTTGTTTTACACGAAACCTCCTCTACCCACTTAGATACATAGTTTACAACGACAAGGATGTAAAAATAACCAAAGGAATTAGGAAAAGGACCCATAAAATCAATGCCCCACACGTCAAAGACCTCAATAATAGGGTTCAAAGGCATCATATTTCCTAACTTCTGGCAGCGCTCACAAGCAACACAGTAACTGTGGGAGTCTTTAAACAACGAAGGCGAGTAGAATCCATACTGTAATATCTTAGCAGCAGTCTTCTTTGCACTAAAGTGACCTCCATAAGTATGATCATGACAAAAGGAAATAATATTGTACTGGTCACTCTCAGGTATACATCTCCTAATAATCTGGTATGGATAATACTTAAAAAAATAAGGATCGTCCCAAAAGAAATGCTTTACCTTGGCTAAAAACCTAGAATGATCTTGTTTACCCCAATGTTGAGACATTGGACCATTAACAAGATAATTCACTATATTCGCATACCAAGGTAATTGGGGAACAAATAATAGTTGTTCATCAGGAAAATTATCTCTCATAGGAGGAGAAACATCTGGGGAATCAACAACAAGCCTAGACAAGTGGTCTGCTACTGTATTTTCTGCACCTTTTTGTCTCTAAATTCTAGAAAAATTCTGGTAACAAAAAGATCCATCTAATCAATCTAGGTTTAGTATCCTTCTTAGACTGAAGATACTTCAAAGCAGCATGATCAGTAAAGACTGTAACCTTCGAAGCTAAAAGATATGATCTAAAATTGTCTAAGGCAAAAACAATAGCTAATAATTCCTTCTCTGTGGTGGTGTAATTCAGTTGTGCATCATTCAGAGTTTTGCTGGCATAGTAAATCACATGAAGTAATTTGTTTTCCCGTTGTCCTAACACAACACCAAGCATAATCTAAATCATCACACATGATCTCAAAGGGTAGGTTCCAGTTAGGTGGGACTATGGAGGCGGTAGTGAGTAAAGTCCTAAGCTTCTCGAAATCCTTTAAACAGGCATCATCAAAGACAAACTTAACATCTTTTGCAAGCAAATTGCAAAGAGGTCTAAAAATCAAGCTAAAATCTTTAATAAATCGAAGATAAAAATCTGCATGCCCTAAGAATGACCTAATATCTCTTACGGTTTTGGGAACCTGTAAATTCTTAATAAGGTCAACTTTGTCTACCTCTATACCCTTAGAGGACACGATATGCCCTAAAACAATTCCTGATCGAACCATGAAATGACATTTCTCCCAATTAAGCACTAAGTTCTTTTCCTTACACCTAGTTAAAAATAATGTCAAATGATGCCAGCACTCATCAAAATATGAACCAAACACTAAAAAATTATCCATAAAGACCTCTAAAAACTGTTCTACCATGTCAGAAAATATGCTCATCATGCAACGCTGAAAAGTAGCGGGTGCATTACATAACCTGCAAGGCATGTGTCTATATGCAAAGGTACCAAAGGGACATGTAAAAGTAGTTTTCTCTTGGTCTTCTGAGGCAATAACAATCTTATTATAACCAGAGTAGCCATCTAACAAGCAATAATGACTATGTCCAGATAATCGTTCTAGTATTTGGTTGATGAAAGGAAGAGGAAATAATCCTTCTATGTGACCTTTCTCAATTTTCTATAGTCAATACAAACACGCCAACCCGTGGTCACTCGGGTTGGGATTAACTCATTATTATCATTCGGACTACAGTGATACCTGATTTCTTGGGAACAACCTGAACGGGGTTGACCCACTTACTGTCTGAAATGGGGTAGATAATACTTGCATCTAACAACTTACGCACCTCAGTTCAAACTACTTCTTTCATTTTAGGGTTACGTCGACATTGCATCTCTATAGAAGGTTTGGTGTCATCCTCTAAATGAATCTGATGCATACAAACAGTAGGACTTATACCCTTAATGTTTGCTAAGTTCAACCCTAAAGTTTCCTTATTTTATTTAAGTACATTCAATAGCCTACTTTCCTAATCACTATCCAAGCAGATGGTACAATTACAGGCAAAGTCTCAGATGGGCCTAAAAACACATATTTCAGAGTATCTGGCAATGGTTTGAGGTCCAACTTATGAGGCTCTTCTAATAAAACAAACTAAACTAACAAAATAATTAAGCAGAGAGAGTCAGTAACCAGGGTTTTCAGTATCCACCACTATTTCTATTTAATTACTGAAGTGAAACATAACTCATGAATATTTAGAGTCGCAAATATCACTGGGACGCCCTAAACATGGTGCATCAAAAAGCCCTAGTCTCAAGCATACACCATAAAATTGCGTTAGCGAGAAAATTGTACGAAACTAATTATAGGTCCACAAATAATACCTGACTATCCTAAGCATACCCCATCAAAGGATTTAACCCAAGCATGAAATATCAAATAAGTAGACAAATATATTTGCAATAAGTATATTTTCAAAATAACAACTGTATACCAGAAGCATGGAACATCAAAAACCTAGGCCAAGCATGTACCATCAAAATACGTCACAATTGTTTAATGAAATTCAATAAATCAAAATCATGGAATTAATCTATTCAAATCATAATGGTCTGTATCAAATATTTTATCTAATTGATCTAAAACTGTAAGTGGTTTCAACATTAAACCCTAGTTACAAATTAATTAGAACATGGAGATGGATTTCTTAAAACCCATAAAAATAAATAGATAGAAGTAAAGGTAGATTAAACCGTATCACTGTTGTCACCCAGAAATAGATGATCTTCCTCCCTTGATCTCTGTTCCCGTCTCCTCAAAAGTACACAGGAGAAAAGTCTCTCTGCCAAAATTCGTCTGCGTCCCGAAAAGAACCTACTCCTCCGAAAAGAAGATGCTCTCCTCTTTTATACTAGGTTAATCAAAAGTAAAACCTAGTCTAACTCTAACTTCACGAGTTGGAAGGACCCACGTCAGTACTTCACTTCACACCAGCCTCCTCTCATCACGTACAACTCTCATCATAACCTGCTAGTTTGACTCAAAAGAAAACCTTACAATCTTTTCTTCAATCCACCGTACACTACTCTTCTCACCCATGTTCCATCGGACCATCCCACTTCTTTACCACCTGACCGTACTTGAAACCTACTCCAACCTTTCCTCCCTAGAACCTAAGAAAAGCTCACGTCAAAAGCCATGTCACCTATCTCTTTCAATTGTTGTCAGACCTCCCAAGAAAAGAACCTCCAACAGCCACCTATCCTACACTGCCCGCCGTACTTTCCTTTACTTTTCTCTGACTTTTCTTCTTTTACGCTTTTATACTTTTAATTCACGTGATGAAGTTTGCATCATTAGTCTATCTCGTCACATTCAAGACCAAGCAAACTAGCCTCTCTTTCAGTTACACCTAGAAAAACAGCAGCCAACTCCCAGAAACCGAACCAACCAATCACGTCAAACCATTTCAACCTACTTCACCTGACTTCCCTGCACACCTGACGCTCTCAACATTTCATTTCCTTTTACACGCCTGACACCCCACTTCTTTGTGACTTTCTCTATATATCTAGTCCTTTATAACCGAACCACCAAGACGTCAATTAGTACAAATGACAGCTAAATGGTACGAGAATCTGGTTCATAAATTCATGTTGACTTTTGAGACCATGCCATGCCCATTTAACCATATTTTATCCGTATTTTGGATTTTATGTGAACTACCTGTTAATACGATAAAACAATAATATTAACAAAAAATTAAGTACTAGCAAATATTAATTAAGAGGTAAAAATGTATAAATTATGCGCCAATCAAATACCCCCAAACTTATATTTTGCTAGTCCTCGAGCAAAACTAATCTAAAAATAAAATAAAATCCTAAATCACTTTCGCAGGAATCGCGACTACATTTAGCATATGTAATAAGCCTTTAAACCCCTAAGTGGCCTTAATGGACGAGCTTTGTCTCGTGAGGGTTTACAAGAGGTATACCCACAAAACCTTACTTCCAAATTTTAGCTACATGTGAACGATTTAGGATAGACACTAAACAAGCTATTTAGTTGGCGTACTAATTTCTTCGACTATAAGAATCATTACCCTATATGAATCCAATTACTGTACACGAGTTTGCACTCAGCGTACTAAAATTCATATAAGAATGCAACTCTACTCAAATAATCATCGAACATCTAAAATTAGATAAATTCACATTGCTCGAAATCAATCAAATTCAAACACAGGGATAGAATAGAAAATGAAAATAGAAGTAATGAATGGTGCATATGTTGATTAAGGTGAACGGTGTTTCCCATATCTGTCTGAAGTTCAGTGCCAGGATGAATCCTATTTTATTATTGTTATTTATATACATTTTTTTTCTCTTTTTTTTTTCATGACTACATGATAGTTCCCATGGATCCTGCATTCCACGCTTGCTTAGGCGACGGAGACAGGGGAAACACACACATATTGTTATCATAGTATCATTTTTTTTTTTTGAATAAGAATTAAAAATGAGCTTGAACTCAACAATCTATTTCATCCTGACGGCGATAACAATTTGATACTGGGTCCCACCAAATCACTTAGACAAACATAAAATTACAAAAATAAAAATAAAAAGTGATATGATTATGATAATTCCGAGATATGCTTGTTCAATAATTATCATGTTATTTCTAACACCTGAGTGCATTCAGAGATGAATAGACCATTTAGATGGGCACACCAATTCCTATAGATAAGAGCTATGTTTCCATCTACCTAGAATGGTTAGTGTCATCCTGAATCATTCACAAGTTTCTAAATTTCAGAGTTTTTTTTTATTGGCATCAATTTTCGGAAACTCTACCCCCAAACCTAAATTTAACATTGTCCTCAATGTTTCAAACTGTGCAACCTAGAATAGTATGCAATAAATATAAATACGAGAAACAAATGTAAATTAAAGAGAAAGGATTGGAACGTCTCACCTGATTGACGCAAGAAAAGCAGTATTCTCTATCACACACATCAAACGATAGTAATAACAAAGAAAACTAAAAATAAGATTAAATAAAAACAAGAAAATAAAAATCTACCTACTGGATATGTACAGATAAAATCCATATACACTAATAACCTGAAAATTTGGGGATCAACCAAAAATACAATATTTGCAAATGATAGTTTCACAATTATATCATGGCAACACGGAGACACTGAAACTATCAAAAATAAGGGATTACCCCCAAACCAAGTTTTTACTACACTGGGAAGTGCGTAAAGAACAAAATATGGGGATAATATTTGGGAAGCATTGATTGGTTCATGCACAGTGTCAGGAATAGGCAAGTCCTCTGGGTATTTGGATGCAAAGTGATCCAACAAAACTTTTGAAGCACATAATTCTAACCCTAAATTATGTAACTTTTGGAAGTCTAGGGGTTTAGAAACAAATTCTAAGTCGTTAAACTTAACTAAAGTTTCATCGGAATTAACACATACATCATTACCAGGTTTACGTTGCCATTTTCCATAATCCAAAACGGGTACAGAATCTAACAACGCATTAACTTCTTCTAAATGCGTATCCTCATCGTAGTAGGCTCCAAAATGACCCAAGCAGGCCTCTAACGGATCACTAATACTGTTGGTGCTAGAATCAATTATGCAAACAGACTCCATATATACAAAATAAAATAAAATAAAAATAAATAATTGCTCCTACCCTTATAATTGGAAGAGAAGAGTTCAAAGAACTCAACTAAGTATTTTCCCACTTCGAAAAGCAGTATTAGTACCTCGTATCAACATTCACAATTTAGGGTAATGAGCGTCCAACCTGTCAAAATCGTTCAATATATAACTCACAAGCCAGAAACCCGTGAATATTTTGCAGCAGACGAATTTTGTTGAGCTAGACGACCAGGAGCAACCCAAAATGTACCTGAAATAAAATTCTAAAACACCAAACTAGTAAAAAAGAACTAAAATCCTAAGAATAAAATAAAATATATACAAAATAAAAATAAAACCTAAACTACGGTTAGAAAATTAAAAATACTAATTACAATATTCCACAACCGCTCCCCGGCAGCGGCGCCAAAAATTGATGTGGTTTTAGGTTACCCTATATAAATAACCGCAATCGCACGGCGTCTAACAAGTAGACAACGTCAAGTACGGGTCGAACCCACAGAGAGCGGAGAAATACTGCAATCAATATCTCAAATAACTAATCAAGAATAATATTTTTGGGATTTTAGAATTATGAATAAAATAATAAAAAAACTAAACTAACAAAATAATTAAGCAGAGAGAGTCAGTAACCAGGATTTTCAGTATCCACCACTATTTCTATTTAATTACTGAAGTGAAACATAACTCATGAATATTTAGAGTCGCAAATATCACTGGGACGCCCTAAACATGGTGCATCAAAAAGCCATAGTCTCAAGCATATACCATAAAATTGCGTTAGCGAGAAAATTGTACGAAACTAATTATAGGTCCACAAATAATACCTGACTATTCTAAGCATGCCCCATCAAAGGATTTAACCCAAGCATGAAATATCAAATAAGTAGACAAATATATGTGCAACAAGTAGATTTCAAAATAGTGGAACATCAAAAACCTAGGCCAAGCATCTACCATCAAAAGACGTCACAATTGTTTATTCAATAAATCAAAATCATGGAATTAATCTATTCAAATCATAATGGTCTGTATCAAATATTTTATCTAATTGATCTAAAACTGTAAGTGGTTTCAAAATTAAACCCTAGTTACAAATTAATTAGAACATGGAGATGGATTTCTTAAAACCCATAAAAAAAAAATAGATAGAAGTAAAGGTAGATTAAACCGTATCACTGTTGTCACCCAGAAATAGATGATCTTCCTCCCTTGATCTCTGTTCCTGTCTCCTCAAAAGTACACAGGAGAAAAGTCTTTGTGCCGAAATTCGTTTACCTCCCGAAAAGAACCTCCCCCTCCGAAAAGAAGATGCTCTCCTATTTTATACTAGGTTAATCAAAAGTAAAACCTAGTCTAACTCTAACTTCACCTATTGGCAGGACCCACGTCAGTACTTCACTTCACGCCAGCCTCCTCTCATCACGTACAACTCTCATCATAGCCTGCTAGTTTGACTCAAAAGAAAACCTTACAATCTTTTCTTCTATCCACCGTACACTACTCTTCTCACCCATGTGCCATCGGACCATCCCACTTCTTTACCACCTGACCGTACTTGAAACCTACTCCAACCTTTCCTCCTTAGAAACTAAGAAAAGCTCACGTCAAAAGCCATGTCACCTATGTCTTTCAATTGTTGTCAGACCTCCCAAGAAAAGAACCTCCAACAGCCACCTATCCTACACTGCCCGCCGTACTTTCCTTTACTTTTCTCTGACTTTTCTTATTTTACGCTTTTATACTCTTAATTCACGTGATGAAGCTTGCATCATTAGTCTATCTCGTCACATTCAATACCGAGCAAACTAGCCTCTCTTTCACGTCAGTTGCACCTAGAAAAACAGCAGCCAACTCCCAGAAACCGAACCAACCAATCACGTCAAACCATTTCAACCTACTTCACCTGACTTCCCTGCACACCTGACGCTCTCAACAGTTCATTTTCTTTTACACGCCTGACACCCCACTTTTTTGTGACTTCCTCTATATATCTAGTCATTTATAACCGAAACACCAAGACGTCAATTAACACAAATGACAGCTAAATGGTACGAGAATCTGGTTCATAAATTCATGTTGACTTTTGAGACCATGCCATGCCCATTTAACCATATTTTATCCGTATTTTGGATTTTATGTGAACCACTTGTTAATACAATAAAACAATAATATTAACACAAAATTAAGTACTAGCAAGTATTAATTAAGAGGTAAAAATGTATAAACTATGCGCCAATCATCCAACTTATGAGGCTCTTCTAAAGAAGCAATTAAGGTAGAATTAAAAATTGGTAGTTGTTCGAACTTAGATTTCCATCTATTAGTATCTATCACTGGGATAGAATCTAACAAAGCATTCACTTGATCAATGGTGATATCATCGTCAAAATCTAATCCAAAATGGGATAGACAACTTTCTAATGGATCTTCGGATAAGATGTTTGGTAATGACTCCTGAACTAATGTTCCTATCATGTTCACCTCTTCAATGTACGTTTCATATAACTCAGGGGGTTGCTTACTAATATTGAAAATATTCATCTCAATAGTCATATTACCAAAAGACAAATTCATAATATATTTCGACAGTTAATGATCGCATTAGATATAGCTAAAAACGGGCGACCTAATATCACAGGTATCTGATTTTCTGGGCCAGGGACAGGTTGGGTATCTTGGATAAAAAAATCCACATGATAAATAAACCTATCGACCTTAATAAGAACATCCTCGACAATACCAAGTGGAATTTCACAGACCTATCAGCTAACTGAAGTGTTATCTGGTTAGGTTTTAAGTCACCAAGTCCTAGCTGGAGGTACACATGGTACGGAAGTAAGTTCAAACTAGCTCCTAAGTCAAGTAACGCTTTCTTTACACGGTAGTTACCTACTATGCAAGAAATGGTAGGGGAACCTAGTCTTTGTACTTAGGAGTTGTGTTGTTCTAGATAATTGAACTCACATGACTAGCTATAAAGGTTTTTTTCTATAAATTAAGCTTTCGCTTTCGCGTACAAAGATCCTTAAGGAACTTGGCATAAGTAGAAATCTGTCTAATTGCATCTAATAAAGGAAGATTGATGTTGACTTACTTAAAAATATCCAATATATAATTAAAGTTGGATTCCTTCCTAGTTGGTACTAGAAGTTGTAGAAATGAGGCTTTGGGCATAAAATCGGATTTCTCAGGAACCTCATTAGACTCTTTGGAGACTCTATCAGTCTCTTCAGTTACTGGCTCAGAAGGCTGAACTATAGCATGTTCACTATCGGGCATGGTTACCTTATTTCTACCACTCGACCACTCCTAAGGGTTGTAACAAAGTTCACATGGTTAAACGGTTTCTCTCCATAAGATACTTCATGAATTCCTCTAGGATTGGGTTGTGTCTGACTAGGAAACTTACCTTTTCTCTCAAAAATTTATTTATCTGACTAAACTGGTTTCGTAAATCGAAAATAGCCTTTTTATTTTCTTCTAAACTTTGTTCAAACGATTGTTGAAACTTTGCAGTGTTATAAGGTAAAAGGGTGAGAGACTCTTCTAAACTCATGATCTTCTTATCTGAAGGGTTCTGAAAATGGGATGGTCCTGAAGGATTCTTAGTGTAACCAAAACCTGGGGGAGCCTGAGTATTACTAGACTGGCCTTGATTCTGTCTCTTAGACCAAGAAAAATTAGAATGGTTTCTCCAACCAAGGTTATAAGTTTCAGAATATGGGTCATATCTCTGACGGGTTTCAAACCTAGAGTTGTTATAAAGAGCATGGGCTTGCTCTTCATATCTAGCATGGTTTGACGTTTGATTTATTTCTAAGGCCTCTAGGCGTCTAAGGATGTCTGACCCATTATCAACTCTATCGACCCTATGGATAGAATTCCTATAATTTTTGGTTCTCTCATCGAAGCCCATTGTCTAGTTTGCTCAGCTAACTCGATAAACGAGTCAAAAAAAAGTATTTGGGTCCTGATGTGTGAATTTCCCACCACTTATTGTTTTTACCTGCATACGGGTTTCACTATCTAGGCCCTCATATAAAATTTGGGCTATGTGGGCTTTTTCAAAGCTGTGTTGTGTACACTGGTATAACAATTCATTAAACCTTTCTACATAATCGTGTAGGTTTTCACTTAATTTATACTTAAAGCTTTGAATGGACTGACGAACTGCAGCAGTCCTATGGTGTGGGTAAAACTTCTTAACAAAATCTCTACAAGACCATCCAGGTAGTGATTGGTTCAGAAGGAATGAAATGATACCACTCTTTGGAATTTTCATCAAGAGAAAAGGGAAACAAACGCAGCCTAAGCACATCTTTAGAGACATTCGGATAACTCATCGTGTCGTAAATCATTTCAAAGTCTCTTATCTGGTTATATGGTCTCTCATTATCTAACCCCCTAAATGTTCGAAGCATGCTAATTGTCCCAAGTTTAATATTGAATTTGACAGTAGTGGCTGGGATAACTACCCCTGGGTCACGTACTACTCTAGAAGTGTTCATACGATCTTTTAGGGTCTTGTTTACCTGGAGCTCATTCTCATTATTACCACCCATTTAAGCAAATACGGATGTACCACCTAAATCTGTGTAACGGGTCGGACTCAAACAAAAAATATCTTTTTCTTCAAATCTATCTCATACACGGATCAAACGACGCATACACAAGTAGAACTACTAGTATTTAGCAAGAATATGTGCACATGCAAATGCTAGGGTTCACTATTTTAGGTAAGTTTGGTTTACCTTAACAAAATATACCTACAGTCAAAGACTAGTCAAAGGTACAAGGTTAAGGTTTATGGACTTTCAGCTGGTAACTCTCATCAGGCCCAAGGCATGGGTTTAACTTACTTATCCACGAGTTTTCCTAAAAACCGTTGATTTGACGAAGGTGCAAAATGGTGTGTGTACTTATATTTTTTTTATAAAAATAAATAAAATACTAAAAAAGACAAGCAACAAAAATAAATGTCCAAAAAAATAAGGAAAATAAAAAAAACTAATAAATAATATATATATATATATATAAAGTCTTTATCTTTTTCTCCGTTCTTTTCGTTTTATCTTTAACTCCAAGTCTTTTAGCTCAATTCCTTTTTGTTTTGTTCCAAAACCCGTAGCAAAAAAGAAATACCCAAAAATACAAAATAGAACAAAAGAATAAATAAATAAAAATAAATAAAACTACTAAAAACTAAAACTAAATCTAAAAACAAGTCCGCGTCGGCGGCGCCAAAAATTGATGTGTTTTTGATAGTGGTAAGAAAAGTTCGTTCAAGACTTATGAAGATTTGATTTCAAACCTGAATTTCTAAGACTAAAAGTAGCAAAACTCAAACAAAGTTGATATCAAGATTAAGAGAAAACTGAGGCTAAGATTCCACTATTTTCCAATTTCCAAAGTTTTTTAATTCAATAATTATATTTATGCAATTCGTATATTCAATTTAATTCTAAAATATTACAACAAATAGATTTTCAAAATATCAATTGTAAATCGTAAGTATGAAGCATCAAAAGTCTTAGACTAAGCATGCATCATTAAGAGAAAACACAACTAATTAACAAAAATCACACAATCAACTTTTATTCAAAGCAAATAATCATAATAAGAGATTTGCACAAATTAAATAAATAAGAATTACCACTTTTTTATTAAAAAAATAACTTCATTTGTCTCCTCGGCAATGGGGTTTAGCTTCTCATGTTAGAAACACACTCAAAAGATTGATTCATGGCTTACAAAGTGTTTACAAGATGAAAAAAAGAAAAAAAATAATAATAACCAAAAAATTGCAACGTTTTTTAGGCGCTACAAATTAAGTGTTGCAGTTTGAAATATCCGTATCAAAGAATCTGTTACAACTACTCAGAATTAAATGACAGTTTTGAGCATCTATTTTTTTTCTTGTTCTTCAGTTTCTGCAGCAGCAGAAACTTTCTGCAACTTCTGATTTCTTCGATCTGTTCTCTCCAAAACTTCCCCAAACTCTCGATATCCCTTTCTGTGATTCCCAACACCTCTTTTATACTGAACATGGCCTCCAAACCTCTGTAATAACTCAAGAAAATCTTATTTCCTTTCTCTACAGTTCACGGTCAATAATTCCTTAATTTAACTCCTTCACGCGTCTGCTTGCCAGCTACACACCCCAAATATGCGAGAAACTCATATAGGATTTAGTCAAACCTTCTCCAGACACACGCAATCCTCTATTTACATCACATACTTCTCGGAAATAAAACCGAGAATATTATCCTCCCTATTTTACTTCAAATCAGTTATTCATCCCAATTTACTCGAATCCAACCCGTATACTAATCATGTTTAGCCCAATCAAGTCCATCCCAAAAGAAATCCGCGATTGAATCTCCTTAAAACTCTTTCAAAAATCCAACCCTAAATCTGCAACCTTTTTCCCGCCAAAGTTCTGTTTGAAATTTGAGAAGAAGATTGTGTCCCCATATCCTCTGCTGGGGTCCCTTTAGCACATTCCTGGGGGTGCCTTTAGTAATTTTTCGAGCCAATTTTTCCAAGAATATTTATCTCCCGAAAACACCTACACACATATAAAATAACACAATTGGTACAAAAATGAGCACTAGCAATATACAGAACTGAGACAAATTAGACACAAAAATGTATCTATCAAAGGGTAAGATAGACATTTACTATTCCAATAAAATACCCCTTAACCAATTATTAAGTCACCCTGAAACCTAGAAAATCCCCTTAATGAATATGTAAACCCTTATATGAGGGTTCTTTTTCTACCACTATCATATTCAATCCAAGATAATTTAAAATACTAACATCGTGTGGTCATATCGAATTAAGACCAATTAATTTAGTTAGAGCTAGTGTATGTACATTTTACCGCAGCATATGATATTATATATTTTGTCTAGTTATTGCAGTCTTGTCAAGTAGGAAACATGTTAGGATGATATACAAAGGATCATAATGTTGTCTGATGTGAATTTTAATTATAGACCGCAAGAGAACGGCTGTCAATGAGACAGTATGTAAGCACGGTTCGTTCCACAGGGATTTTTGAATTGCAATTCCTAGTTTTTAATTAATCAAGTGTTAATCACAAAATTGATTTAGTGATTGTATTCTAAAACACAGAATAATACTAAAATTGATTTACAAGTGAAAGAAACATAGAATGTTAAGATTCCATCACTATTTTGCATACTAGATGTTTACAACCATTTTCTATAATTTCTCAAAATAATACTCAAGACGACTGCGGAGAATTATTTACGTCTTGGAAAATAAATCATTTTTATTTAATTATTTTTCTCAAAAGGTTAATAATTACTTCACTATAAAATGTTAGTCTCTAACAAGAATAAATGAATCAATTATTTAAGCACTAAAGGACACATGAAGAAATTACTATCATTATTAATCAAGAAATGGGACCAAGGAAAATTATTATAGAAAATAATTATAACATGCTAGCAAACACAATGAGACTTCCTCTCTAATCCTAGGCGAGGGTTATAGCTACTCATCACAAAAACAATAGAAGAAAATATAAAATAAGTCATTTTATTCATAGTTTTATAAAAGAATTACAATAAAGCACTGACCATTTTCGTGGCAGAAAGATTAGAAATCTTTAATGAATAAACGACTCTTTTCTACAGAAGTTAATGAAGCACAGATCCTTTGAGTCTTAGTACCCGGAAACTGTCGTTGCTACTGTTCACCAAACCGCTGCCAAAGCTCTTGAATATAACAGTTCAGATCATAATTTTTAACGACACATAACATCTATGGAAACAGTTTCTTCATCTTATTCCTTCTTCTTCACAAACTTATTTTTAGAGAATTTCTCTATCTCTGATTTTGTCCAAGCCAGCCTCCCCTTAAACTCTTCACTCGATTCTTATTTATAGTCCAACAACAAAATCTTTTCCAAATCTTTGCTCTTAATTAATATTATCTTGAAAATCTTTCTCTTTTAAACGAGAATACTCTCTGACATATTTTTTTCTTCGGAAGATACGTTTTCCTTCCTCGATCTTAACTCTCTTTAATATTCTTTGATGATGTTACCATTTTAAGATACTCGAGAATGAAAGTTAAGGAGATAAAATCTCCCTTAGCAAATCAGGTCAATTTGTTTTCCTTTCTTACGCAGTAACGAGATCTGTTTGATTTTACGAGATTTCTTTTCATTCTAAAGTTAGCAAATACTGTATAGATCCTGCAAATAAGGCAAGAAGTATTCTTGTTTTAAAACCTCCAATTTTTTCTAACAAAACACGTTCGCAGAATCACAAGTTAAGAGATAAAATTTTCCGCCAAAATTCATATTTGAAATAGAAGAAGGTGGGTGCCTTTAACAATGCATGGCTGCCTTTATCAATTGAGGTGCCCTTATCCAAAATAAGGGTGTCTTTAACACTTTTAAAGCCCATTTCTTCCACATTTATTAATTCTCTAAAAATACCTAAAAACATACAAAATAATAATATTAGTATATAAATTGAGAAATAACAATATAAATATAAGAACAATTAAGACACAAAAACGTGTCATCATGGTCTCAGTTGGTCTAGTCTTTTCATAAAAAAAATACAAATTAATTAAGTGATGAATATGGCGTGGTCATGTAGAGGATCACTTAATCACGTGTATTTTTGTCATTTTCAAAGGGATATATAAAACGGTCTATCTCATAACTTTTGCTATTGGGCAAAATGTTTTGGTTGGGGACCATACTATCCCATCTCTTTTTTTTTTAATAGATAAACCATGGAATAACCATGAGGTTACAGACCATTAAGATCAAGGGAGTGCATATTACATATATTAGCCAAAATAGGAGAAACTGCACTTCCATCCCAATAACTACAGACTTTTTGTCGAGAACACATTTCTGCTAGTCTTACCGGATATAAGTTTTCCAAAATTGGGATTAAACTTAACTTGTTTATCCATTTAATACATAAGTTAAAAAGCCTATTGTTGCCTTCATGCAACCCTTGAATCTTTTTTCTTTCAGTAACTATCTTTTTCCTGATAGCTTCCATGACTTTCTCATTGTCACTTTCCAACTGAACTTCAGGGTGATTTAGCTGATGTAACCATTGGATTGTCGTAGAAGTTGTCTCCTCTTCTACATCTTCACTTGAGATTCCTGATATGTAGTTGCACCTTGCTCCAAGATGTCTCCCTGTATTGTTTGATATTATTAGACCCAATCCCCATTAAACTTACTTCTACTTAGATTAAGGGACAAAGAAACTTTTAGTGTGGACCATTCTGTATTACCAGACTTATGTTTTTTCTTTACTATCAACTCCTCCTCCTGCTCCTTATTTCTTAAGGATTTCCTAATACTACAAATCAATCTAGTTATGTTGTTTCCATTTCTAGATGAATTCAGCTTTGTTTTTCTAAAAACTAAATCATATCTTGTCTTCCATATTTCCCACAATACACTATCTAGAATTTCAGGCTAGTTTAACATTTCAACCTGGTTCATATGTTTCTTATCAAACCTGTTTGTTAACCAATGATGGAAATCATCAAACTCAGCTATCAGCATGTTAATATTCAGACCTACAACATTATAAACAGAAATAGCTAAGGAACAATTCATAAGAATATGAGTAAGAGTTTTTTCATGTTCCCCACACATGGGGAATGTCTTGTCAATCTGCACCAGGATCCTTCCTAATCTCTCATTCATAGGAAGGATGGAATGAGCACACGTCCATATGAAATTCTTTATCTTAGGAGGTATGTTCATTTCTCACATTCCTTTCCAAAACTGAGTTTGCTCTTTAATATTTATGTAACCTCTTCTAATCATCTTCCCATATAGGGATTTTATTATGAATTTTCCATTTGTTTTCAACTTCCATCTAATTCCATCCTCCTTTTCTTTTTTAATATCAATTTTCATGACTATAGTAACCACCATGTCCTCAAGGTACTTCTAAAGCCTATTGACATCCCATGTCATTAGCTCATTTAGATGGCTTATTCTTGGAGAATCATTAGTTGGTTCAACAAGCAACTCCTCCTGACCTGGATACCAAATATCCACACAGACTCTAATTGTTGCTCCATTTCCTATAACCCATTCTATATTTTCAGCTATCATTCTCACTTCTCTATTGAGATTTTTCCATACCCAGGAGGCTTTTGGAGAACAAACATTGATCATATCAAGAATACTAGTTTCTGGATAGTACTTATGTTTATAAATCTGAGCCCATAAAGCATTTGGTTCCTTGAGCAGCCTCCAATTTACCTTGGAAAGCATTACAACAATTAACAACTTGGTTCACAAATCCCATTCCCCATGCTTTTTGGCTTACACACACCAATCCAAGCTTTCAAATAAACCCCTTCACTTTATTTTTATTTTTGCCCCAAAAGAAATCATGCTGCAACTTATCTATTTGTTAGTTATAGCAACAAGAATCTTAAAGCAATTCATTTGCTATAAAGCTACGACAACAGAAGAAGTATGTATATATCAAACAGATTTACCAGCAGTAGAATTTTTTTTACATTTTCAGTCTTTCAAATTATTTTCCACCCTCTCAGCCACTTTTTGAAAAGACTGGACTTTTGACACATGAATAAATAAGGGTGATCCTAGGTATTTATCATTGAGGGAAAACCTATTCACTTCTAGAATTCTAGTCATATTGTCTATTGTATTCTGGTGAATATGCATGCTAAAAAAAATGCCTGATTTCTTCACGTTTATTAACTGACCTAAAGCTCTGCTAAAATTTTTTAAAACATACAAAATATATTTAGACTCAACAGAGTTAGTATTGCTAAACACTAGAAGGTCATCGGTAAATAAAAGATGGGATAAGGAGGTATTACACCCCATCTTTATTCCATGAATAAGATTCATATCTTCAGCATTAGAGATAGCTCTCTCGATAGCACCTCCATGCATCTCATCCGTAACATCTTGCTGTAGCTCAACTTTGCAGCAGAATGTTTTTTGATTTTTTTTTTTTAAAGCAAAAAAGAGATGTTTTTGATGACATTCCACGAGCAGCACATCTAATTCTAAAACACGTGTCAGCGTAAAGCGCTAACGAAACAAAATGTGTAATTGGGACAGTCGATGGCAAGATATTCAGTTTTCAGAGTTCTGGGTAATTTTCGGCCATGGAGAAGAACTGGAAGAACACAGCTCTACTCGTCATAGACATGCAGGTTTTTTCATCCTCAACTGTTTTTGCCTATAGATTTTCCTTTAATTCCATTTTTGGGTCACTGGGTTTTGAACTCCCTCTCTATCTCTCTGTCTCTCAGAAAGATTTTGTAACTCCAGGAAGTCCAGTTTGTGTCAATGGAAGTCAATCTATTGTTCCTTCTGTCATAAAAGCTGTGGATATTGCAAGACTCCGTGGGATTCTTATAATTTGGGTATTTTTTTTCCTCTTTTTTCTTCATTTTTAAAGATTTTATAATTTTGTTAGTATAAAATTGATGACACTTTTCAGAAATTATAAATTAGGTTGTACGAGAACATGATTCACTAGGAAGAGATGTTGAACTCTTCCGCAGACACATGTACAGTGGCAAGAAAACTGATCCTCTTGTCAAAGGAAGCAAAGGAGCAGAATTAGTTGACGGACTTGTGATCACCGGAAACGATTATAAGTTAGTTAAGACTCGGTTTAGTGCGTTCTTCGGAACAAATCTTCATTCATTCCTTCAAGCTGCTGACATTGAGAAATTAGTTGTTGTTGGTAAGTAAGAATACAATTAAGCTTCAGAATTCATCTTTTGTTACGAAATTGAGGTATGTTATTTACTTTACATATTGGATTTTTTTAGGTGTTCAGACTCCAAATTGTATTAGACAGACTGTCTATGATGCGGTGGAATTGGATTATCAATCTGTTACTGTTATTGTTGATGCCACGGCGGCTGGTGCACCTGAAGTACATGTGGGTATGTGCTACTTCATCCCCTATAACCTAACTTTAGTTCTGCTTTTCATTAAGGAAATATAATCGCTTATTTGTTTAATTAAGAATGTGAGTTTAGTTGGTGTTGCATCAGAGTAACTTGATCAATCATGTGAAGGGAAACCAAACTTTATGAGATTTCATATATGTTATCTATTATAAGTTGTTACAGTAGTAGTTCTTCCATATGAGGAAAAACAATGTTAAGTTTCTTCAGCTGAAAAGAAGACATTTGTGGAGTTCACTGTGGAGGACTAAGTCATGCTTTTCTTAGACTGTATTTGCTCTCATTTACAATGGACCATGTTTCAAAATCTTTTTCTGTTTGAGAATTTGAAGGGAGGGAATGTCGTTGTGCGCCTGGAGTTAGTGGTTGTATTTGTTGGTATTCCTTCCATCTATTATCCTTTTGGATTGATTGTCATGAAGTTTGCTGCAATCTCTTTTACAGAACTTATTATAAGCAACTCTCTTTTCAGTGAAGTTATCAACATCTAAATGAGGCAAAGAACCCATTCCTGCTTGTATAACTGATATGGATGTTCTATTGTCACATAACCGGTTTCTGACTTTTCTATGTAGATCTAAGCGTAGGGCATTATAATATTCCTTATGGGTCTTACTAAGCAGAAATTACTGATACTTGGTGAATTTGATTATTGGTTTCTCCACTTTTCTCTATCCATCAGCTCTACATAGATCCTGTGTGTCTTGGTGTTGAATTTCAGAAGAAACAATGTGTAGACATTAATGAAGTTTCCAGGTTCTTTTAGTTATATTTAAAGAAGAAAACACTAATTCTCTTTGTTGTACACATGCTACATATGTAGGGATAATCTTTGAACATTTGAGAGGCTCATATGATCAGAGCAAGGGTATAATAATCTTGCTGCCCTGTGTCCAGAAGCTAACCTCACAATTGAGTGATGGAATTTTATTGCTCTGGAAACCTTTACCTTTACCATATACATATCAATCTTATGAATAGAAGTTCCATCGATTTACTAGTTCTCTGGAAAAAAAAGTTGTTTAACATCCTTATGATGTCAGTTAATGCCCGTTCTCTTTGATATGCTGGTTGGACTCAAATCGTATCAGTTGTTAGCTTCTTAAGATATGTATGTCGAACATAAGTGGTTTTGTCAAGTCATATAGCCATAAGACAGAGTAGGTTTTGACATTTAGTCTCATATTTTCTGAATATACAAGTAGCTAGATACTTGTGGTGGTATGTTTTGGTTGAATTAAATTATACATGATTTTTCATAATATGGTGAACTTAAAATTAAGCATAATATGCAATTCTAATTTGCGTAAACATTACTGGTTAACCACTTTTATGCTTGATTTCTTTCATGATACACTAGCCAATATTGTGGACATGAAGAATGTTGGAGTAGCGACACCAACATTGCAGGAATGGTGCGAGTCTGGTGCATCATAGATGGTTCGAAAGTTCTTAATGCAAGCAAGGTCTGTTTCCTTGACGACTTTGCACCACTTTGAAATATGTAGTTGTGAGTCTTGTGACTTATTTCTTTTCCTTGACCATTACTTAGTATTTAGCTGTGTATCAGAAGAACTACTGAAATTTACCGTATGTAACAGGTTGTTGTAATCTAAGGTTTCTATATCTAAGTTTTGTTCGAAGCAAATACGGTCCTATTCTCCTATCAGGACCAACATGGAGTATTTCTGAAGACCGCTAAAATTTAAGATTTAAAATCACTTCAAACATTTTATTGGGCTGACAGTGTTAGAGAATATTTCCTACCATTATGTACAACATTTCCATACATAGGAAATGTTATCCGACAAACAATTGATCTCAAAATCGGGATATGAAATTGCTGAGATTGGTAATGTCTTGACGTTTCTGCTCAATTCAAGGAGCGCAATCACAACATACTGCTGAAAACTCACAAGCCACAAAGGAGTATCCGCTAAACGTTCTCTGTTGGGATTAGCTCCTTAATGTGGATTGTGGCAGGCAGTTCTAAATAGAATTGCTACCAAATATAACTTACTGAAGCGGGGTATGCAGGTGACTAGGTGAGTGATTTTTGTGGCCTGTGTTTGATCGAGAAAGAAAATGCGCAACATGTATTCCTACATGTAATTTTGTAGGGATATATTTTAGTCTAGACGGTTAATGCCATTGATTGATTTGTCCAGATCTTCAACTCAAGGGTTGAGATTTCCTACAGGATATTTCAAGGAATTTATCCCCGTTAATGAAATAGACCAAAATAGCAAAATGTAGATCTTTTAAAATTTTGGCCATATACATGTCACATTTGTCTAACATCTTTAAACAGGCTGGACCAGTAATGGTACAAACAGCCAGCATTAATGCTCAAAGGTTATGCACTGGCGACCATAGTGGTACAAATGGCCAGCATAATATTAGTGCCCAAAGATTATGCACTGTGGACCAATAGTGGTACAAATGGCCAGCATTGGTGCTCAAAGATTATGCACCGATGACCAGCAGTTGCACAAACATCCTGCATCGCCCAAATATTACGTAGTCCGGACCAGTAGTGGTCCAAACAACCAACATTAGTGCTCAAAAATAATGTACCCCGCAACTGTCACATTTCTGTCCCACTTAAGGAAAGTGAAGGATATACCAAGAAAAATATTCGCTGCATGATAATTGCCTTTGATTGTGATATCCACTCACAACTACTTGCAATGCTTGCTTTAGGTCTCTCCCATTATAATTCAGAACACCTTTTTATTGGTACATGAAGTACTAATATTTTAGTTTTTTCCAAGAAAGGGAAGTTACGAAAAGTATTTGAAATGAACCAATGCTAAACAAGTACAAATTTATGACATATTACTATAGGTATACAGCACTAATTGGCAATTCATTTGGTGAACTATTTTCCTATATGGAGGTCATGAATATATGCTTTCATCCACTACATTCTTATGTTTTGTTGATGTAATCAAGGAGACGAAAGAAGAAGAGGAAGAACCCATTACAAATGGAGAAAGTTTATTCAAGCCAGGAAGGATTGGATGAACCCATGACAAGATCATCGCAGCACGGTGGTCTTAAAACCATGCCCTTTATTATTGGTATGTGTTTTATGAGGATTTTGATTATGATTGTGTTTTGCAAGTGTTTGCTTAGAGCTAATTCTCCAACGTGTAATGTTTTTTTGTTTTTTTTTTGTTTCAATATATAGCAAATGAAGCATTTGAAAAGGTGCAACTTATGGGCTGACGGCGAATATGATTTTATACTTAAACCGGAGTTTTTAATATGGAAGTTGTGATGGGTGCACAAGCTTTGTTCTTGTGGACTGCCATATCATATTTTTTGCCGATTGTTGGAGCTTTGGTTTCTGATTCATACTTGGGTAAATTTAGGGTCATTGTTCTTGCATCACTATCTAGCCTCACTGTAAGTAAAAAGTTTATCACCTGTTTCACAAATTTTTAATTTTGGGTCCGTCACTCAACTAGATTCTCGCTTATGTTCAATTAAAAACCAAACATGAAAAGTTTTACAGATTGATTATCAGCATCTAGCTTCACTCCAGGGGCAGTTGAATCTAGGTTCTCGCTTATACTTACTAGGTTCTCGCTTATACTTACTATCTAGCCTCACAGTAGGGGCAGAGCCAGAGCCAGGTATAGGCAAATGGGGACGTATGCCCCCACTTGTCAATCGGCTCTCAAACTGTATTTATGCTCATTTTTACAAACCTTGATTAAGGCACTGTAGCATAATCTCGTATATTCTTCTCACTTACAGGGGATGGTTATACTTTGGTTAACAGCAATGATTCCATCAGCATCAACTAGTGAAGGAGAAAAAGCCACCCCAGCCCAACTTGCTTTACTATTTTCATCATTTGGGTTCATGGCAATTGGGGCCGGTGGTATTAGACCATGTTCAATAGCATTTGGAGCTGATCAATTTAACAAACCAGAAAACCCTGGAAATGAAGGAATTTTACAAACTTTCTTCAATTGGTATCATGCATCTGTTGGAGTTTCAATCATGGTTGCCGTTACTATTATCGTTTATATTCAAGATCATAAAGGATGGAAATTTGGTTTCGGCATTGTTGTTTTACTAAGGGATAATTGTAAAAATACCCCAAAGATACATGTCCCGTCGGGAAAATGTCCCGTAAAAAAAAGTTATGAAAAAATGTCATATCGTTATATTTTCCATCCATGTGCTGTTAAATGGTCAAACTGTGTACATTTGACCGTATACATGTGTGGGCCTAAAGACGAGATTACCCTTATTTTTGGATTTCGTCACGTCTCCTAAGGTTAGATTTGGACGGCTAAGGGGTAATCTCGTAATTAGGCCGACACATGTATAATGTCAAGTGTGCACAGTTTGATCATTTAGCGACACATGGATGGAAAATATAATGATAGAGCATTTTTTCATAAAAAAATTTTACGGGGCATTTTCCCGACAGGGCATGCATTTTTAGGATATTTTTCCAATTGTCCAATAGAATTATCCACTGTCTTGTTCGTCTTGGGTAATCCATATTATGTCAAGGTGAAGCCAAACAAGAGTTTGTTTATCGGATTTGCGCAAGTTCTTGTGGCAGCTTGGAAGAACAAGGATCTTGTATTTCCTCCAGTGAATTATATTCATGCCTGCACTTACATGTACCATCACCATAGAGGTTCAGAATTGGTACTAACAATCTAAGGTACATAAATAGCATCTTGAATTCCTGCTTCATTATCATTTTGAACAAAGCTTGTATAATTTGTCTAATTTGTTGCCTGGTCACATTATGTAGATTTCTAAACAAAGCTTGCACAATCAGAAATCCTGGTGAAGAAAACTTGAAACCAGATGGGTCAGCAAGAAAACCGTGGAGTTTATGCACAGTGGATCAGGTTGAAGATATCAAATCCTTAATGAGAGTAATTCCTGTATGGTCAACCGGGATCATGGTTAGTGTAATAGTGGCCAGAATTCGTTTTTCGTACTTCAAGCAAAAAACATGAACAGGCATATAACCTCAAGCTTCCAATTCCCAGCGGGTTCATTTATGGTCTTCACAATCCTAACTTACACAATATGGTTAGTGGTATGTGATAAAATCATCGTTCTGTTAGTATCAAAATTCACAAAACAAAAAGGTGGACTTACCGATAAACAAAGGATGGGTATAGGAATACTACTAATACGTGTAGCAATGATAGTTCCGGCCCTATTTTTTTTTTTTTTTGGCATATTGGAGATTTTAGTGGAGCCTCTCTCTTCTTTTGGAGAAAAAAAAGCTTCTTCCTGTTCTTCATCGAAATGTTGAAATCTCATAAGATTTTTACATCAAAAACTTAAATCCAAACCACTAATCGATCACGTTTTGATCCTTATCAAAACCCTAGAATTAGATATCTCGATCCATTAGTATAAACCCTAATTTTCGTAACCCTAGAAATCGAATTTTTTCCCTGAAATCCAAAATTAACCTATATAATCTATTGTACAAATGATTCTTCTTGCTCTAGACTCCTCTTCTTTCTGAGGTCTGGGCATGAATGGTCTCTGTTTGTGATGGATACATGGACTATTTTTGGGATGAAGGATTTTCCTCTTTTGAACTCAAATCCTCCCTCTGCTGGAGCAAATGGTGTTCTTACTGTTAGTGGGGGAGTCTATGTTGGAATCAACAAGGATCGAGCTGGTGTGATTGGAGATTCGATTGGGATTTCAGAAAAACCTAAAAATGGAAAATGGAGATCTCTCTTTGGGGGATACAATGATGGAGGCAGCAGGGTGGATTCTACTACCTGCAAATTGTCTTTTCATAAACCTCATTCAATGGATGGTAAGTTGAAATCCATCATCTCTTCCTATGATTTAGTCGATGAACTTAGGGTGTGCGGCAAATTTCTAGTTGGGTTTTTTGTGGGCAATAGACTACCTTTTCACCAAGTGAAAGAAACAATAAAACAAGCATGGAAGCTTAAAGGGGCTTTTAAATTGACTCTTCATGAAGAACTGATGTTCATCTTTGAGTTTGAGTTAGTGGAAGATAGAGTTACTGCCATGGAATTAGGGTCAATCACTATTTCAAGCAGACTATTTTTAATTCGTCCATGGAAAGTTTTTATTGAGCAAGACATTCATGAAATGAAATCAGTACCTGTATGGATGAACTTGAGGAATGTTCCAACTCACTTATGGAATGCTAAGGGGCTAAGTATGATTACTAGTGTAGTTGGAGTCCCATTATTTGCTGATCACCATACTCTGGCTAGAACCAGAATGATTTATGCTAGAGTATGTGTCGAAATGGACGCGGATAGTGCATTCCCTTCTTTTATTCCTGTTGTATGTGAAGGCAAAGAATTTAAGGTTTCAATTGAATATACTTGGAAACCTTCAAGTTGTAATAATTATGCTACATTTGGCCACTCAAGTGCTAAATGTCCTAAGGCTAGCAAGAAAGTGTGGATGCCTAAACCAAAAGAGAATGCTAAAAAAAGCATTGAGGCATTGAAAGAGAATCAAAGCTCTGGTGTGGTGAAAGATTTGGATGGATTTGGGGAAATGATTGGAGTAAATGGCTCTGGAGTAGATACCATTCTAAATGAAAAATATGCAGGTACAAGGAAATGAGGTTGTGGAAAGGGCAACGACAGAAGGGGCAACTTTACGATCTAACAATGGGGTTAATGAGATGATTGTTGAAGACTCTCCTACAGTTAGGGGTGCACAGGAACCGACCGGAACCGAAGAACCAGACCGGAACCGACGGAACCGTACCCCAAAAAAACCGAATCGAGGGTACAGGGTACAGGTACAAAAAATGGGAACCGAGTACAACCGGGTACAAGGTACATGTACTACTCCAGAACCGACCTGTACCTGTACCTTGTACCCTGAATCAGATTATACTCCAATAGGTGATCCTTAATTATTGATATTTCCGATAGATGTTTATGTAGTACAATAGTCAAGACCATTGAAGAGATGAATGTCTCTTGTATCTATTAGTAGCCACAAGAACGCCTGCGTACAAACTTGGCTAAAGAGTCTGCAGCAAATGTCGAGTAGTTGAACCTGGATAATCTTCAGTAATCCTAGATAGAATGACCTGGGATGGATGAAACAGAGAAGCATAATAACTCGGTGACTAAACATAATAAATAGAGATTCCACATTTTCTCTAACATTTGGGGCATACTTAATGGAATTTTGATAAGCATTTGTTCTTGAGCGTTCTTACGGTGTTTTATGTATCTATTGTCTCGTTTACTAACATTTTTTGGAAGTCTTCACTGAGCTGCCTCAGGCTAACGTATATATGGTGAAGTTTTCATAGATCTTCACTTAACTAAGGGTTGTGACTTAATGTAGGTTGATTTATATGGATGGCTAGATCGAGATAGTTGCCATTGAGAATGCTTCATGTAGGCAGTGTGGGACCTGACCAGAGAATGGTGTTGAAACTTAACTCTAACTAGAATAGTTCAGTAATAGTGTCATCAGTAGTAGTGGATATGTAAATATCATCTTGAGATTTCATAAAGATATTGGAATGGTAGCAACACTTAAACTTTCTATCTCTTTTACTTCAACAATTTACATTTATATTTAAATTTTAGATGCAACCAAAATAATTGTCAACTAAAAAAAAAAAAAAAAAAAGGGTACAGGGTACATGACCGGAACCGAACCGAGGGTACAGGGTACAGGTACAAAATTTGATAACCGACCATGGGGAGGTACAGGTACAGGGTTCCACCAAGAATCGAACCGAACCGACCTTTGTGCACCCCTACCTACAGTTGATAGTTGTGAAAATTCTGATGGAGAATCTGAATATAAGACATGATGAGGCCATGAGTTCTGCTTTACATAGATGTGTGAATGGTGAGAGGGTAATTGGAGAAGAAAATGTTCTTGGTGAGTGGATTACTTTTAAAAGAAAGAAAGGTGCAGGCAAAAAGAAAAAAGGAAAGCACTTACAGATTCATTCGGTGAAACCGTATACTACTCCTGAAAATGATCAACCGGTCGTGAAGGTGATCCTGCCATCCCCCCTGGTTTTGAATCCCATAACAAGTTTCATGATTTAGAAGAAGAAGAAGAAGAAGGGGATATAGCCACTTCTCAGTTAGTTCTGAAAGACTCAAAAGTAAGCATCGCAAAGCCGTCATCGTCCAAGTCAATTGCAGGAATTGGTATGAAATTGAGCATGAAATGCAAAGGCAAAGGTATTTTCCCAAATGGTTCCATTTCAAGCACAAAAAAGAAAAATCCTCCTAAATCTAAGGCTCCTAATAAAGTCTCGGCAGATAAACTCGTCGAGCTTGGTTCCTTATGGGGCTTAGAATTTTCACCTATAAAAACTAATCAGGAAGAAATGTTTAGGGATCGCAAAAAACCACGATGATTTAATTATCGAAGATGTTGACGAGTTGGATAATTGACAATAGGCAATTGTCACTCTTTGTAGTCTGCAAATTGCTCTCGGATTGTTAGGATTCACAAGTTTGTTGATACCTAGAAACCTCTTTTGTTTAGCTTTTTTGTATTTGTTTTTGTTTCTGTTTGGCTTTTTTGCTCTTTGTTAGATGTCTACGCCCGCATACGGTTTGTGTGCTTTTAATTATATTCTCTTTGAAAGATAAAAAAAAAAAGATAGTTTCGGCCCTGGTGGAAATTATTCGACGTAAAAGAACGACCGAAAATGGGCTGTCGAATATTGCTCGTGCCGTGGTTGATATGTCAGCTTTTTGGTTAGTACCTCAACATTGCTTGATAGGAGTAGCTGAGGCTTTTAATTACATAGCACAAATCAAGTTTTACTATACTCACTTTCCTAAAAGTATGGCTAGTATTGCCGTGGCTCTTTTATCAGTTGGAATGGCTGTTGGAAATTTGGTTGGAAGTTTGATAGTTAAGGTTGTGGATAAAGCTAGTAAAAGAAGTGGAAGTGAAAGTTGGCTGTCAAGTAACTTAAATCAGGGCCATTATGATTATTATTATTGGGTTCTTGTTGTTTTGTGTTTTGTTAATTTTTTGTACTTTCTTATTTGGAGTTGGGCTTATGGTAGTGATGACAATGAAGAAGTTAGGGTTTTAGATGACGAAGGGGAAGAGGTGAAAGAGAAAAACATGCACGTCTAGCTTTTCTTTACATGAATTCATTCTCTATGCCAATTCCTAATTCTTTACTGTAGCATGAAACAATAAAAAAAACTTGCTGCTTTGAGTTTTGTTATGCCTGGAAGAGAAAATTCTATCTGTCATAGGTTGCAAAGCTAAACTTCACTATAAAAATAATAGAATCATAGCAAAAACTACATATTGTTAGACCTCCAAACCCCAAAGCATATGGTTAGCCGACTGCATAAAGCATATATTGAGTTGCCAGTTATCTCCTTAGATTTTTCAATTCCATGGCTGCCACACATCTGCTCTATATGTTGTTGCACCCATCTATTTTTTAGGTTGTTTATTTTCTGATGTAGTTCACCGACGAAGAAACAATGAATTCACCATCGTGGTTGTGATCAAACTCAATACTGCATTGTTTGGAAAGTTAAAAATGCAAATTAAAATCAGCCAAACAGGTGATACTGTAACTAGTATTTACATGATAGGCAAAATAATTTCGCCTCGCTTACATCTGTCATCTTACTACTCTGTTACTTAAGAACAATAGTTACCACAGAAAAGGCATTCATCTTTCTCTACGAATATGATTCGTCCGACATCACCACATTTACCCGTCTTATTACTGGTGTAGTAAGCTTTGTCGGCCGGGGTCGTGCACTTTTCTTTACTGTTTGTACTGGAATGAGATTCATAATATGATTCTTCCGAAGTCATGCCGGAGTATTTAGCAAGACTCCCCACCGAGCTGTCAGGGTATTGGGTGGCATCCTCCCCCGAGCTGAGGAACTCCCCACCCCCACGGTCTATGAAGTTCTTTGGGTCATCTGTTATCGTCTTCAATTTGGTTCGCACGTTTGAAATATCTTGCTCGTTCTCGTAACACTTGATCCTTCTGGCGTCGAGCCACTCTTTGATTTGAAGGAGATACTCTGAAGGAATTGAGTTAATATGAAGGACATCATGCCGAAGTCCTTGAGCACAAATGCCATATTAAACACCTCCGGCCCAGATTGATTTGGCACCAGATTTGCTACCTCTATTTCTTTAAACGTGACAACGAGAAAAGGTGTTTCAATTAGGTTGTGGGGCAGAAAAGTAGCATCGCCACGTAGAAACATCTTAGGACTCGGATGTAACATTATAAGATAGGAGCGGAACACTGGATAGATTTCAAAAGTTACTTTACTTTGAATCAAGACATCTACCACTTGCACTTGATAGAAACACATATTGAATGTACGACATGATCGACGGGTAGTTAAGCATTTAATGGAAGCCAGAATAGTCATATTAACGGGAGATTAGGTATGACTAGACAGGTGGCCGAAGAGTATTAGATCGCTGACAGTTTGAGAGCGACGTCTTCGGCGTATATAATTATTGCTACTTCGCAACGTTTCCCCAGTGAAGGTCAGGCTCCAACAAAAATGAGAGGACAGACCAGACTCCAGCGAAGATACACTTCGGAAGGCAAGCGAGAGATATGAGTTGTAATCCATTATGTGTAAAATTATCTATGAAAGGAGAGAAAGCCTATTAAGTAAGAGTTGAGCTTTTTGTGAGTGAGAGAGAATTATCACCAGAGACTATATATACTAGAGAGCTAGAGTAAAAAGCGAGATTATAATGTTCATCAAAGCATAATGAAATCTTCCCGTGGACATAGGTTTTAACACGAAACTACGTAAAATCTCTTGTGTCTTGTTTTTTTAATCCTCGTACTTGCACACTTGTTAGTTTAGGATCTTTGGGTGTGGTTGTTGGATAATCAACAATTACATTTTGGCACTAGAAACAGGGAGAAAAGTTTCAAAAGGATTTATCCTACCTGTTTAATTAGTGAGGAAAAATTGATTTTTGCATAAGTTCACGTCTGTTTTGTTAAAATACAAAGAAAAAGTAATAGATCATAGAGATCTTGTAGGCAAGTCTACAGGGATCTAGGATCTAGAAGAGGTTTGAGCCTTACTCTTTGTTAAAAAATATCTTTCATCTTTGAGTCTTTTTACTCTAAGGTTTTCAAAAAAATAGGAAGAAAACGGTAAATCTGGGAGTTCTTGAAGAAAATAGGTAATAAAAAAAACCATATCTATGTTTCACCAGTCTAAAAAGAAAAAAATGAAAAAAAATATTTATTTATCAAAAATAACATGGAGATTTGTACAGATTTAAAGTTTATATAAGAACTTGCTTTTATAGCAAGTTAAGTTTTAAAAGCCCAAAGTGGCACTCCTCTTAAATGAGAATATTTCGACAAAATTCATTTTGGATCTTTGTAGACTTATTTCCAATCGTAGCATGCAAGAGATGTCTTATCAAATCTAGGTCATATCTACGGGTCAAGAACTGTTTGTTCATTGTTATTACTTTTTATTTACATTTAATATAATTACTTGAGGTGTCACATGTCAAATCAGCAAAGATGGCACCGAAGACAAACAAGGTAGGATAGGTACGAAAAAGATAACTATCACACCACTGTCAGGGCCATAGTTAGCAATCCTCATCAATATTTGAATTATCACCATGTGAGTTTCAAGCTAATGCATCTATATCGGAAAATTGAAAAGTAAACTTTAATAAATATGTCCAAAACTATTTACATTTGGTAATTTCCCCTTGGAACCATAGCTAGTAATTCTTTGACTAATACATTATATTTTATTTTCCAAAAACCAAATATATTGTTGGAACTTGAAAACCTAATAATCCATTCAATTTTTTGTAAATATTTGTTTTCATCAATATAAAAATATACATTCCATCAATATTTGTTTGGTAGAACGCAAGGTAACCCATATAGTCATGTATATTAGTATATACAGTAACACAAAATCTCGAAATGTGTTTGAAGGGTATGAGCCATGTGAAGATAAAAACGTTATCAATAAAAGAAAATAGAAAAAGAAAATGATACATAAAGAGTTCATAGAGAATTATCTCAATAGGAGACAAATCAAATCTGAGTTTTTATATTTATAAATAAACCAATATTAATATAAATTTTTATATTAATAAAAATTAATATAGGGACTTGTGTGAGATTATCAAGCGGTTAAATAAAATAAAAAACCTTATTTCTTTTACTGATGTAGTGTTATGACCAGACATTGAACCTTTTTCTTCTGACCAATGGCATTTTCTCACCTGTTTAATTTCAACATGAAAGGTAAATCATGAACGTTATATACAGGGTGATTTTACACTCTTAATCTTACTATTATTTCAACTTTTATGGAGGTTTGGTGTTTCTGCTCACATTCAATTTAATCTTACTACTATTTCAACTTTTGTAGGATTTGGTGTTTTTACTCATATTTGTTTAATCTAACTATTATTCCAACTTTTATGAGATTTAGTATTTTCAATCATATTTGTTTAATCTTTACTATTACTCAAGAAAAAATTGGGTTTAGTGTTTTCTGAAGTTTACTGGTCAATGTATTTTAGAGTTAAGTTATGTACATCGATGGATGGATGAATCTATATTGCCTTTGATGGTTGTCGTACATGTAAGTCAACACATGTTTTACTCAATTTTCTTTCATCCATTTATTACATTACTTAAATTATCTAGGTTTTGTGTTCACTTTCTTTATAAAATCTTATAAATGAGTTTAATAATGACAAATGTCGTGATATTTCTTACTGTTTTTCTTTTATATCAGAATTATTGAATTTGTTTTATGTATTTTCTTTCCAAATTTCTCTGTATACAATCTCTAATAAAATATCTATTGTACTTTTGGTTTTTGTTTTCTTTGAAGTATTTTGGGGTTGATTTTGGGGTCTTTTAAGCTACAACAGCTAAACAGTATAATGTATGATGTTTCATAATAAGTTTTCTTCCTAATTTTATGTTCGATTTGGGGATTTGTTTTATGTACAATTTTAATCCAATTTTTTAGCATTATATATTGTTTTCCATTGGTCATATAATTGTTTTATACCTGATATTCCGATAGGGTTTTGTTCTTTTGATGCTAACTAAACTATTAGAAGTGTCAATAAGGTGTAACTTATTTCCTTTGTTTTAGTGTAACTGGAGTGTAAGGATTTTACTTTTATTCACCCTATATAAAGAAGCGGTTGTTGCTTCTCTAGGGTAATTAGAAACTTCTCTAACCAGAACCCTAATTCAAATCCTTACATGGTATCAGCCGCCACCCAAAAATCCTAGGGTTTTCTTCTCCTCTCTTCTCATAAGCCACCTTTCATCTTCATTTCTTTTGTTTTTCATTACCACTTTCTCTCTTCACCTCTCTCTGTCTGTTTTTTTTTCTCTCTTTTCTTAGTTCATTCTCTGTTTATCTAGATTCTTACTTCGTCTCTCTCATTTCTATTGTTTCTTATTTCATCGAGTTTCATTATTTGTTTGAGATTATTGCAAACAACTATACAGCAGAACTTAACCTTTAAGTTCTTTGACTGAGTTTATGTTTGTTGAATCTCTATTTTACATTAGAGTCTGTCTGTTTATATTTTTTTATTAACATTAATCTCCTGTTTCTTCACTCTTTGTTTCTGTCGATACCATTTTTGGGTTTTCCTGTTCTAAAAACTCTTACAAACTTTTCATCACCAAACACAAAAACAACATGGATCCGAGAACTGATCCTCAACCTCATTATGAAACAACAACAACCCTTCCATTCACCAAATATCACACTTCATCTCCATAAAACTAGATGAAACAAACTATTTGGTGTGGAAATCTCAAATATCCTCTATTCTTATCAGCAAGATCTATTCGGGTATCTGGATGGATCTGTTGTTGCTCCACCTCTGACTATCTCTATTGATGGGGTTCAACAATCGAATCCTGCATACCTTAAGTGGTTGAAGTGGGATCGATTTGTGAACAGTTGCTTAAATGCAACTTTCACAACCACCATCTCTACTGATGTTTTAGGTTGTGCAACTGCTGCATCAGTATGGTCTTATTTGTCAACCAATTTTCAAAATCAATTTTTAGCCAGAAAATCAATGCTTCGGAACACTTTGTTCAACATGAAAAGAGGGTCCAAACCCATTTCAGAATTTCTCCAAGATGTTAAATCCATAATTGATGCATTAGCCGCTATTAAAGAGCCAGTCTCTGATAGTGATCTAAATATGCATATTCTCAACGGTTTAGGTACTGACTATAATAACTTTATAGTTACAGTTCAAACCAGAGATACAGAACTAACATTTGGCGATCTAAAGTCTCGATTAATAAATCATGAACAGTGAAAATCAACATACTGAGTCCATGAATACTCTAGATCCGTCAAACCCATCTGTTTTCTTTATGAAACGAGCAACCAAACCTTATAGATCTACAATCAGAGATAAACATCAACAAAACTTTGTTGATTATTCTTATCCACCTTGTCAGATCTTTAAACAATATGGACACTCTGCCATAGCTTGCAAGTTTCGATACACCAAATCCCGTTATAGTCCATCTTCTACAAAAGAACCCAGTAATCACCATCCAAATGCAAACACCTGTGTACAAGTTTCTGCAGCTTCATTTGCTGAGATGCCGTGTTATCCGGCTGTTGTACACTGGTTACCAGATTCTGGAGCTTCTCACCATATCACGAATGACAAATCCATTCTAACTAATATATCTAGTTATGAAGGAACATCAAAGGTGATGGTGGGTAATGGTGATTTTTTTCCCATAACTCTAATTGGTGATTCTATTTTACATACATCAACAATCCTTTCCTTTATCTAACGTCTGCTATGTACCCAGTATTCAGCAGAATCTGATATCTGTTGGTCAGTTCACAGAAGAGCACACTGTGCCTTCTCCTTTTCACCATGGGGTTATGAAATACAAGATCTAAAAACAGGACAGACACTAGCAGAAGGGTTAAAGACTAACAACCTTTATCCAATCTCAACCACTTCAACTTCTAGTCATGTTGCCTTGGTATCTGTTTCAGCTTCATTTCCTGTTTGGCATAATCTTTTGGGTCACCCCTCAGAGCTTATAGTAACTAAACTGGATAAATCTAACCATATATCTGTGTCTACTTCTAAATCACCTTCTATCTGTCAACCCTGTCAAAAAGGAAAGAGCAAACGCTTACCCTTTACTATGTCCTCCATCACTACAACTGCTTCTTTATACCTAATCCATTGTGATATCTGGGGTTCATCTCCACATATCTCTCTTATGGGTTTCAGATATTACATCCTGTTCATCGATGATTTCAGCAGGTTTCACTGGATATATCATATGAAAAACAGAACAGAAAGTGTAACTTGTTTTAAACACTTCAAAACAATGAATGAGAACTTGTTGTCATCTAAGATAAAAAAATTCCACTCTGATGGAGCACTTGAGTTAGAAAAAAGAAAATTTCGAGAGTTTATGAATGCATCTGGTATAACATTCATAGCTTCTTGCCCAAATACTCCACAGCAAAATGGGGCAGCAGAACGCAAACATCGACATGTAACAGAAGTTGGCCTCACAATATCAGAACATGCCTGTCTTCCGAAGTACTTCTGGTTTTACTCTTTTATTACAACAACTTATCTAATCAATAGGACACCAGTTAAGTCTCTTAACTTCACTTCTCCTTTTGAAGTTTTATTTTCTAAGTCTCCAGATTATTATCTTCTCAAAGTATATGGTTGTGCTTGCTATCCTTACCTAGGGGCATATAGAAAGGACAAACTTAGTCCCAAATCAACACTGTGTACTTTTATAGGCTACAGTCAGCACCACAAAGGATACAAATGTTATGATAATAAAACCCAGAAAATATACCTCTCTAGGCATGTTATCTTTGATGAACTATTATTTCCATTTTGTACCTGCTCCAAGCCTGCACCTACAACAAAACCTTCTGTTGAGTTAATCATACCTCAGAATGAACCTCATCATCTTGAGCCTGTAATAACCCATGACCAACCTGAACCAACTCCACAACCAGCAGAACCACCTTTGCAGCACCAAATGCATACTAGATCAAAGTCTGGTATAACCAAACCAAAACACATACCCGATTTTGTAACTCGCTACTCAGTACCCCATGCCTTACATTTTACATTTTCACCACTTCTTCAACTTGAACCAAAAACTTACAAATCTGCCATAAAAGATGAGAAGTGGAACATTGCTATGGACAATGAATATAAGGCACTCAAACAAAATGAAACATGGGTCCAGGTCCCCTATGAACCTCACATTATTGTCATTGGTTGTAAATGGGTGTATCGCCTCAAACTCAAGGAAGATGGAAGTGTTGATAAACACAAAGCTCGTCTTGTAGCAAAAGGATATTTACAGCAAGATGGCCTAGATTATGATAACATCTTCAGTCCAGTTGTTAAGCCCACAACAATTAGGACAGTATTAGCTGTGGCCTTAACTAATAATTGGAAAATCAAACAACTTGATGTCTCCAATGCTTTCCTTCATGGAGATTTGCAAGAAATAGTCTATATGGAACAGCCACCTGGTTATGTAAATCCAGCTAATCCAACTGATGTCTGTCTTCTTAAGAAGTCTCTGTATGGTTTAAAGGAAGCACAACGTGCTTGGTATGATAAGTTTAGTGGGTTTTTTACTTCTATTGGGTTTATCAAAGCAGCAACTGATCATTCACTCTTTCTTTATGTTTCTTCCACTTCTTTTGTCGCAATACTATTTTATGTGGATGATATCATACTTGCAGGAAATTCACAACAGTTTAATACAAAATTGTTAAATAAACTGAACTCTGTCTTTGTAATGAAAGACTTGGGGACATTGCACTACTTCCTTGGTATGGAAGCAGACTCTCAAAGCAAATTTGGGTCGATCATTCTCACTCAAAAGAAGTACACCATGGATCTGCTTCACAGTGCACATTTAATTGACTGCAACACTTGTCCGACGCCAGTAATAAATGACAAGCGAGTCTCTCGAACAGCTGGTATTCCATTAACTGACCCACTTCACTTCCGCAGCCTTGTAGGTGCCCTTCAATATCTCACATTAACAAGACCGGACATCACCTTCGCTGTCAACTACGTCTCTCAATTCATGCAGGCACCAACAGACTTACATATGCAGCTAGTTAAACGTATTCTCTGTTACCTAAAGGGTTCAATAGGTTCAGGAGTAGAATTAAGTGCTAGTGACATGACTCTTATAACGGGCTACTCTGACTCGGACTGGGCTGGATGTCCAGACACCCGCCGGTCTACAACTGGTTTCTGCGTTTTTCTTGGGAGTTGTCTGATTAGCTGGTCATCTAAGAAGCAGCCAACTGTTGCAAAGTCATCCACGAAAGCAGAATACAAAGCAGTAAGTCTGTTGTCATCTGAAGTAATGTGGCTGTCACATCTTCTCAAAGAACTGTGTATCACTCCTAAAAAGCCAGTCACATTGTACTGTGACAATCTAGGGGCTAAATTCCTCGTATCAAATTCAAGCTTCCATGCACGCACAAAACACATTGAAGTCGACTATCACTCGGAACGTGAACTCCTCGCAACTGGTGACATCATAGTGGAGTTTCTTCCATCTAAAGCTCAACTTGCAGATATCTTCACAAAAGGCCTTACTAGTACTCGTTACACTGCCCTGAAAAACAAACTGATGCACTCAACAACTCTAGCATCTGTTTGAGGGGGAATATTAGAAGTGTCAATAAGGTGTAACTTATTTCCTTTGTTTTAGTGTAACTAAGGATTTTACTTTTATTCACCCTATATAAAAAAGCGGTTGTTGCTTCTCTAGGGTAATTAGAAACTTCTCTACCCAGAATCCTAATTCAAATCCTTACATAAACTAAGTGTTTCCTATATTTATTTAATCTTTTTATATGTGGGTTTTGTACTAATCTTTCAGATGTGCAACTGTTCATAATATATTGTAATCTTGGTGTTTATGAGTTTTGTGCTAGGCTTTTGGGTTATAAAACAAGATTCTATTGACAAATATAACTATGTAAGTGGTCTTTAATTTTGTGGGTATCATTTTTATATTAATCTCTAGAGAACTATGATGTTTTCTTCTAAGTTCTGATTCGCATAAATATAGTGTAAATGATGTTACTAGGCTCCATATAATCTTATATTTTTTTATGAATTAGAACTTAGAATAAATATAGGATACTACTATGGTGATGTAAGCTCTTATTTTGGGTATTGGGTATTACTTTATAGGTTCCACAGAAATTTCCAAGATGTGTTTTTGATATCTTTCTAATGTGTTTGATTTATGTTACAAGACAAAAGTTTGTGTGAGATATTTGAATTTTTGTTCATATGTAATGTGCCGAATTCAAATGCAATGTAGGTGCATGCAACTACATGTGCCCTGCTGGAGACATGCAAAAACATAAGGCTGATGTACATAGGGAAGGTATTCCGACCGGTTACCTTGTAAAGGCTTCCAAGTTAAAGGATTAGTTGAGACAGAAACTTGAGGAACAACCACGTATGCTTAAACACAAGTCCACATCAAATAGAAATTAACAATTCGAAAATTCAAGTTTTAATCATTTAAGCTATTGAAATTAACAATTTAGCAATTTAAGTTTTAATTATTAACCATACTTGTTACTTGCAGGTGGTGGTAGCGGGCTGTAGAGCAGGGGCTAGTTGTGGTTCGTTTCTCCTTGGTGGCCGGCAATCAAGCAAAGGCTAGTTGTTGTTTGTTAGAATGTTGCAGAATCTAAATTAGATTTTGAATTTACGGAACCTTAGTATTGTTATTATGTTGTTATGGTTGTGTTTTCCACTGTCTTTAATGTGAACCTGTTCTTTTAAGTATTTTGAAAAAAATTTGTGAACTTCTCCGGATCTGGTTCACCTGGAAAAAAAAATACTCGTAGTATCTATCATGCTTTTATGTTTTGATAGTGTCAGTAGTAGTGGTGATTATGAATAATCAATCAACAAAAATACCACCACCACAACTATATCAAAACTACAGCATGTAATTTCTTCAGTTTACGAACACATAATCCATCAAAACACATGTAGTTATCTCATTTCTACGTTTTTGTTGGGATGTTAGAGGGGCTGATGCAGATCAAGAATATTAGATTTCTTTAAGAAGGAACATTTCTCGTTTTAAAGCAGATAAGGGCATGTGAGAAAGGAGAAAAAACAAAACCAATTACTTTATCTACATCTCTGATTGGTGTATGTGTATACAAGAGGGAGTAAACTAAATCTTTAAAACCCTAGGTTTGACGGGTAAGATTATTCAAGACAAAAGTGAGGTGTAACAAAAAAAAAATTAATACGAAAATAAATTGATGAAGAAAGCAATTACATCAAGTGCAAGTCAGGGATAATAGTAGGATGCAGATGAAGTCGACCCAATCGACCAACCCGCCTGAACTGAGATAAAAAACACACGAACCAACCTGAACCCAAGATATCCAGAGGTCTTGAAGGTCAAATGTGTAAAACTATTGCACGACGACGGATATGAGAACAGTTATAGGGACACGTTAAATCTCAGAAACGGGGACACGTTATATATGTATTATACACACTGTTAAAACGAGATTTTATAGCAATTTACTCAATAAAAAGTTTTTTTATTTTAAAATATTTGACTACTAATTAAATAAAATTAATAATATGAAATAATGATCAAGTTTTTCACGAATAATTATTGGATTGACTAAAGGGAGAATAAATTTGTCTCACATATAATTTATTTTGATTTTCCAAACCAATATTAATAATTTATGGTGAAACTGTCTAATGAGTATCTGCAAAGTATCCAATGTCAATTTTTACGGGACACATGATGTGGTGTGTTCATCGCGTGTCGGGAAAGCATCAGACATGTGTCTTTCTCGGCGTGTCCGTACAACCTAGTTGTTAAAAAACCGATTTGTTTCCGGTGCTACTGGGTTGGATAGGCATACCAAACGAACCCAAATAAAAAATCATTAAAATTATCGGTAGCCATTGATCTTTGATTATTACTATCGGTTTGTCTTGGCTATATCCCTAGATATTTCTTTACTTTGTCGAGGCTATATTTTTCTTTCAAAAAAAATTGTCTCAAGCAAAGGAGGCGAGCTGCATAGAGATATTTCATCTTCCATCTTCTACTTCAGTTGAGTTCTACTTATTTAATTTTTCTCGTACATGTTGCGTGTCATAGGTGCACAAATTAATTCTTTTATATTCTACTTTACTAATGAATAATATAGCAGTAAATAGAGTTCGTTCCCACGATGAGCGATGTGTTCTAGTTATCAAATGTCACAAAAGGGGGGTTTGTTTTAGGTTGAAGTTAACTAACAAAGCAATTAAAAGTGATTAAGAACTTCAAAATATTATGATACAATTACGGATACCCAACTCACGTTTTGTACTTAGGAAAGATGTTATGATACAATTAAGGATACCCAACTCTTACTAGCTTTAGATTAATTAACAAATCAATTTAGTTGGCCATCTAAACAACATATCAATCAAGCATAAACATTCGTATTAGTAAAAACAAACGATAATCATGTGAAGAACTTCAAAATAGATTCATATATAATAACTCAAATCATGTTTAGTACTTAGAATTCATCCTCAATCGATTATGTGTTTAGCTACTCATGGATGTAAAAGCATCCATGATATACATATAAGAAAATAGTTAAGAAATCGTTACGATAATGGAACTGCTCTGAAACCCTAGCTTTCTCCTCTTTTGGTGTTGTTGATCTCCTCCAAGACTTGCAAAGTAATGTAAAAATTGTTAAAAGATTTGTTCTTAATGTCTTGGATGTCTCCTTATATAGTATCCACGAAATCTAGGTTTAGAATCCTTCCGGGACCGTGTTTTCCAAGTTTTAGAAGCATACACACGTGCCAAACTACCCTAGTTACGGTTGGATTCGAGCCAGTTAACCCAATCGATTTTATGACAAAAAAATCTCACCCAAAATCCCAAGATTTACGGTTGGGTCCGAGTCCAAGAAACTCAACCGTAATTCTTCCTGGACATTTTTTTATATTTCACTGTTTTGATCATAACTCCTCATACGATATCCGATTGACCTCATTCTTTTTGGGTTGGCTTCATCTTTCAATTCTCTAGAAGATGGAAATGACAAAATCTTCAAATATCTTCATCTAATTTTAAGGTTGGGTTTGAGTGTTTAGACCCAACTGTAAATCTTCCTGGAACTTGTTCTTCAAAATCGACTTCTTTTACGGTTGGGTTTTGAGGTACTTTCCCAACAGTAAATCTTCCTGGAACTCTTGTTTCAAAGTTGTGTTTCCATCCTTTGGCTTCTTCTTCTCATGCCGGAATGAACTCCTTTCCTCTTCTTAATTCTTTTTAACATCATTTCATTGATTTCGGATGACTCTCCTAAAGAAACAAATAAAATAAAAAACAAAGTAATAACAAGATAAAATGCAAGAATTATAGATAAAGATAGTAAGGATTTGACACTAAAAACATGTGAATTATTCACTTTTCAAATTCCCCCACACTTAGCTTTTTCTAGTCCTCGAGCAAACTAATCTAAACTAAACTAAACTAAACTAAACTAAAATACAAAAACTCTCTTTCGTCGAGGACGCGGTTGCACTTAGCATGTGCAACAAGCCTTTACACCCCTAGATGTCCCTAGTAGACGAGTTACAGTCTCGTGAGGGTTTACAAGAGGTATACCCAAAAAATCTAAGTTCCAACTTTTAAACATTCCAGAGCACATGCATCCAAAGAGCTACGAAGACATAAATTTTCTGCACACTAACAATAAGAAGTTAGAAATTCCAAAGAACATTATTCTCATGCTTAACTCTTGAGTTAGGAGAAAACCACCATATGAAAGAATCTAGGTTCAAGAGTGACCGAATAAGATTTCTGCCTCACCAATAGGATTTTATGAATTTGACAATCAAAGGACGCATTTTATGGTTCTCACATATGTGCAGGTAGGAGTGAAGATAGAAATCCTGCACATGTTGAATGGTGGAAAGGAAAGGTAACCTTCCGAATCATATGAAGATGTTATCCCATAAAATGTAGGATGAAAAAGAACCTTTTTTTATTTATTCTTTCTGATGATCCCTAAGAAAGGAAATCAACCACTATGCAAGGATGGGAACGCTTACTTACTTTCTCACCCGATTTACAATTAACACCACTCTCACATCATCCAATAGAAACGTCTTCGGTCTTCGGTCTTCAATTGTTGATGAAGAACTCTTGAACTTCGTTGAACCTTGACAATTGTAACTATTTTCCTCAATTCCTTATTGCTTGAAACTTCTTTATAGATTTCTTCTTCCCACGGCCTTATCGAATGAATACAAAAACAAATATACTAAAGTAATGATAAACATTATTCTTTTTTTTTCTTTTTTTTTTCTCTTTTTTTTATATATATTTCTTTCGATTTCTTTTTTAAAACTTCACAATACAAATTGAAAAATAAAATGAAACTACTCTTGACGTGGGATAAGGACTTTACCACTTGATTCCTAACAACTTTTATCGTCTCGATATCATGAACTTCACTAACTTACATCGTTTGATTTCTTTTGCTCTTGTACTTAGTCTTCAACATGTATATATATAATTCTGCTCATTCTATGTTGCTTTACTTGAATATGAAATTTACTCTTTCTTGTACCGTTGTTTGTAAACCTTGAACGTCTTCCACTTTCCTTCAAACTTGTAATGCTCCACTTGTTGATGATGATATGTTTTTATGGACCTGTTGTTGTCGAGAGAGAGAGAATGGTACCAACTGCAAACAAGACTACAAGATAGAGTTAGCAATTCTGATGACACCCTCATGATTGATAGAAATAGCACTCAAGAGATCAAAAAGTAATGCTGAAATTGGTGCGAAGTTGGATAGCTCATCGTTCTACCCGGAATTTGCGCAGATGAAACACTCTAAACGGAAAATTGAAGGTTTGGTGCCTCACTCAAGGGTATTGAATGATCAAATTCTCAAATACTGTATTCTCTAGCGGCAGTTTAAGTCCATTTTGTTGGTATTACCTCTCAACAACTAAGCACTCTGAATATAGTTCTCTAATACTTCTAAGTTCGGTTATTTCGATGAGAAATCCGTATGTAATCTTAGCTAGAAGTGTACAAAGTGACTCTAAAATCTCTAAAAGTTGAAGGTTTCCTTGCAAACATTTACAAAAAGTTAAAAAATTCTACCTACAAAACAAAAGCAAATACTACGATCTATATGCTTAACCATTCCCTCACACTTAAACTTTACATTGTCCTCAATGTGAATTGACTCTTCCAATGTAAAATCAAGATGGGAAATCCTAACATGATATGAAAACTAAGAAAAATCAAAAGATAAGGATAGAAATACAAGACCAATAGGTTGCCTCCAATTCAACGTTTGGTTTAAATTCGTCAGTCCGACTCTCTACTCGCCCGTACTTCTAGCCTGCATCACTCTCCTCAACATCCACACTTGAGTGTATATCACTCGGGTACCTTATCGCCTCAAAGATATTAAAGCGTATGACTTCTCCATCAAACTCCATAGTCAAGGTACCGTTTTGGACATCAATCTTCATTCCAGCGGTACTCATGAATGGTTTCCCAACAATAAAGGTGTAGACTTATATGAATTCTTATAACTCATGTCTAGAATAGAAATCCACCAGAAATATTAGTTGATTAACCTGCACTAAAACATTCTCAACAACCCATTTTGGGTAGACATTAGATTGGTTAGCAAGTTCAAGAACTACACCGGTCTCTTTAAGACTACCAAGATTTAGATAATCATAAATAGAAGTAGGCATAATATTAACAGATGCTCCTAAATCTAGCAAAGCTCGTGTAAACCTGGTTTTACCAATTGTGCATGGTATAGTGAAACTACCGAGATCTTTTAATTTAGGTGGGAGTTTCTTTTGAAGAAATGCTGAATCATTCTCCATCACACTCATAACTTCATTACCTTTTAAATTTTTCTTGTTCATGCAAAACTCCTTCAAAAACTTTGCATAGTGGGGAACTTTCCTGATTGCTTCAATGAGTGGAATATTCACTTGGACTTGCTTAAAGATGCCCCAAATATATTTGTATTGAGATTCCTTCTTAGGCTTGGAAAAACGACTAGGAAAAGGAGGTAGTATGGTAAAGGTAGGAATTCTGTCCTTAGGTTGGCCGATTGAGATTGGTTTTTCCTTCGGCACGGTTTCTTCCTCTACTTCCTTTTCTAAGTCACACTAACCTTCTATTGTTTTTTTTGGTTCTTCAAATTTCCTTCCACTTCTTAAGGTCACTGCATTAACGTGTTCTCTCATACTCATAAAAAGTTGTGATGGCAGATTTGTTGATCCTTGTGCTTTGAGTAGATTCACATCAATTTCCATTTGCCCCACTTGAGTATGTAAGTTTTTGATAGAAGATTTGTTCTTTTGTTGACTTTGTTGAAACATAGAAGTAAGACCATGCATGCCCTGCATCATAGCGTTGAACTTGTCATCAATGGACGATCCTTGCTCCTTAGATTGTTGTGGTTGCTGGAATTGTTGTGATTGTGGTTGAAAACCACCTTGTCACCCATAAGCTGGCATAAGAGTTGCGGCTTGCTTGTTTGCATAGATAAAATTTGGATGATATCTCCAAACGGGATTGTAAATGTTCGAGTAGGGATCATACCTTGGCCTATAATTAGGGAAAAAACTTTTACCTCGGCCTCCTATTCATATGAAGGAACAACTGCGAAAGTTATACATTGTACCATCTTTTCCACACTACTCATCCGTTGGTCTATATGTGAAAATTCTCTCATCTCGTTGACTCTTCTGATACTTGAGTCGTTTCTTGTGTAAAATTGTTCAGCATTCGATGCCATACTCTCAATCAAAATAGTTGCCTGCGAGATTGTATTTTCAGTAAGTGAACCACCCGCGGCTGCATCAATCAAATTCCTCTAATCCGGAAGTAATCCTTCATAGAAATATTGAATGATGAGAGTTAAGGATATGTTGTGGTGTGGGAAGGTTTCCAATAATCTCTTGTACCTTTTCCAGTATTCATAAAGAGACTCCCCAGTAATCTGTAAAATGCTACTACTTTCCGAACAGCGGCCGCCTTAGAAGAAGGAAAATACTTCTCTAGAAATATCTTTTTCATCTCAGTCCATGTTGTAACAGTCCCTGGAGGAAGGTAATACAACCACTCTTCTTCTAGATCTATTAAAGAAAATAGGAAGGTTTGCAACATAGCCTTATCATTGTCTTCGGTACCTTGCCTAAGACTTGTCATCTTGTGCTGAAATACTTGGAGATAACGGTTCGGATCTTCGCCTGGAAGTCCCTTGAACTTCGGCAAATGGTGAATAAGATTCGATTTCATCTCCACTGTGTCAGTTAGAGTAATACACAATGGTTTCGAATCTAAGCATGGAGATGTCAACTCTCGTAGCTTCTTCTCCGGAGGTTGAGAACCACCCATCTCTTCTATGTGATTTTCCTCTTTGTCTGAATCTGAAAATTCACTGCTCGAACGAAGTCTTTCTTTAGTAAAGTTCCTGATCGAAGACGTATACCAATGTGACTTGGTTTTCCCTCTTTAAGCATTCACCACAGAGATTATTCCTGAAACCAAAAATATTTAGAAGACAAAGTTAAAAACTAAAAATAAACCCAAAAACAAAAAATAAATGAAAATAAATAACAACTAAAACCAACTGCTCTCCGACAGCGGCGCCAAAAAAAATTGCGTGTCGTAGGTGCACAAATGAATTCTCTTATATTCTACTTTACTAATGAATCATATAGCAGTAAATAGATTTTATTCCCACGAGGAGCGAGGTGTTCTATTTATCAAATGTCACAAAAGGGGTTTTTTTTTTAGGTTGAAGTTAACTAACAAAGCAATTGTAAGTGATTAAGATGCAAGCAACGGAGAAAAATATGATCAAGGAATCCTTCTTCGTTACTAAACAATCATTGAGTAAGTATACACATCTATTATTCATTCATCAGAGATTATCACCAACATTAGAATAGCAGGTATGCTTAGTTGTCCCCGAAACTCCTTATATCACCGGATAACATGTACGCTTAGTCACCGGATTCTATCCAACTGAGCCGCCTTGACGTACGCATACAAGGTGTAACTCAATCGAATGCTTTAAGATTTGTGAATTTAGGTTTGATCCTAATAGTTAGACTCAGTACACTCGGTCCACTTTCTAATGTTGTTCTTACACGCGATTGCTCCATATAATCCATTTGTAAGGTCTCGCGCTCTCTACTTAGGTAAGATGTTACCATACAATTACGGATACCCAAATCTTACTAGCTTTAGATTAATTAACAAATCAATTTAGTTGGCCACCTAAACAATCTATCAATCAAGCATAAACATTTGTATTAGTAAAAACAAACGATAATCATGTGAAGAACTTAAAAATAGATTCATATACAATAACTCAAATCATGTTTAGTACTTAAAATTCATCCTCAATCAATTAGGTGTTTAGCTACTCATGGATGTAGAAGCATCCATGATATACATATAAGAAAATAGTTAAGAAATCGTTATGATAATGGAACCGCTCTGAAACCCTAGCTTTCTCCTCTTTTGGTGTTGTTGATCTCCTCCAAGACTTGCAAAGTAATGTAAAAATTGTAAAAAGATGTGATCTTAATGTCTTGGATGTCTCCTTATATAGTATCCACGAAATCTAGGTTTAGAATCCTTCCGGGACAGTGTTTTCCATGTTTTAGAAGCCTACACACGTGTCAAACTATCCTAGTTACGGTTGGGTTCGAGCCAATTAATCCAACCGATTTTATGATACAAAAATCTCACCCAAAATCCCCAGATTTACGATTGGGTCCGAGTCCAAGAAACCCAACCGTAATTCTTCCTGGACACTTTTTTGTATTTCACCGTTTTGATCATAACTCCCTCATACGATGTTCGATTGACCTCATTGTTTTTGGGTTGGCTTCGTATTTTAATTCTCTACAAGATAGAAATTACAAAATCTTAAAATATACTTATATAATTTTATAGCTGGGTTTGAGTGTTTAGACCCAACTGTAAATCTTCCTGGAACTTGTTCTTCAAAATCGACTTCTTTTACCGTTGGGTTTTAAGGTACTTTTGCCAACCGTAAATCTTCCTGGAACTCATGTTTCAAAGTTGCATTTCCATCCTTTGGACTCTTCTATTCATGCCGGAATGAACTCCTTTCCTCTTTTTAATTCTTTTTAACATCATTTCCCTTGATTTCGGATGATTCTCCAAAATTAAGAAACAAATAAAATAGATAACAAAGTAATAACAAGACTAAATAAAAGAATTATAGCTAAAACTAGTATAGATTTGACATTAAAAATATGTGAATTATGCACTTATCAATACACCACTACCTATATCACCGCCAACAACATTCAACGGCATCTTCATCTCATACTCAAGAATCATAACAGTGATAACACAACCCCTTCTTCTCTACTCAATTAACAGTACAAACATTTTATCTTCTTCCAAGTGTTGCTGATATTTTTTGGGGGTTTTTCAATATTGGGTTCAATTTAAACAGTTCAAGCATTCTTATAACAATGCTTAATTTAATTAGTTGACCAGTAACATTCTCATCAAGCACCCTAGAAGTTTTAACAGAAAAAATTCCATTATGGCTAGGTAACAATACTAGCCTATATTATTAAACATGGGAATTCTAATTTTTAGAATCTCAACATTGTGAGCAAAGAGAGAATTTAAAATATGAACATTCCAAGACTTAGTATCACTACTAATCAATTGATCAACGGTTTGCATGAGTAAAAGAAAAGTAGCATCAAGAGTGGTGCTTTAGTAGGTACCCATTTATCCCTCCAAATACTAATATATTTTCCATTACCAACCTCCCAATAACTATATTGTTTCACAACATTCAGATCTTTAGAGATCCACATTCAGGAGTCATATTCAGTATTATTATCATGAAAGGGGTCAGAGTTAGGAAACTACTTACCATTCAAGATTTTTACCCATAGAGTTTCGCTGTTATTTACCATCCTCTAAGAAATTTTAGAAAGGAGAGCATTATTTAGGATAACAAATTGTTTAAAACTTATACCTCCATTGACTTTTGGATGAACAATGTCCTTCCATTTCTTGAAATAACCACTTTTACTACATGTTGTTTATTTCACCAGAATCTCATCCGGATAACATTTATTTTGTCTATGATTTTCTTTGGCATATGGAATACAGACATAAGGTGGTTTGGTGTTTAAGTCCAGGAATGTGGCCTCAGATATGATTGGTCCTGCTTCAACTTTCAAAGTAACCTCGCCTATAAGATAGGTTATTGACCCATTGAAACCATTATTGTTGTGTTGTTAGTTCTTAAAGGTTCTTCCTTTGTTAACTCCATTTGTTCAGCAACTTGCATGTTGATGATATCTCAAGTTGATCTTTGATCAATCAGGATTTTTTTACAATCCCAACCGTCTATTATCAGCTCAACAACTAACGCATCTGAGTGTGCATTTTTCCCCGTTGATCACAGGGGTTACAACATTCATATATTTGTGAGTATGAGGGGATATGATTCTTTGGAAAATATAATGTTTCCTTTCATTGATAATAAAAAGGTCATGCCAATACGTACACACTTCAATATGGTACAAAAATATTTTGTATTGCATATATTTTAACGGGACTTTAGGAGTTTTTGATATATATTTAAGGATAAACCATGGAGTGTTATCGTGAATCGTAGCAAACAGTTTAACGATGACATACATCCCATTTTCTTTGTGAAGTGTGGAGATCTTTTAGTAGTTAAAATAGGACATATTGGCTCTCAGGTTAGACTTTTAAAATTGGATTTATCTGAAATGGAATGGGTTAGAGTTGAAAGTTTGGGAAAGTAAATGTTTTTCATCAACTACACCTTATATAAGGATTTACAGAATGCCCGGAGGCTTGTGGCCTGACATGTGTCGCCTGAGTCCGAAGGAGCCCATGAGCTTGCCCGATTATTTTAGGTGGACGGACGCAGACTTTTGCTCAATTTTTTGTGCTCGGCTTGTCCGCATGTCTGATTGCCTATTTATGTTTAACAGTAGCTTTTACAACCAATATTATGTTTTTACATGTATTTTTTATTACTTGTAAGATAAATATAATATTGTTAATTGATTGGGAGTATGAAGGTAAAGATAATAAGTTAGATTTATCATGTACTTATATTAATGATTAGTAAAAAAACTTAAAGTCCGTGGTCCGAGCGACATTGTCCAGCCTGCCCGAACATTTTGATGGACCGTGGGAGGGTAATGGGCATTATATTATTAGCAGAACCCGACAAATTTATGCTCGATAAACTTTATGAGTACTTTAGAACCATGCCTGGCCTGTCCGGCCTGATAAAATAAATGGGTCGGACGTTCTAGCCCGGCCCATTGTACACCTCTAACCTCATGCGTGTCAGCAATTGCTCCAAATAATCATATGGAGAAAAAAATCTATTTCCCTAGTTATGTTTGAATGGAGATTATATTTTATTCACTTGAGACAAGTAGTTATTACTCTTCTGGGCAAAATCATCATTCTCTTAACAATTTATATGAATGATTTTATTCTCTTAACAATTTATATGAATGATTTTTGGGGACCATCGTCCTTTATTTGATGGGTTTTTTTTTGTGCTTAGGTCATATGCTCTACAAAGCTAAGAGGTTTCCTAATATGATAAAATGACTAAGTTACCCTTTATTAAACTAATATTAATCTTATCTAAAACTTAACCCTAATAATATATAAACCTAAATCTAAAACTTAATTATATTTCTAATCAAAATTAAAACTCTTCTTGTCATTTTGTTTCCATTTCATCTCCCATAATCAAATCATCATTCTTATTTTTAACCTAATCTAATCATCCACTAAAAAATTGTTCCAATGGCTAAACCGAACTATGGCCTTGCACAAATTACAAAAGAACTAATTGATGAAGTGATTGAAGAACTTGTACCACAAATTGAATAACCGGTTGTGGATGGTAGAGGAAAAATTGAGACTCAAACGAAAGAAGCAAAGGTTGAATCGTCCATTAGTCATATTAGAAGGTAATTCCCGACAAACCCCATCATTTTTATACAATTTTTTTTTATTGTTATTTCGACTTAAAATCATGAAAATTAGAGTTCAAAAGGTAGTATCAGTGAAAAGTTCGGTTAGGATTACCGTATTTCGTCATCCGAACTTTAGGTTTGGAAGAACACCAAGAACAGTTCGGTTGAGAAAAAAATTTAGGGTCTAGCCGAACTTTTTTTTTATCAATATTCTTCAATCAAACTTTTTTGTTTAGTGAAAATAGTTGGAGTTCGGTTAGATCGATAATAAACCTTATTAACCGAACTTTTTTATCCCAAACTGAGAATAAAATATTCTGTCAGCAATAAAAAAAAAATTGTCAGACGAACATTACTCTGTTTTTGGTAACTTTGGTTTCATGCTAGCCGAACTTTGTGATTCTTGACCGAATTGTAAGTTAGGTTAATTAGATAAATGTTATTCATAGCCGAATATTTACATTTGTTTATCCACATTTTAATTTTTACGGAATTTTTTTTTATTTAGGCTCTGAAAGAAGGTAAAGGCAAAGGGAAAGGAAAAGGAAAAGGTTGATATTCGTTCAAATCCTCTTCTCAATTTACCAATTGGAATATCTCCAGAAGAAATATATCAAATGATGTTGAATGATCCGGAATGGGTAGAAATGATGAACGATACTGAGCATCCTTGGAACAGTGGTGACAATCCCCTAAACTACATTAAAGTTTCCTCAGATGAAGGATCAGAGGAAGAAATTCTTTAAATGATGGAGAATGATCTGGATTTTGATCTGAGACTCTTTTTCAGGGAAAAGGACTTTACAGGCTTAAACCCATACTAAAATGAAGCTGGTGAGTACATAGGTCCGGCTTAGGGAAGTAATGATGAGGCTAAGAAGAAGAATTTGAAAGTAACAAGGAGTGCAAGAATAGGACGAGCTCGTTTTGATTGATCACTTTGAATGTCTATGATGTGTTTTCTTTTGTTTTTGCCGGATGTTTTAAGTTATTTTGAAAAATATGTAGTAAGTGATGAACCTTTTGTTGTTGGTCTTTATGTTATATTTAGTCAGTATTATGAACGAACTTACATGTTTAGACAATATTCGGTTAGAAGTGAAATGTTCGGTTGGCATCGTTTAAAAGTGTTGCTAAACAGTGAAATGTTCGGTTCCAAAATGGAATTGAATTCTGATTCGGACATTTATTTTTGAATTGGACTAAGAAGTTCGGCTCGGAATAGCTAACTTCGACCTAGCCGAAATTTTACAATAGAATATAATTTCTCAAAAAAAAAAAGATCTGTTGGGGCATATCTATATATAAATATGGCATTCTCTAAGTCATTTTTCACCACTTATTCTCGTTTTAACTTCAATTTTCTACATCAATACTTTCTCTTCCTCTAATTTTTGCATTTCTAATAACAAATGGAACCATTCCCCGTAGAGGATGATCTAATGCTTGCTCGATCTTTCGTTTCGGCTTACCTTGAAAGACCTAATGCACGTTATTCGATGTTTTAGAAGGGAGTCAAGGAATTCCATTTTGAATTAGATGGGAACCCTAAACACCGTAGATGGATGGAGTTAGCCGAAAGATTTGAAATTATACTATATGGTTTGCAAGACTATATTAGAATACTCCGTTGGATAGGGAGATATCATCGCAGATCTAGGCTCGTAGAGAGAGTGAGTATTAAACATATTTATCTTGTGAATTGTATCTTTTTGATTTTGCAATTTGATTATTCTTTTATTTGTACAGAGCTAGAGTTCAAAGTCTTTGGAGAATAAGTCATGGTGGAACAAAATTCGAGCACGAGGTCTTTTATGGTTATTTGAAGAGACGTACTCCGGAATTCATTAGACAGCTATCCTTAGAGGTTCGTTAAAGAGCTATCCGTCGAAATTCATAGATTTAAATACTATATGCAAAGTTAATTAAAATTAATATGATGTAATGATATGTAAGTGGATGTAATGTGGATGTAATGTGGATTAGTTAAGTAAAGGGTGATTTTATTAATGAAAACAAATGTTATCTTGCGTTACAGTTCATCTAACTTTGCAGCCGAACCTCTAACTTATAAGATACAGAGTAAAATTGAGAAATGTTCGGCTAGTAAATAAATAATTGTTGTAAGCCAAACTTTTTTAAAATCCAAATTTTTCAAAAATATAGTCGTTAGGAACATGTACTCTATATATACCCATCTATTAATTGATGTTTATGAATACATATACACTCAAAAATGGCACTCACTAATGCTAACTTTACCCTAGATGAAGATTTATCTCTTTGCATAAATTATGTAATTTTGTATCCAAAGAAGGGTGAAGAACGACGTCAAAATGATTTAGTTAGTATGATTTATTGGGTTAAAATTCTTGAAACCTTCTGCACCGAAACAGGTAATCCTCATAGCAGGGATTGCCCGGCGTTGTTTTGTAGATTTCAAACTATAAGAAAACAAGTAGAAGAGTTTATAGCTTTAATTCGGGTTGGCAATAGATATCGACTTAGGAGTGAAACCAATGTTGATATTGTAATGCGAGCTCGATAGGAATGGAGAAGATAGAAAGGAAAAAAGTTTCGAATACGAAGCTCATTACGGCATCCTTCGTAAGTTTCTCATAACATGTATGGGATGTTGAAGATGCTAAAAACGTAATCGATTTCTATATTTGTAATTATGTGTTAGTAGAAATACTAGTTTCTAGCCTTGTAATCCAATGTTAGTGAAATATTTAACAAAAAAATTGGAACTCTTATGTATTGTTCGTTTAGGGAGAAGCAGTTCGGCTAAGAATGTCCAATCCAGCGTAATGTTCGGCTACTTGTTTTCTTAGCCGAACTTTTGGCCCCAAAAAAACCTGGTAAAATTAGCAAAGTTTGTCTACTTGTTATATTTTTATCCTAACCGAACTTCTGACAAAAAAAACCCTGGTAAAATCAGTAAATTTTCTGCAAACTTCTGACAGAAACTGACCCTGGGATTTTTTTCAAGTTCGGCTACATTTGAAATTGTCATTGCTAACCGAAAATTACACTGGATTGAGCGATCCCTAGACGAACTATTACCCCCTAGTCGAACATTAGTTCAGTAAGGTCGTCAATATGCTTTTCTAGCCGAATCTTGTACCTAATATAAACACAATTTCAACAAAAATATTCTTTCATTTAAAATATATGATCATCAAAGCACATTTGGCTCAAATTATATATGTTATTCACTCAATTAGAATTGGTTGAGAATTTTCTTTTTCTTGGTACATTCTCAAATCTATCCACATCTCCATGTTTGCCTCGTACAAATTACACCAACTTTTCATATCGTCTGTGTTAAATCCTTTCCAATAGGATGTTAGGCACAACAGAGGGATTGGACATTCGGGTTTTAACCGGAGATCGATAAAGTGGTTGCCTCCAACCAATGAAAAGAACACTCTTCGGTGCAGTTTGACATATTTCTATTATTTTTGGGTGAATGTAGCACTATAACCTTTTGTGAAATAATGAACCACACAATTGAATGCAGAGGCAATTAAGTGCCTACAAATCGGCATAGTCATCCACTGATCCCTTGTAAGTCGATTGGCCCCGTGTAGACGACTTTGATATTTTATAAACTCCGAGTTACCCCACCATCCAACCCTCCCATCATTATCTTATAAAATCCGGGGTTCTCCCGTAGTTTTGTCAACAGATTTTGCCTCATATAAGTGATTACAACCATTGTATTCCTTGGTAGAAATGACGTACTCATGAATGATTTGAGGTAGTTCTTCTAAGTACGCCATATCAACAAATGTTCGACCATTTTGTTGATTAGGAAACACGGGACCCTTTAGCTTCACGTCTTGAATATGTGGTTCTCTTGGTGGCGATGGAAACATTGAACCTTTTTTCTTCATATCCCGTTCAATTGATTCTCCTTTTTCCTCACTAATCTGACCTCGTTTGTTTGATTCTTCGGCGTACATTATCGCAGTGTACTCGTGACCCGAAGGATCTCTATGATTATCGTGAATGTCATCATACTTATTAGCCAAAATCTTGGCATACTTGCTCGCTTATTTCCTTGTTTCTGTATTGCTTAGCCTACCTTTGGTCTTTCCCTTTTCCGGTTCGTAAACATTCTTCATAGTGTGTGGATAAAAGATCGTCCTCATGTCATTCCAAAAGATTTTTTGTTGGATTTTGCTCATGTTGCGGTGCATCTCGAGTACGGTTCTTCCAAATTCGGTATCCCTAAACTCTTCTCCGGGCTCTTCTGTGGGAGGGTTGGAAGTTAATTGTTTCCAAAATGGATCAATGTCGTCTAAAGGAATCACACCATGTTCATAGTTCACTATAATATAGCGACAAGGTAATCCCATCGACTTCTTCATGTTATAAAAACACACCTCGTCCGGCTTGATGTCTTAATCCTTAATCAAATCGATTTCTATCATCAACTTTTTAATACACGCGTGGGACACGTTAAAATGGATTCCCTTGAGCAACGGAAGATCAGCCCATTTCTTAATCTTGAAGATAAGGCTCTTTTGGAACCTCTCTTTGATTCTATCAATGTCACGAGGGAAGTAATTTTCCATAGCATCAAACACGGTCACAAAATTATCAACACATCCAAAAAGATTCTTCTTCAACTGGTGGTGAGCCGACTCTGCCAAACTCGTCTCTTGATTGCACAAGTGTTTGTGTTGGTTGGTCAAGGCATAAACAAACCTATCTTTGTGCGGTTCCAATCATTACCTCATCGAATACGGTATTATATCCGGGTACTCGGGGCTAGTTTAATGCCCGATAAACGTCGCAAGATTTAGATTGTAATCATCCTCGGTGAGAGACCAAGTCAATGAGTCACATTCATTGGAGAAACAAGCCCATTTGGATTCATTTAATTCATATTTTTTATCAAATTCCTCTTTCGTGTTGGCCTTTTCATCTTCCGGTAGCTTTTTTATCTCACCATAACCTCTTTTCTTTGGTGGTAGAATTTAAGGCTTGCACTTATGCATCACATTACATCATATGTCGAACATACATAGAAGATTATGTGCTAACGTGAAGACTACCTTTATTGCATTCATTAATGCGACTACGTTGTCGGTGACTATAACTCCATGAATATCATCACCTCGGAAGATTGACCTTACATGTTACAGCGCCCAAGTGTAACTAGATTCCTGCTCATCTTTCAAGAAATAAAAAAGCCACGCTAAACGATGACTTGGCCGACATGCGCCCAACAACATTCAACAATGACATCTCGTACTTATTAGTATTACAGGTGCAATCCATTATAAGAACTTAATAAAAGCACTGTGCCAATTTAACACACATCGGATACGCAATAAAAAGATGTGTTATTTCTCCATCCGGACCTACTTGCTTTGCTATGGCGTAGTTTTTGTGTTGTGCCACATAAAACAATTGTTGTATTACTTTCCTTCTTTCTCATTGTCTCGTTTGCATTATAAATTATGGACAAAGAGGAGAGGTTATCCTTGTTATCTTCTTTAAGTATGTGAAGCATATTAATTGGTGGAATACGCAATTTCCTCATGTTAGCTATTTTCTCCATTTCAAAAGGATTGAGCCTTGCGGCGACTGAATGTCCTTCAAGATGTTTAGGACGTTGGTGGTTATGTCTACCTTCCGCAACTTTGAATAGAACCTATTTCCTCAAATTCTTTGTTGAAATTAAACACAAGCTTGAATGGGAAATTGGTCTTCATTGAGATAGTTACATTGTTCCTCCCGGTCTTTCCGATATACACATAACCCTTCTTCTTGTGGCTTTCGGGCTTACGACTTATCTCACAAACCATTTCAAAGTGGGTTTTGCTAGATTTTCCATTCAAAACCAATACACACATATCCCATTTTGCATGTTCTCTAGCCCAATTTTTTGCTTAATTGGGATTATCCCATGTCTACATTGAGCAAAATACAAAGTTACAAAACTTGACAATTTTCTTTGAAACACCTAAGTACACATAAATTGGTAACCTACCAAGTTATTTGCATAATGATACGATGTACCTTCGTACATAATATCAACATGAGTAGGTTGATCATCCATAGGTACAGATTCTGATTGGATCTACAAAATATATGATAATATTAGTTGCAACAAAAAAATACTACAAAGTTCGGCTAAGAATATATCTATATATCTAACCGAACATACAAGTTCGGCAAACTCGATATAACCTATATGAACCAAACAATTAATTTCGTCTAGGACCTTTACTATCATAGACTTCCGAACTTTATACTCAAAGTTCCCGCTACTTCTATAACTAAGAGTTCGGATAATACATTTTTGGGATCGACTAGCCGAACATAACTCTGTTTCAGCCGGAACTAGCCGCACATTAAGAGTTCTTCAATTAGCTAGCCAAACTTAGTCCAAAACTCTATGAACTCAGGGTTCGGCTACCTGTGTTCTTTATTATCCTAGCCGAACATATATCGAGCTTGCCGAATCTAAGCTATAAAATTTTATATTTTCACCAAATTTAAGACAATCCAAGTAACAAAAACACATTAAGTATACTTGAGCCTCAAAAGCATTATAATCTTCATATTCTTCGTTGTGATCCTCGTTTATCTCGTAAAAACCCTCATTTTGAGATTGAGATTTGGTTTGGGAAATAAAACATTCACCATCTAACAAATCATTCATCATCGGATCGTTGTTAAGATTAAAGAATACTTTCTTTACTCTACGGTTTGAAGGTTCTGATTCCTCTGAGCTCGCACTAGAATCACTCATTTTGAATTTAAGAATCACCGAATCTAGGTTTCAAGATTTTTTTTCCCAAAATTCTTTTTCTCCTTCTACTTCTCTATCTCAATAATTCTAATTCTCTAACACAAGAATTAAACTAACTCAAATATTTATCTCATCTAATACTAATAATTAACTAAGTTAACTAACTCTAATTACTACCTTCTAATTAAATGAGGATATTTTTATCATTATTAAAATAATATGGATAGGAGGTCAGGAATTACTTCCGAATGACCTTAGTAAAATGAAGGATGGTCCTCTTAAATTTAGAGGGGTCCCAAAAAAATTGTTCATTTATATGGAACGGAGAGGTGGCTTTCAAACTGTAATTGGATTGAACCAAATTAGTCCAAGCCCACATCACAAGAGCTCGATTGGTTCAAGCCTCATTAGCACCACCTATTTTGATACGTAAAAGTCTCTATAAGTAAACAAGCCAAGGCCAGACGGCAAACAATTCAAGACCTGTGTTAGTTGAAAGAACGACGCTTACACGAAAATGTAATTTTGTTCGTAGGAGTTTTGGACGATCGTGGTTATTACTTCTCAACTATAAAGGCATCTATAATTAAACTACATTTTTTAGTCAAAATTACTACTTTTTCTAAGCAAGTGAAGTGAGTCTGAAACATTATTAAGCTAAATGAGATGATCACATCAATTATAGATTAATCTTGTTTTGTGATTTTTAGCTTTCATAGGTAATTCTCATTTTATTTGGTTTTTTCAAGTGAAATTTTTAATAACATAATTCACACACAGTTTAAGAGGATTACTATTGCAGTATATGCTTAATGCAGTGATTCTAGGGTGCTACGGAAGGCTTGTTCGACATGGTCTAGATTGCGAATTCCTGACTTTGAGGTTGTAAAAGTCAGGCAGAGGACTAGTTTTTTGCGTCACTATGAGAATAAAAAGACAGCTTAAGAAGATAATAGCCACTCTTTTGCCGTGACCTACAGAAATTAGCTTTGCTGCATCCTTCTTATGAGCTCTCTTTAGTGTATTCCTTGGCTATTTCTCGAGCTTCACGATGGATGAGCAAGAAGTGATTCGTTTCTGTTAGCGCAGAGAAGATTTATGTTCAAACATCGGTGAGAAAACTCTGTTTACGCGCACACCACCAAGTAAAGGCTAGAAACCATTCACATTTCCACGAACGGGGAAATAATCAGTAGTAAATAAAGAGAGACTCTAATTTAAATACTGTAGAATCCACTCTGCTAGTGATGTTGTTGCTAGGGTTTCAATCCCAGTCTTCAAAGGTTATGTTTCTGATTGTCATAACTACTCGAGCTCGATTGAAGCCAAAGCTGAAGCTTTCTTTCTTGTTGTTAAGTTGGCGCAATCTTGACAGCAATGGCACAGTGATTATTGAGGGGGATTCAGAATCTGTGCTAAACATCCTTGACAGTAATTTCTTCTTACCCTCTGAGCAACTTCAGTGGGCATTGATATTTTAGTCAATATACCAAGTCACGTGGCTTGGCAAACTCGGTTTTGGACAGCGGGAGAATTGACAAATTAGTCAAATGGACCCAATTTTTATATAAACAAATATTTCTTTTAATTGGTGGGGTCTGTTTTTATATAAACAAATAGTTTTTTAGTTAAGTGAGATCAGTTTCTATTTTAAAATCAGTATATAAATATGTATATATAATAAATTAAAATAAAACAATTAAATTTAATATAATAACAATTTTACTCGGTCTATGTTGAGTCGATCGTCTAAACATGAGACGATGCTCGGCCTTACCTAGGCCGAGCGGCTCAACATGAGTCGATCGTCTCATGTTGATTCGATAGATTCAACTAACGCCTCAATGGGAAAACATCCACAAATGCCCATTTGCCAATTTACTTTTTGATTTTCCCATCCCACTATGGGGTGGTAATTGACAAATTAGTCAATATACCAACCCCACTGTCTTTCCTCTTAGAATCAGATCCTTAGAATTGGTCAATTTCTCATATTCGCTTGAGAATATCAAGAGATGCAAAATCCATAGAATTAGTCTCACATATTCCCTTAGAGCGTCCACAGTCATTGGACCAAATGACGGACCAAACCCATATTTGATCTTTGGTCAGTCAAAACCCAAGCGTAGTGGAGCGATCAAAATTAGTCTTTGGTCCAGTTTACGCATTGTTCACGACCAAAAATGGTCTGAGTTCTGCACCAAACGAAGTATAGTCGGGCGTGCATCTAGTTAACCGTTTCGTTCTAGGCGCGCATCTAGGTCTCCGTCCATAGGTAGGCGTGCAACTAGAGTTACGTTTCAAAACACAGAAGTTAACCAAAGTTACGCCTGATGAAGCGTTCACTTACGCCTGATAAAACGTTACAGTAGGAGCACGCCCAGGCGTAAATCAACGTCCCAGTGAAGCGTCTTCCTACACCTCCGCCTAAGCGTGGACGTCATCCTAAACCTCCGCCTAAGTTGTAGCGTGCGTCTAGACCAGTTCACAAGCAAAGAAGTTTTGAGGCTGCCATCCAAGAAGCCATGGTTTCGATGGGTGTTACTAAGGTTCTTACGCCGGCAGAGTCATTGGCTGGAGAGATGGTTCGAAGAGAATTTGTTTCTGTGACGTAGAATGATAGGTTGCTAAAGGTAATTGAATTGGAACAAGAAAAGCGACAGAGATTGAAGTTAGGTGCTGGGTCAAATGAGAGAAACAGAACAAGGGAAAGTGGTTGACTTTGTGGGTTTTCTGTGGAGGATTGGAAGATGGGTATGGACAAAATTACCATGATGAATGAGACTTGAGTTCGTTGTTGCCATGAAACATATAGAGCTGATGGGTTGGATGTGAGACAATTGAGACGTAGAGAAGAGAATGCACTGAAGAGGATTGAAAGATGAGTTATTTCGATGGGTTTATGAATGAATGAATTGAAATGGGTGTGTTAATTGTGTTGAATGTGTAATTGCAGGGAAGTAGAATCAATGAGAAAGAAGACAAGTACAAACGGACTCTTCGCCATCATTAGTTGGCAATACGCACACAAGGTGTTTGTGATCGACCTGAATGACCATTTATTGAGCCAAGATTTGCAGCTGTTAGCCATGGGTCTGGTGGATGTTTGCAAGGGGATTAATGAAAAATTCGAATGCAATAAGGACATGGAATTAATGTTCTGAGTTATTGGGTGATTTGGGTTTTGTTTTGTGATCGGAAATACAAGAAAGAAAGCTGGGTTAGTTTGTTTTTTTATTTGTTGCTTTGACAAGGGTTTACTGCCTGATAAACCAGGCGTATTGATGTGTGCTTGCCAAAGTTTGCGAGAAGTTTTCAAAGCCAATGAACATATATGTCCCCCAATTTTTTCAAGCGCTCACCCAGCCGTCCGCCTGGTGAAACGAGCGTTCGGCTAGAAAGCGCATGATAAACCAGGTGTTATGTTAAGCGTCCGTCCGTCTCATCATTCCCACGTATCAGCTGCACGTACTAGATAAAATACGCGTGTTTGACTATAAAACCATCCCATCAGGAGTTCGTCTAAGAAAGCGCCCTTCTCTGGGGCGCGCATGTAGGGGTACGTCTATCATACTTTTCGTTAACACCTCCCATTAAGTATTCAACCAAATGTCCGTCCCACTCAAGCGTTTTCTTTCTTAGACGTACGTCCGTCTCAACAAACGTATACCTAGACGGCCGCCCAACTACAAGCGTTAAATTAGACAACCGCTCGATCAATTTTACTCGTTAACCCGCTATGTTTGGAGCGGATCAAAGAATATTGGTAATGGTCTTAAACCTTAAAGAGATGGAAACTCAGTACTCGAGCAAGATTTGCTTTTGACAACCACAACTCCAACCATTGGTTATCCTTCAACCTTGAATTGCTTTGCTACTCTCATTCCCGAGTCTGGCTCTACTCTTTTAAGTTCTGTTGTTTTTAAGGAGCAAAAAAACACTTGCAAATACCAGAAACTGGCCAAGGAAATATATAAACAAGTACCTCAGTTCCTTTTTCTTTATCTTATTAACTTTTGAACAAAAAGGAAGTAAATTAGCCTGCCAAAGCAGGCCCTTCAAAGCCTCTGGGTCCTACCCACTACATGAATCCACCAAAAACAGCAAACAAAAATTAAAATCAAGGGAGAAAAATAAGAGGGGAATAGGCAGAGACAATGTTGATCTCTAGAAAAACTGCAACTTCTAAAAATTGCAAGCAACAAATCAAATTATTGATCTTTGTAAGTCGATTGGTTGAAAGAAGATAATATTGAGTTTCTACTTCTGATTAAGCATTCTCCTTTGCAATTTTCTCGGCCTTGGCCATCACCTCCTCAATTCCTCCAACCATGTAAAACGAATGCTCTGATAGATCATCGTATTTCCCATCCAATACACCCTGTTGGAATAAAAGAAAGAAGATCTTAAGTACCTATTACAATACATAGGCAAGAATTCCAACAAATAAGAGCCTACGTAATGTAGATCCCAGAAGGGGTTCTCCACATGCATATGCAGTATACGCAAGCATCAGATATGCATATATAAAAGAATCATCTGATACTGATGCAAAATGAAATGTTACTGCTAGCCAGAAAAAGTTAATTACCTGGAAACTGGTGATGCTCTCTTTCAATTCCACATACTTCCCTGGTGCACCAGTGAAGACTTCGGCAACATGGAAAGGCTGACTAAGGAATTTTTGAATTTTACGAGCACGAGCAACTGTCAACTTGTCATCTTCACTGAGCTCATCCATTCCCAAAATGGCAATAATATCTTGTAGATTCTTGTAGTTCTGAAGAACCTTCTGTACACCACGAGCGGTGTTGTAGTGAGCCTCTCCTAAGATATGAGGTGAGAGCATACGAGAAGTAGAATCGAGGGGATCGACGGCAGGGTAGATACCAAGCTCAGAAATCTAATCATGATAAATACGTGGAGAATGTTATTATAAAATGTATAAAAGCAAAAAACTCATGTGTGTGATACCTTGAATCTGTATTCTACACCCTGTTTAAACCAATCATATATGTACCTGTCTAGAAAGCACAGTTGTGGCGTCAAGATGGGCAAAGGTGGTTGCGGGAGCTGGATCAGTCAAATCATCAGCAGGGACATAAATAGCTTGGACTGATGTGATGGAACCCTTTTTAGTGGTAGTGATACGCTCTTGCAGACCTCCAAGATCGGTAGCCAAAGTTGGTTGATAACCAACAGCAGATGGGATACGACCAAGCAAAGCAGACACCTCAGAGTTAGCCTGCACAAGGGGAATTTTAGATAAGTGATTTGGAAATAACAAACTCAAGACAGTCCAAACAAGTGACGACAACACCTACCTGAGTGAAACGGAAAATGTTATCAATAAAGAGAAGCACATCCTGACCCTCAGCATCTCTGAAGTGCTCAGCCACAGTCAGACCGGTAAGTCCAACACGAGCACGAGCACCTGGGGGCTCGTTCATTTGACCGTATACAAGAGCACACTTGCTTTCAGCCTAAAAAACAGAAGAACATGGTTCAGAAACATGACGACCACAAGAACATAAATTAACATTAAAACAAGATTACAGCTTATGGAGTAAAAAAAAACAGACCTGTTTGTCTCCGAGCTTGATGACACCACTCTCAATCATTTCTCTGTATAGATCGTTACCCTCTCGAGTACGCTCTCCAACACCAGCAAAAACAGAAAAACCACCTGAGAGCACAAAAAGCAAATAACATTATACACAAGACATAGAAGCAATTAAAAAAAGTTTCTAAGCTGTATATCTGTATAAACAAACCATGAGCTTTTGCAACGTTGTTGATAAGCTCCATAATGAGCACAGTCTTTCCAACACCAGCACCACCAAATAACCCAATTTTTCCTCCTTTCTGGTAGGGTGCAAGCAGATCCACGACCTGAATATTAACACAAGGCACGGCAAAGATATGTCAAGAATCAGTACTGTGATATAAAAAGATCTACACAAAAATGTAAGCCATGTCAAAAAGACAACAAGCATAATACTAAGAGGGAAATTGTGAGAAATTAAACATAGATTGGCTAAATGAAAATATTCAGCATACCTTAATACCAGTCACAAGAATCTGTTGATCAGTAGCCTGCTCAACAAAGGCAGGAGCTTCACGATGGATGGGCAGGAAGTGATCCGTTTCTGTAGAAGACAAGATTTATGTCAAAACATTGGTAAGAAAACTTTCTATTTACACATATACCGACAAGATAAATTACACTACATACTATTCTCACATTTCCATGGAAGGGGGGAAATCAGTAGTAAATGAAGAATTGTCCTAACTTAATTAGTTTATCAAAAGCTAATGAATCATCACTGTCACCTAAAAACACTGAGGCACTCTTGGAGATGATTTAAGGAAGTATTCTTACAAATTCCCAAGAGCAGAATTTGCTGCATGGATCTTGGCAACATAAAGAGTACTCATAAAAGGCTCTAAATGACGGAGGAATGATTAACTAAGATGACCTACCTGGGAAACTTTTAAAACAATCTTAAAATAGAATCGACTCACAGGAATAACTGTCTTCTTTTGCACATAACTAACCCATCCACAGATTGGGTGGGAACAGAAAAGTATACACACCCTTAAATGCAAATTGAAAGATTATGCATCCAAGGACTGTTAAAGAGTCTTACTGATATCGCCCTTCTCGTCAATAGCCTCTCCAATAACATTCATGATTCTACCAAGAGTAGCCCTACCAACAGGCACCTGTTCGATCATAGTAATGAAAATAGAAGCAGAAAGTTACAACCTAATAAATGATACAGTTATCAAATAAATTATACACTTGCATTAAGGATAAATAAAAGAAAACCAAGACAGCTGCCACTAAACACATCCATTTGTTTCCTATAACATCGCAAAGCAATACAAAAAAAAACCATCAGACTTCGTAAACTCAGAAGAAACCAAAATGTAACATTTTTAGGGATCACCTAAATTCATAGCCACAAGAGACCAATGTAATGTTTCTAAGTATCATCAAAAATCCAGTATATAGTGGATCCTATAGAAATTTTCTCCGCAGAGAGGGGTCACCCTATACCCCTACTAAGTTTGAATCTGACCCATTAAATGCCCCATGGTAAAAACAAGGAAAATATCTTTTTTTAATCCTAATCTGAAAAGAACTCAACCAATGAACAGAAAAATATAATTCTCAAATCAGACAATCGCCCACCTAAACATCATTTCAAATCAATCAAATAGTATCGGAATAAAAATCATAATCCACAAAAAGATAAAAAACCGCAGCTTCTAATGATAAAGTCAATTCTGATGAGTAAAACAGATTGAGAAAAATCAGATTCAAATGAGTCTAAACGAAAAAAAAAACATAATAAACATAGAGAAAGTTGTCTTACAGTGATAGGTGAACCAGTGTTAAGAACCCGTTGACCTCTAACAAGACCTTCAGTACCATCCATAGCAATAGTCCTAACCATATTCTCCCCCAAATGCTGAGCAACTTCCAGAACCAACCGGATCGAATTATCCAAAACCTCAAGAGCAGTCAAGATCGGAGGTAATCCTTCCTCAAATCTAACATCAACAACAGCACCAATAACTTGACATACACTACCGATCGCACCAGCTCCTGTAAACTCATCAGTGATTTTACCTTTAGATCCAGTTTTCGTCGTTGTCGTAGGTGGTGTTGATGGTGCTGTAGCAGCAGCGGCAGTAGTTGCGTAATCTAAAACTCGATTCAGTAAATACCCCTTTGGTGAAGCACGAGTAATAGGTGAAGGAGATGGTGATCTGATAAACGAAGATTTAGATCCAGATCTTCTTGCTGAAGATCTCAGAAGAGATGATAAAACCTTACGAGAAGCCATGAAGAGCTTAGAGATTGAAGAAATCTAATGGCTTCTTCTTCTTCTTTTAACTCCTTGACTGTTTCTTCAGTCTCTACCTCTGAATATAGAGAGATGTGGTTTTTATTTTTAGGGTTTTTAAAAAGTGAAGTTCATTTCTAGAGGTTAGGCGAGAGAAAGGATATTATAGAAATGAGGAGCCCCTATTTAGCATCTTCTTCAAAGGGGGCAGGAGCCAGATGCGATGATAACGAGTCAACGATATGGATGAGTTAACTCGTGGATGTGAAAGTATTTTGAGTTAACTCGTGGATGTGAAAGTATTTTATGGATTGAAACTTTTGCGAAAGTTTGGCGTCCAGGTTATTTGGGATTATTTTTTTTTGACTCGTGATTATTATATGAATTAGTCACATTTTAAGGGGTGGTGGCAACTCCAATGGCAACTTTTCATATCATGATCACAGGAAAAATCAAAATCCGCATCTCAACCTAATTCTGGTATTTTCACGTCGTTTATCAGGTTTTTTTTTTTTTTATCTCTTTGCATCTTCAAGGTATTTGTTTGTAAGATTCGAGTCGATTTTGCAAATGAGTTAGTGTTGATTGAAGATTTTTTTCGACGGACTCTAGAAGACGAAGAACAAGAATTTGGAAAATTTATATGTATTAGTCACATATTGACTGGTGGGGCAACTCCAGTGGCAACTTTTAACCTCATGATCATGGGAAAAATCAAAATCCGCAGCTCAAGCTAATTCCGGTATTTCCATGTCATCTATCGGTTTATCTTTATCTCTTTGCACCTTCAAGATGTTTGTCTGTAAGGTTCGAGTCGATTTTATAAGTGAGTTTGTGTTGATTGAAGATTTTTTCCAGCGAACTCTAAAGACGAAAAACTGGGGTTTGGAAAATTGATATCAGCCATAAAAAATAGGAAAATTACTCCTTCTTCGTGGGAACATATATTTTTACTTAAGGAAGAAAATTTATCAAAATGGTTGGAGAGTACTCCTAACAACATTCCTTCTCAGATTCATCAGTCTTCTTCGAATCCTTTTTTTTTAATTAGGAAAAGATAATTCATTAATAACGATTAAACTACAGAGACATCTTCCAAAGAGGTTATAACCAGACTGGGAAACCAGAAACTCTAAACAGACTAGCGTTAACATTGTACGCTTCTTTGGCTAACAAGTGTTTGTATTATTGGCTACTTTTGGAATATGACTACATTTCCAAAAGTCAAAAGAAGGAAGTAAGCTTAACCAATCTTTAATGACATAACTTGTTGTCCATTTCACAGCTGAAACACTTCAATTCAACGCTTATTCGGATCCCTTGATTTTTGATGTAAGGGTTTTCCCCCTTGTAATCTTCTTTTACTTATGAATGAATAAGATTTGAGGTTTTCTAACAAAAGAAAATAAAAATGCATCAGGTCGTTGGACGACTAGCTACGGCAGTCGGTTGTCCAGGACTTCACCTATATTTTTTTAATATTTGTCTTACAAAATTTTCCGTCGATAGGGTTAAAAATAAAATATTGTAAAAAATTGTTTCGACAAGTCCTTCAAGAACCCTTTATATGTAAAATGGATTATTCATACTTTTTATGCGTCTACTAGATGTATCTTTTAAGTTTATCATAATATGGATCGTACAAATAAATTACAAAAATATGTGATTCTCCTTGCATTTGTGATACTCCTCTGGATGTGGATCTTTATAGATACCATGGTTACCTTTAGAGCAATAACAACGAAAAGAGTCACTCAATAAAATTAGGAGAGTGATGCATCAACCATTTCACTATGAGAGGAGTTATTCCTCCCAAAGTTAAAATTGTCTTGGGTTTTGCTTCAGTTGAAGGTGAACTTCAGACAAAAATCTTTTAAATTATACCCTAGACGACAAACTGTTTACCACTGAGGGAGTGTTTTCACGGTAGACGATTAGCGTCTAGAGTTCAATGCATTGTTATTAAAAAAATATAAATAAATAAATAATAATGCTTGAAAGATGTAATGATCAAACAAGTCCCGTTATGGGGTTTTATCATATTCAAAGACAAGGATGATATAATGGTATAAAAACACTTTATTTGTTTCAACAACAAAGCATGACTTCAATCAGATGTTTTTTTAATATTTTTATAATGTCAAAATCCTTTCAAGTATTTTATTTAAATAAACACAGACTCACTGATATATCGATAATTTTCATTATATCAACTACTAATTTATGAAATCGAGGACACCTGACCTAATTTCATTTATTTCCCTACATTTCCAAATAATACCCTTAATAAACGTAAAAGCTAACTACTCCCATGACTCGATTCACATGATAATACCTTCCACATTTAACAATTCTTGTCCTCAAGGATGAGTGAAGGAAAATGATCTTTGATGTGTGCAATATATTCCCATGTAGTATCTTCAATTGGGGAGTTGGTTTATTGAACTAAAATATGTGGAACCAATGTATATGCTCTTAGCAGGGACGAAGCCAGAGCAATACAATCTTGGGGTCAAACAATTTTTTTTTGGCATTCACAATTTTTTTTTTTCAAAAGACAAGGATGGATATACATATAATGGTATAAAAACACCTTATTTGTTTCAACAACAAAGCATGACTTCAATCAGAAGTTTTCTTAATATTTTTATAATGTCAAAATCCTTTCAAGTATTTTCTTTAAATAAGCACAGACTGACTGATCAATCGATAATTTTCATTACATCAACTACTAATTTATGAAATCGAGGACACCTGACCTAATTTCATT
>JAJJMC010025839.1:484428-521615 GCA_023531435.1 Papaver californicum
ATACCCTTAATAAACGTAAAAGCTAACTACTCCCATGACTCGATTCATATGACAATACCTTCCCCATTTAACAATTCTTGTCCTCAAGGATGAGTGAAGGAAAATGATTTTTGATGTGTGCAAGATATTCCCATGTAGTATCTTCAATTAGGGAGTTGGTTTATTGAACTAAAATATGTGGAACCAATGTATATGCTCTGAGCAGGGACGAAGCCAGAGCAATTCAGTTTTAGGGTGAAACAATTTTTTTTTGGCATTCACAAGTTTTTTGACCCCATTAATGACACAAAATTTAGATTTTACCTTATACATTTGCACCCACCCACTTGGCTTCGTCCCTGGCTCTGAGTGTAGTGCGCGAGTCTAATATCACTGCAGATTCAACTACAAATTGTCTATTAGTATCAAAAAGGAAATAAAGTGGTTGTCCCAATCTTCTTCTTAAGTTGGGATACATGAAACATGGGATGAATTCTGGACCCAGCTGCTAGCTTCAATTTGTAAGCCACTTCCCCAATTTCTTGTAAGATCTCGAGTGGATCAAAGTACTTGGAAGAGAGCTTGAAGTTTTTCTAAGCCCAACCGATGTTTGTATATAAGGATGGAGTTTCAGAAAAACCCAATCACCAATAAAAAAAGATCTGTCAGACCTTTTCTTGTCTGTAAAAAACTTCATTCTGTCCTGGGCATTAAAAATATCTTCTTTGAGTAACTGGAGAATAAGATATTTTTCATGTAGCTAAGTTTCTAAATTGGCAACAGAAGTAGAGACTTAAAGAAGAAAAGCTAAATGGGGTGGTTAGTAACCGTATAATGCTTAAAGTGAAGACATCTTTAAATTGTTGTGATAGTTGATGTTGAACTTTCATTCTCTCAAGGGTAACCAATGAAACCAGTGTTTAGGTCTAGTGATTTTCATATATCTAAGATGTTGTTCAAGGCATGAGTTGGTCCTTTCTGTTTGACCATCTGTTTGTGGGTGATAAGATGTGTCCAGTTTCAATTATGTCCCTAATGACCTGAACAATTCCTGCCAAAACTGACTTATGAAAGTTTTATCTATGTCAGATACAATTGAATTGGAAGGCCATGTAACTTGAAGATGTGGTAAAGAAATTTTTTGGTAACATAGATGGCAGTGAAGGGGTAGCTTAATGGAATGAAGTGAGCATACTTGGTGAATCCGGAAACAACCACAAAAATGACATTTTTCTTGTTGGACACAGGTAAACCTTCAATAAAGTCCTTGAAATGTGTTTCCAAGCTCCGTCAGGGATTGGTAAAGGCTGTAAAAGACCAGTTGGGTGGGAATGATCGGGTGCATTGGCTTGGGAAATATCACAGTTGGAAACATAGGTGAACAAGTCTTGTTTCATCTTTGGCTAGTAAAAATGTGTTTTTGCTATATTGTAAGTGCCCAAAAGGCCTAAGTTTCCTTTCACAGCGGAATTATGTACATAATGTAAGATATAAGGTCTGGTGTTGTTAACTAAACCTATGTATAGTCTTCCCTTGAATCTGAGAATGTCGTTATGATAAGAGAATTGCTTGTTAGATAGGTTGACTAACTACTGAGCAATGTGTTGGTTTGCCACTTCATCATCAATATAACTTGCAATAACATCAAGTTTCCATTGAGGTTGCACTAGAGATAAGGAAATGCACTATGTTGTGGCGTGTGGTAGTCTGGACAAGGCATCTGCAACTTTATTGTCCAGGCCCTTTTTGTACATAATGACATAGTCCAATCCTATAAGTTTGATTAACCATTTTTGTTGATATGCAGTGGTAAGTCTTTGGTTCATGAAATATTTCAAGCTCTGATGATCTGTGTGTATGATAAAGTGATGAAGACTAAGATAATGTCTCCACTTTTGGACATCCATGACTATGGCAAGTAGTTGTTTCTCATAAGTCCAATCCTATAAGTTTGATTAACCATTTTTGTTGAAATACGATGGTAAGTCTTTGGTCCATGAAATACTTTAAGCTATGATGATTTGTGTGTATGATAAAGTGATGACCACTAAGATAATGTCTCCACTTTTGGATATCCATGACTATGTGGCAAGTAGTTCTTTCTCATAATTATAAAGAGACAAAGCCTTAGGTCCCGAAGCTTTACTGTAAAGTACAAAAGGCTTTGAAAAGTATAGTAGAGCTAAAACTGGAGCTAAGATCATAGCCTCCTTAAGCAAAGTGAAATCCTAACGTGCAGCTGGTGACCAAGCAAATGAATACTTTTTTCAACATGTCAGTTAATGGTTTGCAAATATTTCCATAGCCTCTGATGAAGCGCTTGTAATAGCCAGTGAGGCCTAAGAAACCTCTGAGAACTTTGAGAGTTTTTGGTTGTGGCCTAGAAGTCATTACACCTATCTTGTCAGGATCTGTAGTGAACCCTTCAGAAGTAGTCATGTGTCCCAAATAGTCCAACTGAGGTTGGCCAAAAGAGCAATTGGACAATTTAGAATGTAGAGAATGTTTCCAGAGTAAGGATAAAGTCTTCTCCAAGTGAACCACATGATCCTCTAAGTTGGCACTGTACACTAAAATGTCATCGAAGAAAACTAAAACAAATTTTCTTAAAAAATGTTGAAAGACTTCATTCATAAGAGCTTGGAATGTTGCATGGGCATTAGTCTAGCCAATAGGCATGTCTCTAAACTCATAATGCCCAAGTTGTGGCCTAAATGCAGTTTTGATGATAGCCTGATCTCAGGTCAATTTTGGAAAACAAATCTGGCTCCATGAAGCTCATCAATAAGTCCATATATGATAGGTATGGAAAATTTATCTTTGATGGTGATATCATTGAGTTTCCGGTAATCAACACATAACCTCCATGTAGCATCTTTCTTCTTAACAAAAATGGGAGAGGAAAATGGGCTATGGTTGTTTTGAATAAGGCATGCATCAGCATTTTTTGTACTAATTCCTCCACAACAGATTTATGAATACATGGACATTTATATGGTCTTTGTGAAATGGGCATAACATTGGGTATGAGAGGGATTTTATGGTTCAAGGCTCTAGTAGGTGCTAGTGAAGATGGTTCAGCAAAAATATCCTGAAAATAGTTTAGCAGTGATGAAATTTGTTGATGAATTGGCTCAATCAGAGTTACAGTGATAGCAAAAAATTGACCAATTAAATCAGGTGTTTACTTTTTAAATAAAATTCTAAAAAAGAACTACTAATCAAACTAATAGATGGTCGAGAAGGACTTCCCTGTAATGTGATTTGTCTGCCTTGGTGATGGAAGGAGATATTTAATTGGGGAAAATTAAATAGAACATCACCAAGTTTCCTTAGCCACTCATCCCTAAGACCATGTCACACCCTCTAAAAGGAAGTACTCTTAACTCCCCAGAAAAATAAAATCCCTACGTATCCCAGCGGAAAGCTACGCACATTCCTTTACTAATAATATTATCTCCATTTTCCACAACAACCACCATGTGACCAATAGGTTGAATGTGAACTCCCAATGTTTTAGCCAATTGAGCATCCAAGAAACTGTGTGTGCTTCCAGTATCCACCAAAATCATTATAGGATGTTTACTAATGTGACCAGAAATTTGAATTGTATCTTGAGCTAAGTTATCTGTCAGAGTATGTAACGAAATTTCCATAGTAGATTCCGCATGAGTATTGTGAGAAACATCCGACTCTTCGCTCTCAATGGTAGAAAAATTAGTTTATTCTTCCTCAATAGCTACTAACATAAACAATTGTTGAGTCTTACAACGATGACCGAGTTTATATAATTCATTTCAATTGCAACAAAGTGATCACGCCGTGAAAGTTGTCCGTCTTATTTATTTATTTCTATATTAAAAAAGACATCGAATTTTTTTTATTAATTAATGTCAACAAGTGATAGAAAATTCAAACATTATAGTGGAAAACCCAAAAAAAACATTAAAAGAGAATGTTTAAGTTAAGAGTACTAAAGTACAGTAAGAATATCATATATACATTGAAGAAACAACTAATTTCAGTAATAAAATTGTTGTAATTAAGTGTACAATATGTTTTATGCATCTGTTAGTGCAAAAAATATTACTCCAACGATCCTCGAGATTTGTGTTTGAGTGATGATGAGACTTTTCTTTTGACAATTTTCGTGATGATTTCGACATTCTAATAAATCTAATGTTTCAATAATTTCAGTAAAATGAATGTGAGAGGATGTACCAGCAAGGACACCACGAAGCTAGTGAATCAGAGCTCTATGCTGGTTATCCGAGGATAAAAGGATTAATAACGTGTACTTTTTGAGTTGGAATCCCCACATTTATATCAAGAATATAAAACACATTTGGGTTATAAGTGGTGGACTTGATTTCATCTGGGAAAGTTAATGGGGGACAAAAAACGGCCAGGATTTTAGGATCTGGTTTTAGTTATGGAATAAGTAGCGGTCATAATTTTTTTAATAGAATCAGATTGGGTTATAATTGATGGCTGGGATTTCATCCTGGATAAGATATATGAGCCTCTTTGATGGCTTAGTCCCAATATTCTGCAATCGTGTCATTGTGGGTCATCTTGGGTCTAAATCCAAAAGAAAACAAAGGTTCGTGTTCATCTCTTCAGGCACAAGAAACTTTGGTGGCGACGAAATTAGGTCATTCCCCTCATTTTCATCTTCTCACATGAAACGTATTGTTGCACACGCTTATAATATGGTCTAATCTCCCCCTCGCTCCATCTTTCATCTTTGGTCCTGCTCTCGCACGATTTGGTTTGTCATCAAAAAGAAAACGCCTATCAAACGTTTTTTCTTCAGGTTTTTCTTTTTCTTCTCCCATTTCTTCGATTTGAGAGATTATCATATTTGTTTTAGGAGTAAGATGATTTTTAGATTTAGTCTCTCAAATTTTAACCATAAATTCCGCCATTTTATCCTTCTTCTTGTAATTTAGAGAGAATTACCTTTTTTTTTCTCCTCATCTTCTCCTTCTAATTTCTCCACTATATACATAGAGTAAATTTTCGGTATTCATAATTTTTGGTCAAATTCGCTAAAACCCTTGTTATGTTTCATCTTAATTGCCTCAAAGGTTTGATATTTTTAGAAGTATAGATCTTTCTCAAAAAAATAGGAGAAAAATCAAGGTCTTTGGGTGTTTGAAAGCAGAAAGATGATATCTGGAGCTTAAATTGAGTCTCAGATTTTTGATCCTTCTCCTTTGGTTGTTGATTTTCAAGGACCTGAACAACAAGGTCATGGTGATTCTAGATTTTCTGATCTTAGCAGTATTCAATGGCGTGTCAGTTTAGGGATTTTGCCTTCGTCTATATCTATTGATGTTCTTCGTCGTGTTACTTGCCGCATAAGGTACTCTCTATATATAAATGTAAATCATAACTTTTTGTATTAAAATGAATCAATTTTCTATCTTGATGTTGTTAATTTTCTAACTCTAACCTATTCTGTTTTTGTGAGCATGTTTTATTACGAATTTTATCTTACATCTGTATCCTAAAATTAGTTACCTTTTCTCATTCTAGGTACCTTAAGGAGTGCCCGGTAGTTTGCAAGAAATTTTCTCGGATTGAGATAATGACTTTGGAAATTAAGATTTATTTGATTGAGGATTGCCTATAAATGAGAGGTATGCTCATCTATTTTGTAGGTTTTAGTTTCTCTTTTGAGAATCTGAATGACATGAATCTAGAAGAACATTGCTAATGTTTTCTTCTCTTTCACTATTATCAGGTGTTGCCTGGGCACTAATTTAAGTTGCAATACTTTCTGAGTAAAAGGCGATCGATTATTGTTCCAATTTACTGAACGTCAAACATTTTCTTTGTTCTCAAGTTACTTTTGATACTTCGAGTGAAAGTTTTTGTGTTTCGGTTTCGAAGAAAGGAGCTTAGTTTTGATACTTCTGAATAAGAAGATCAGAGCTTGCACTTATGTTAATCAGGTTAAAGCTAACATGTTCTCTTTAATTTCTTATATATTACGATCATAGCTGTTTTAAAATTGTTCTGCGAATCTGTTATAATATACTGATATAACTGCAGGGAATAGATGTATGCCAACAGCTGCAAATTATTGAAGAAAGAGGCCAAAGAAGGAATATCGAGAAAAAACAACAGTTGTACTCGAGCATTGGTTTAGCAAACCAGGTTACATTTTTTTCCCCGTAGTTTTTCATATTCATCTACTGTGATTGTAATCGCTATTCGAGATGCCAGTGCTGCTCTTGAGGTAAATTAAATAACCCGGTATATCTTATATTGGTCTTAATTTAGGTATCTGTTGGACATAGAAAGTAGCTACTTACAATGTACAACTACAAATTCACCAATTATGGGATTTTAACCATTATTTTTTGTATGTTATATTTGTTTGATGATTTGTTGCCATTCTTAAATTGCATCATACCCCATTGATTACGGTCTTGCAAACGAAAATGTAGACATGTATATGACGCTTGAGTTATAGTTCTAAATTTTGTATTCATGGCCTACTTCTTAATTCCATGGATCATTGCATGCTAGATGCTGCATTTTTCTACTACTATGTATAGTTTATCTTACTCATGCTCATATATATTACTGATTTTTTGGTTCAAATTAATCCTGATTCTGCTAAAGGTTATAAGTCTCGCGATATGGCCAAGGCCATGCTTGGGAAGTGGGAAGAAGCTGCTAAGGATCTTCATGTTTCCTCAAATATTGATTATGATGAAGAGATCCATGTTGTACTGAAGAAGGTGACAATTTTTTTTCGATTGTCCATGATAAACATGTATTTGTTTAATTTGTGGCCTCCTCTCACTGTAAGTTGTTTACTGCACCGTTTGAACCCAATGCACACAAGATTGAAGAACACCGTCAAAAGTACGACTGCTTGCGCAAAGAGAAAAAGGAGAGGAAGGTAGAACGTGAAAGATACCGTTGCAAAGCTGAGGTGTAGGTTAGTGATATATTTACATCCACTGTATATGTTTTCATGTTTGAATATTTCGTTGATGTTTTGTTGGTCCTCCATAGGCTGCATATGAGAAGGCTAAGAAGGGAGAACAATCATCATCGAGTGGGTTCCCTGGTGGATTTCCTGGAGGAGGCATGCCTGGTAGATTTCCCGGAGGCATGCCTGGTGGGTTCCCTGGTGGCATGCGTGGTGGGTTTGTTCAAACTTACCTCTAGGCTAAATTTCATATGTTAGATTTCCTTTCAATGGTGTCATCTATTTGAAATTTCTTGAGTAACTTCGTATTAAGTCCATACTCTCCCAAAATCTGTTTTCTTTTGCTAATTTCAAAAAGCATGGACAATGTTTTTGGATTTTATACACGGGAGAAGAGTTGGTGTGAATTTGTTGAACCTGTGGTGGGGAATCAATTCAATTTCTCAGGTAATGTATCTACTAAGTAAGATGTTGCATTCAGGGCATATCTTTTTTTACTATATCACAATCACTTACTAGCCTATCTACTAAATTCAGTTGTTATTGTCGGTTAGTAAGCCAACCAAGTCCATACTCTCCCAAAAGTCAACATGCTGTTAAATTACAGAGATCCGCACAAAACCTCATTTTTGGTCAGTTCTCTTTACTTGAGATATCAGAAACTTAGTTATATTGACGATTAAGGAATACCTATTTAATCTATGAGATTCTACTAGCTAGAAAAATCTTATTGAATCCAAAAGTTTCCTACATAATTCCTCATGTGGGATATCTCAAGATTTTGTGTATGACACTAAAATTCATATGTTATGGTAAATTTAAGATCACTTTTCTAGGGGTAGTCTTAAAACTCTCACTTTTGAAGGTATTCAGGATATTTTCTGGTAAAAATGTGTTACACTTCAAGTGCTGCTTCACGATCTTTCACACAACCTCTTATGATCCTTTTACCAAGAATGGATTTGAATACATAAAAGTTGAGAGGAATACATTTAAAGAAAGGATATGTTCAACTTCATACATCACAAGGGGACTTGAACATTGCATTACACTATGATATATCCCTCAGGGCGTGTGAGAACTTCGTCACGCTCTGCGAACGTGGGTACTATAATGGAACAACCTTCGACCGAAGCATAAGGTATAGGATAAACCTTCATTTGCGTATTATATTTACGATCTTATTAGTTTTGTGCCTTTACTATTCTTGAATTCATGCCTTTACTATATTTTAATTATAGGCTTATCTTTTTTTTTTCTTAGAAAGGTTGTTTGTTGTAATGTTTATTAATCTAATTTACTCAATTGGTTATTATTATTTTTTCTAGGTTTTCTACTTTGATGTTGTGAGAATAAAAGAGATCGCTTTTTGAAGGTAATGGATTCTAATATTCCTAATCGGATAGAATAGTTTAAGTAGTTTGTTAGCTCTTAGTGCAAAAGTGTACAATTGTTGATTGATTTGTAATGAATGCAAAATTAATTAATGTGTATTGAAGTTTTTGGGTGGAACCTAGGTGTTTTCCTGGGGCATAGTGATTAGTTATGTTTATGATAAAGATGATGAAAATTGATATTTCAGATATATCTAGGGGTGCACAACGGGTAGGGTGGGCAAGATATGGTTTATTTCGTCATCCTACCCGCGAAATGTCGGGTAATAAAATTTTACCCGTCACCCTACCCACCGTTACAGCGGGTAGGATCCTACCCGACCTATCAAATGACAGGTCAGGTAGGGTGGGTAACGGGTATAACTGTGTTTGTTCACATATAAAAAAAAATTAAAAAAAAAACAAACCAAAAATGATAATGTTCATCACGTCAATGTCGAGTAGGAATTGATGTTAATTAGATTTGTTGTTCTTTGTTTCAAAAAATTCCATGTTGGATATAGAGAAGTGTAATCAGCTTTATTCAATATCTGAATTATGAGATTTAACTAAACAATTCAATTATTTTTTTCCTTATTCCTTTTTTGAAATTTAACTCAATTGAAGTATCAGAGACCGAGAGATTAAAAATGAAACAAAATTGATTGAATGAAAGTGAAAGTTGTTATGTCTAGTCCAATGTTGGGCTATTAAATTTTGGTAAAGTTGAATTTGTGTTGTATTCGCACCCGACTATTAACGAAGCCGCTGCGGTTGCTCGTCCAGATGAATATTGGGGTGAACCACCTTGTGATATTGTAAGTTTAAAGCCGGAGAAGATCCATAAGCTATAACAGATTGATATTATAGATCTTTGCAGGATTAATATGCCTCACTAGCTCTATGGTGCCTAAATCTGTTTTTGAGGAACCTCTTCCTAAAACTGCTACTGGTAAGATTCAGAAATTTGTCCTTTGAGAAAAAGTTAAAGCTATGGGAACTGCAACTCGATTGGCGAGCCAAATTCAAATGTTTTTGAGGATTTGACTTAGACGATCAAGTTTCAGTGAAATGCTTGTATTTACATATATTGTTCTTATCAGATTATGGTCATTATTTTGGATTAATACAGTGTTCATATGTCAATAGTGATTTGATTAATTTCCAAGATATCGTACAAAACAGGTGCTGCTTAAATCTTGTGTTGGATGATAGACAAGGGAAGGATCAACGACTATAATAAATCATTATAGAATTAGGCAGGTAGGTGATATGGTAGGGTAATTTTGAGCTTCATCCGTCACCCTACCCATTTGATGGTGAATAATAAAACGTTACCCATCACCCTACCCTTCGATCGGTGGGTAGGATACGGATACAGATAAAATCATGGAGAGTAGGGTAAAAATGACGGGTAAGGTTGGATATGTACACCCCTAGATATATCTGTATGAATAAGATATTAGTTTTAGATGAACAGACTAGGTTCTGACTCCAAAGAAATTAAAAGACATTGTTTCCAAAGAAATCAAGACACATATATAACAAATATTTCTACACTTAACTTTGTAGGCTAGATTGGATAATTCTAGATGTATATGGTATATAACAGTAGTATAGACTGGCAGCTTATCATATCTGAAAAAATTAAGAAGCTGTTTAACTGTTGATATGTGGAGGACGTAGAGTAGGTCTTGAAGAGTATGGTAGGGTGAAATATGTATTTGTAGCTCAAGAGTGAGATGTTGGTCTTTGTTAAGCTCATAAGGTTTATGGTGGATGTTAGGAAATAAAATAGGAACGACACATGTAAGATGATTAAGAAAGAAGCAGTGAAATTAAAGAAGGATGAGAAGCATGCAATCAAAACCATAATAAAATAATAGTACGGGACGTAAGTGACAGACTGAGTGAATTTCTGCACAGCTGACACGTACGATCGGGAAAGTAACAGCATTAAATGCATATTGTACGGGAAAGTAAGGTAATAATTACTTTACTGACACATAAGCTCGGGACAACATCGGTATTCAAGGAGGAAAGAGCACGTGTAAACCATGCAAGGAACGCACCACGGATTTCAAGGAATGAAGAACACGTGTAAATCATGCAACGAGCGCACCAAAGAGAAAACATGATCTGTCAATCTTACAAACATCCCGATCGTAATATAATAAGAAGAACGACAATGGATCGGGACAAGTAAGGCTCGTTACTATGACTATAAATAGAAGAGAACATTCACTGGAGAGGGGTGGAAAAATGGGAGGAGAGAGGGAAGAAAGGAAAAGATAAAAGAGATTAGAAGAAGAAGGTTTATTAGGTATGATAAAGGATTCATTGAAGAGAAACGATGAATCTATGTAAATTCCTTAGGAAATGTATTTGGAATTGTATCTTGGATCATATTTCTGATCTGTCCTCCATTAAATCATAAAAACGTTTATTAAATTGATATGTCTTTAAATGATTCTATGTATCAGTTTATTATACAATTTTCAAATTATTGGTTGTTAATGTCAACGTGAAAATTGACATAAACAATTTGGCGCTAGAAACAGGGACTGGGTTAAAGGATTTATCCTACCTGTTCTTTAAAAGGTGAATTTGATGCTGCATTAAAAATGAAAATGGTATTCTAAAAAAAAAAAAAAAAACAAACAGAGATTTATACAGTTTTTCTCGAGTATGTTTAAATATTTGGTCATAAAACATATTTTTAGAAGATGATAAAATTAGCTTCTGTCATTTTATTTTCCTTTAAGTAATTTATTGTAAGATTAGTTGGCTAACTTTTCAAAATTTATTAGAAATCAAGAGGAGAAAGTTAGCTACCAGCAAATCCAGAAACAAAATGTCACAAGCAGACTCTGCAAATCAAGGCAGTAATGATGAACAAACTTTAAGACAAAGGGAAATTGAGAGTGATTCAGACCAACAACAGAGTAATGTGGGAAATCATTCACCAATCCAAGATCTAACACCAAATGCTTTATCGCAAAATCAGTTCTCGCATTACGAGAACTCAGGAAATAATGTTAATTACCTTCAAAATCTGATACGGGAAATGGATGAAATAAGGAGAGAACAGAGGATCAACCAAGGTAGAATTGAATTATTAACCAGATAAAATCAAGCTTTAAAAGGTGCAATTCGACGTGAACAGAGGCAGGCTGCAACAAGATCACCAAGTCCAGAAGTAATTTTAGAAAGACGAGTACCAAGAAACGAAGGAGAAAATCATGATCAAAGGATGGTGTTAGCTGGATCGTCATCGCGAGCCAGAAGACAGAGAGAAAACCAGGAAATCCAACGTACACAATGGCAGAAATGTATTGAAGCCATGGAACAAACGAAAGAGGAAATAAAAGGACTGAAAAATAAAGAAGGAGGAAGAATAGAAGAAGTGCTGAAAGAGGCTAGGCGTACACCATTATCTCAACGTTTAACAAGTGTTCCATTACCCAGAGAGTACAATATCCCTATATTTGAATGTTACGATGGAACAAAGGATCCAACCTCACATTTGAAATATTATAATCGAGTAATGTCACGATGGGATGGCCATGAAGCAATTATGTGCCGTTGCTTTCCTTCAAGTTTAACAGGTTCAGCATTATTATGGTACGATAGGTTGCCTGAGAGCTCCATTGAGTGCTATTCACAATTAGTGAGGAAATTTCTGGAAGCATACATGTACAATAAACCAGTTGATTCAGGAATAGATAGATTATATTCTCTTACATCATGGCCAGAAGAGACCATAAGATCTTATACTGCTCGATGGCATACAGTGTGTCAAGCAATTGGAGATGTTGATTCAAGCACTGCAATAAATCATTACAAATGGGGAATCGCTGATCGGAGATGTCAGCTTTTTATTGAAATCCATCGCAACAATCCCAAGACTGAGGGGCAACTCAGAGAAATAATAGAAACATGTGCAAGGTTGCAAGATGTCCAGGAACAAGATCCAAGAAGCATTTCACGAAATCAGGAAAGCATGAAAAGGACAAACTCAATTGATGTGTCAATAGAACAGAAAAAAGAATTTCCTCATAAACCAGAATCTAAAGAATCAAAGCGCCCACGGCAAGGGGATAATAAGGCATTTGTGCAACGATTTCAAGAAAGAGTGTTCACAAAGCTTAATACCTCATATACCGAACTTTTGGATATCATAAAAGTTAAACCAGATTTTCAATGGCCATCTTCAAAAGGCAATCAACCTGAGTTTACTCAGCGATCAAAAAATTATTGTGGTTACCATTGTTATAAAGGACATGCAACAGAAAATTGTAGGAATTTTATTATCTTGGTACAAAAAATGATAGATGCAGGAGAGTTAAAAGAATATGTTCAGAGGACCGAACCAGTGGCGAGACCTGATAAAGGCAAAGCAGTACATATCCCGTACAACGAGCGTACCATTGATGTAATATCGTACTCAGAAAAGAGAGATACTGACGTAAATATTGCGATCAATAAAAAATTATGTCGAAGGGTTCAAAACCATGAAATTTTCAGAGTATCGGGAAGAATAGCAGAAGCTTGGGAAGACTGGATGGCATCCCCTCTAACTTTCTCAGCACGAGAAGTAAATCAGGAGGTCGAGATGCACAACGATCCATTAGTCCTTACATTACCCATGGCAGGGTGGAATGTTAGAAAAATCCTTATGGACGGGGGCAGTTCGTTGAATGTTTTATTTTATAGTTCATTTTGCAAGATGGCACTAACAAAAGACCAATTAATTCCATCCCGGTATACAATTTATGGATTCAATGGAATGGCCTCAAGACCGGAAGGAGATATAGACTTGCAAGTATCAGTCGGACCAATCAACATCCTAACAAAATTCAGTGTAGTAGATGCTCCGTCACCATATAATGCAGTCATTGGCAGACGATGGGTACACCAGTTGAAAGGTGTAATTTCCACTTTTCACCAATATCTGCGATTTCCAACACCGCAAGGAGAGATGGAGATCAAAGGGGATCAAGATGATGCAAAGTTCTGTATAATGGCGGAGGTAAGAATGCACGAAGAACAGGAACAACAACAACAACAAAGAAAGAAAAACCAAAGGACCGAAGAGAAAGAAAATGAAATTAATCAATACTTGAGAAGAAACCTTGAACAAAAGTCAGCAAACGAGTTAGGAGAAAGCAGTAACGGTCAAGGAAACTCCATAAATCAACAACATGAAGGACTCCCATAGCAATTAAAGGGAATTCCAACTCCAATTGGGAATCCAAAACCAATTTTCACTTCCATAGAAGAAACTAAAATTGTAAGTATTGGAACTGCGGAATGGCCCAAGCAAGTGCAGATTGGAATCATGATGAAAGAAGATATGGAGCAAAGTTTAATCAAATTACTCTCTGATTTTGTAGATATATTTGCATGGAAAAATGGGAGGAGAGAGGGAAGAAAGGAAAGATAAAAGAGATTAGAAGAAGAAGGTTTATTAGGTATGATAAAGGATTCATTGAAGAGAAACGATGAATCTATGTAAATTCCTTAGGAAATGTATTTGGAATTGTATCTTGGATCATATTTCTGATCTGTCCTCCATTAAATCATAAAAACGTTTATTAAATTGATATGTCTTTAAATGATTCTATGTGTCAGTTTATTATACAATTTTCAAATTATTGGTTGTTAATGTCAACGTGAAAATTGACATAAACAGTGGATAATAATGACTTTTGGTAGTTCATACAGTTGGCCAACAATTAATAAATAACGATATTCATGCCATCGATTTCATGTTGAGATCATCCTTTCCAAACATATGGCTTGGCTCCTAAAATATTGTTGTTCATTTGTTATGTTTTATGTGGAATCTCCAGAACCACCCAGCCTTACTGCAGCTTTGTCACCTCAAAAAAGTTCATTTGTACATTCATGGATGCAGTTAAGATTGTCAAATTTCTTTTATTGACGTTTAAAATTTGGAAAGTCTCCCGAACCTGAATAATATAATTCTTTCATGTTGACATGCATCATAGTCATGAAGTACATTACATGCGAAATGTTGGTCTATCATAGATGCTTAGATATATGAATAAGTTCTCATATATATTTCCTATTTGTTGGTGTTCTTAAGCTTCTCATTTAAGCTTATTAGCTTTATCCATTTGACAGGTTTCAGAAGCCTCTGTCAGCAGAAACCGAAGATCAATTATTGTTCCTGCCGGAGTTTTAGTTAAGTTTTATTGACCACTAACTTCAAAAAGATGATGATAACGAAGACTGGACTATTGAACTACCTCAACGATATGAGAATAATGAGAATTTTCTGCGTCGGCATCGATGTGGAAATCTCCGGCTAATAGTGGTCTTTTACTTACAACTCCATTAGGTGGCCATTCTTCTTCAAGTGAAAGTAGTATAGAAGAATTGCAAAGTTCAATTCAAGCTGCCATTGCACATTGTAAGAACTCATCAACTCCAATCAAGGAGGACAATAAACTTCAATCCTAATCACATATTTTTTCTTCATAATCTTACTTTTATGTAAATTTGGAGTACATTGTATGACATATATTAAAAAATGAGTTTGGTATATTTAGATGATTGTTAGAGCAACTGCAGCGGTTGGACCAGACCATCGATCAAATACCAAATTTGTTTGGTCGTGTAAAAAAAAAACGCAACGACAACAGGAGTAAATTTGATAATACGCTGTTGTAAATAAGCGTTAATTATCAAACGCTGTACTAAAGTAACGTATAATACACAGACGTTTTACTATATAAACGTTTAATTTTTGACGTTCATTTAGGTAAGCGTTTTGTATAAACGTTGCTGTATTGAAGCGTGAAATACTCAAACGTCACTTTACTGTAGCGCTTATCTAAACGTTACCATAGTGAAGCGTCAAAACCAGAACGCTAATCCAAAACAGCATTTAAAATACAAACGTTACCATAAGGCAACGTTTGGAAAGCTTGTGTGGGTGTAGTGGAGCGTCAATTATGGAACGTTGTTGTAGCCGAGCGTTGCAAATCTAAAAGCTGATGTAGGCCAGCGTTAAGATTATAAAACGTCAACGAGGACAAGCGTTGCGAAATATAAACGTTGCCGTAGACTAGCGTGATAAATCTTTACGTTAGTATGAGGGAGCGTTACAAATAGTCAAGCAGGTCAATCAGGGTCAAACACGGTGAAAAAGACGAATTGTTTATGTGTCAATAGTTTAGGTAGTGTTTTGTACACGTGTGAAGCATCCAACAAATTATAAAAACACTTTGTACACGTGTGAAGCATCCAAGAAACTATAAAAACATAAAGATTACCTTCTTCTCCATCAAAACCGCAAACAAAAAAACAAGAAAAAACAAAAACACCAGCCGCCGGAATTTTTTTCCTTTCTCTTTCATTTTCTCCTGTTCACCTGTGGTTCATTCACTCACTCGCCGATAAGCAGCCGTCGTGAACACGTTAGATTAGCCGGACGTTTAGGAGTGCAAAGAGACGGTATTTTTTTTTTTTTTTTTTGCTATTTTAGTTTGATTTTAATGATTATTAGATTTAGTAAATATACTTTTAGTTTTAGGGTTTATATTAAATTTAGTATACATGGTAATAATATGATTTATTGATAGTTTTAGGGTATTAAAAAATTAATTTAAAAAATTTGGATTTGATTTAGTTTGATATTTTCATTGTAATTTGTGTAGAAAAATTAAATTTACAATTTAAAATGTTATTGTTATATATATTTTTGTAAACTATATTATTGTTAATTGCATCATTGTTGCTCTTAGGGGTGTTGAGTTAGTTAATTTATTATTTTATAGTGTTTATAATTCCACTTAATAATTTATGATATTTAAAATGTAATTGTGCATGTAAAAATAATATATGATTTAGTAAATGGAAAAGTTATTTATAGTTGTTATTAATTTGTTTCATTTTAAATTTATTAAGGTGTATGTGGGAGTTAATTTTTGAATGATGATTAGGTGTATTTTGGTTGATTTTAGAAGGTTTTTAAAAATTTATTTTTAATATTCAATTGTTAAAATTGAAACTATATTTAGGGTTATGGTTAGATGTTGTTAACGTGAAAATAATGTCAACAGTGAGTACATTTTGAACGTCAAAATAATTTTTTTTTTTTTGTTGTTAACTGTTTGTTATGGTTAGATGTTGAGGAAATCCGCATCGCGATTGATCGGTGGGAAAAAAAGATGCAAGAAAGGAAAATCAACCAACGATACACAAGGAGGTTGTGTTGGTGAAGAAACGGATGTTACAGCGTTGGAAACTTATAGTATGGTGGAAGATGTTAGGGGGCACGTTAGCAACGATATGACTATTAGGGCAGACCCAAAGACAAAGTACATCCATCGGGGGTCTCTTAAATCGGTTATGCTGGCATATAAAAGTATATCGGAATTCTGCTCTAGGGCGAAATTTATTATCGAAATGGCTGGATGGGACAGATTTTTGGCAATGGATGCTGGTGACTCGTCACACGCCATGATTGATTACATGGTGGAGCGTTTCTGGGACACGACGAACACTTTTCACTTCCCATTCGGTGAAATGGGGTTTACACCATTAGACTGGGTGATGTTGACCGGTCTCAGTATTGGAATTGGAGGGCAAATTCCATACGATGAGGATAAGTACACCTTTGAATATGTCCAGCAGAATATTTTTATAGAGCTGAAAGACAAAAACTATTGTGTAACTAACAATATTTCAATTCAGTGGATCTGTGATGCACCAACGGTGGCATTTTTAGGGTCATACTTTACAGAGGATTATTTGAAAGGGGCGCAACATGATGCTACCAAAGCTGAGAGAGTTGCAAAAGCGTTTTTGATGTATGTTCTGGGACAATTTTTTTTCTCAAACGCAAGAAACTATGTGGATGCCGGATGGTTAGCGGCTTTTGAGGATCCAAAACTAATTGGAACTTACGACTGGGGTGGTGCTTGTTTTTCAAAACTATATTCCGCCCTTGGCGCATCCGGTAGGGGGCAGAAGTCACTAACCGGACCCTGCCAAATATTAGAGGTAAATTTTAGAAAATATTTTATTTGCTTTTTAAAAAAACGTTTGGTGGTAACTTAAATATTTTATTTTTTTTAAAACAAATTGTAGTTTTGGGGTTACGAATATCTCGGCATACGTCGACCACACAATCCACCACCTGCGACAGTTACTACTTGGCCTACATGTTCTAGGTGGAAGAGTACATGAAAAAAGAGTAATGATATTGTGCGTTCACGTTGTCTTCTAAATGCAATGACTGCCGACGATGTGACATGGCACCCTTGGCGGACCGCAATCCCACTAATACAAAATGACGTAATCACGACAGCGGTGGTTCTCTCAAATAGGCGCGTTGTATTTACTTGGAATGGCATTGTGAGTAGTTAATTTATTTTCATAGCATATTTTATTTATTTCATTTTTTATTGTAATAGTTATTACTGGAATCTTACTTTTAACAGCATAACGTATACCTCGGTGATCGGTTATGGCACCAAAACAATGATGGCTACCGCATTCCGAAGAACCCCCCAGTTCGAGTTAGTGACATCTCTGATGAAGATGCTACCCAACTTAAGGAAACCTATGAAGTCGATGTAACTGAGTACCTACAAGGAGAGGTTACGTATCAGGGGTATTTGGACTATTGGCGCCATGTTACTAACTCGAACAAGTTTTGCAAACTCGTAGACTGGGATGTGGAAACATACGACAGTTTGGGTGGCTTAGTTAAAGAAACCATCAACCAACCTGCTGAACATGTGCCCATCCCGCCTATAGATAATTGGTCATACGTAAGTACATTTGTAATATATTCGTTATTTAGTTTCTGAATTTACGGGTTGACAGGCTAAATGTGACCTTTTGTCTATAACAGGGTGAATGTTATGCTTTTGCGCAACAGAGTGCTGACTTTACCCAAGAGTTCAAAAACTTTCATTTGACACAATCGAGGGAAAGGATGGAAGATTTGCGGGAATATAAGAATGAAATCACCAATTTGAAGTTACAACTTTCGCATGGTCGTTTACATAATCCACCACTAGGTTTTGGAAGTTTTTCTTCAACTCTACCATCGCAAATGTGGAATACCGGGGGGCATGTTCCTTCTTCATCGATGCCTCCGTTTATGCCCCCTCGCACCTCTCGTGGGGAGGGGGACGGTAGTTGATAATCATCCTTATTTATTGCATGCAAATCTAACCTTACTTTTCTCTTTATCTATGACATTTTATAAACAACTTTATTGTTTTTAGTAAATCCAACCTGACATTTTTCTCTATCTATCCACAATATTAATGACTCCTCAATTAATGTTAATACTGCCGTGTCAACATACAACCAATTTTGAAAATTAAAATAAAATAATTGATTTTTATATTTGTTACCGTTTTCTTACCGTTGAACAAATCCACCATTCTCACTCCCCATCTACCTATAAATACCAGACATATTGTATCATTCATTCTCATTCCAAATCCACCATTCAAACATTTCATAAGAAATTTGTCATCTTCGGTTTTCATTTAATGACGGGTTACGAAAATTTTAGCCTGAATGCAGAAAATTTTACACTAGAGGAAGATTTATCAATATGTCGAAACATTGTATTGCATTATCCAGCTAGGGGCCATGAACGTCGGATGAATGGTGTAATGAGCATGCAATGGTTAGAAGATACTCATGCTAACTTTTGTAATGAAACCGGAAATCCCAACAACAGGAATAGAGCCGGCCTGTTTTGTCGATATGTTGAAATCACAAAGGAAGTACATGAATTTTCATCTTTAACTGCCAAGGTGAATGAATGTCGTCTTAGGAATGAAACTGACGATGTAGTTGTTTCTAGATCACTAGAGGAATGGATAAGATTGAAACGTTTTGAATTCAGGTACAAACCTCATTTCGAGATTTTAAGGGTTTTGGAAGAATTTAATCCCTTTGTGTTGATTATTCTCCCAAGAAGTGAACCACGTCATCCACGACGTCTTACAAACCAAGCCTTAAGGTTTCACAATAAGTTTACTTAATTGTTTTTAGTAAACTTCTAGTGATTTTTAATATTTCTTTTACTTTGGTTTAATGTATGAATTTAATAATTCAACAAAATGATGTTACCAAAAAAGTTAAATTGGAATTGTCAGCTTTATCTTATTCTCTCATAGCATTCATGTTCGAGTTAATTTCCTGCATGTATTGTCTACTCAAGAGTACAGAGCACTACTTATTTCTCGATAACATCACAACAATGGATTGGTCAGCTTTTTGTGGTAGCGTCTTGTCATAACTTTTTTGAGGCTTTTATTACTGGCTTGTTGTTAGGTGTCGATAAAAACTTATTTGAATTACCATGTTATAAATAACATTCTCTCCATTAAAACCACACCCAAAACTAGAATCATCCTCAAATAAAAATACGAAAAGCGTCAACCATAACTACAAACCTCCTCTACCATAACTACATACCTCATCAACCATTGGAAGGAAATCAGAATAACAATATGTATCATGGTTTGTCCTCTTCCTCTTCTTATATTCCTCACAATCATTTACTCATATCTTCTACATCCGATGATGATAGTACTAACTCGACGTCCTCATCAGACGAAAATTCATTTGCAGTTATCCAAAATGAACAAGCAGTTAATTTGGGATTGTTCGCTTCTAATATAGACTGGCCAAATACTCGAATCGAAATTGACCGGCAGCGGGAGGAGGGAGCAAGGAAACTATGGACAGATTACTTTTCAAGATACCCTACTTTTGGTCATATTATTTTCCGGAGAAGATTCAGAATGCGCAGAGAATTGTTCAATCGTATCTTGCGGGATGTGGTGGGACGTAACCCTTATTTTGTTCAGAAAAGGGATGCTGCCGGCAGACTCGGATTAACACCACATGTTAAGATTACTGCAGCAATTAGAATGTTAGCTTACGGTTGTGCGGCAGATGCAATAGATGAGTATTTAAGGATTGGGGAATCTACTGTATTGCAAGCAACTCGTAAGTTTTGCTTCACGATTGTGTAGCTATATGGGGATCAGTATTTGCGTAGCCCTACACCTACAGATGTTCAACTATTGCTTAATCAGAACCAGGCAAGGGGATTTCCAGGAATGCTAGGAAGTATAGATTGTATGCATTGGAAATGGGATAGATGCCCAACGGCCGAATCGGGTGCATACACCGCATACAAAGGCGATGAAAGTATCATCTTGGAGGCTGTGGTTTCACAAGATCTATGGTTTTGGCATGCCTTTTTTGGTATGCCCGGTTCAAACAACGATATAAATGTTCTTAACCGGTCTCCTGTTTTCAAAAACATTATAAAAGGTAAGGCACCCCCGGTACACTATGTGGTGAACGGTAACCATTACGATATGGGGTATTATCTTGGCGATGGGATATACCCAGAGATAGCAACCATAATCATGTCGATCAAGCATCCAGATACACTTAAGAAGCGAAAATTTTCAGCAATGCAAGAGGGTGCTCGAAAAGATGTGGAAAGAGCCTTTGGTGTACTACAAAACCAATTTAGCATCGTTAAACAACCGGCTAGAATGTGGAATCCGGACGCACTTGCATATATCATGAAAACAGTAATAATTCTCCATAATATGATTGTGGAGGATGAACGTCTACCGGGTGTTTGGCCACATGATTATGATCAAGGGCGCTACGCTGCACCAGTAACTATATCACGGCAACAAACTGAAGCACTTTCAAGGATGACAACTCACCAACGACGACAAGCAGTCCATAGCAAACAAACGCACCTTCGATTACGAAATGACTTGATCGAACATTTGTGGTCGCATTTTGGTGATGTTTGAAAAACCAATTTAAAAAAAATTGGTTTTAATTCATATCTTTTACTGTTTTTAATTGATTTCAGCCGATGCTTACGTGTAGACAACAAATATGAAAGTAATGGTTTTCATTATTTAGAAGGAAAATAATATTTGTTGTTTACTGTTTTAGGTAATACAAAATTCTTTTCTTTTTCGTAAAATCTCTGCTTTCCTAAGCATAACCCACTCTTTTGTTACGTCATCCAATTTGGAGACGTCCGTCATCATTATTCGATACTCCTCTTTCATTAGGCGATGCTCTTCTTTTGATGCTAACTCGGCATGTCTTTGATCAATCTTCCTTTTTGCATTTTCTGCATAGCTGTTGTTGAAGTTTTTTTGGTTATTGATTATTATTTCCAAGGCTTCTGTTTGGGCACTGGATTTTCCTCGTCCATTATGCATTAGTTGTTTAGCCTGTTTTTTTCCCATCGCCCTAGGATACGTGTTGGGAATATCTCCTATTTCTTCATGTCCACTCCATTGACCTGCACTGGATGAAAATGTTTGTAGGTCTTCAGCGTTATTGTCCGAATCTTCTTCAGCTTGTGATGAATCAAATATTTCTGTCGAACGACGGGAATATTTGATATTTTCTATCATTATTGCGTAGCACTCATCGTGCTTAAATGGTTTATCACCATTAGCTTCCCTGAATAGTCGCCTAACTTCCTGTTTCTGTTGTTGTTTAGAAAACAATTAATGCATCACAATCCATTTTAAAACTTGAGCAACGAAACTAAAACATGTTTACTTTACCTTTGTTTCAGGACCCCAGCCGGTATGGTGTTCACGTTTCACTTCTGCCTCTTTTGCAGAATAAAGCGCAACATCTTTACTTATTCCTTGAAAGCGTTTTTGAATGGAGGTCCAACTGCGTTCGGCCATTGAAGGTATAGCTTCTTTCATCCCGGCTTTAATCCGAGTCCATAATCTTTCTTCCGATTGATCAGTACCAACACAAGGGTCTTGAGATATTGATAAATGAATCCTACACATTGTTATATCTTCATTAGTAGTAAAATTTGGACCTCTTGGTTTTGGTGCCATTTTTGATACAGAGAAAAACTGTTAACGAACAACCAAAAAAAATTCAGAACAATAAGGACTTTCTTATACGAAGTTCTCAAAATGAATGGTGGTTGTACATGAAACATTAAAACTTCCTCTATATATAATGCCGAAATCGAAACGTTGCAGCATTTAAAATTTGAAGAAAAAAAAAATAGCCGTTCAACGGAAAAAAATTTGAAGAAAAAAAAATAGCCGTTCAACGGAAAAAAAACGGTCAAATTTACAACGGCCGGCAAAACGTTACGGTACGAGAACGTTTCACCCAAACGTTATCATGCGACAACGTTTCGAATACAAACGTGGGTTTGGAGGAGCGTTACAAATTAACGTCGGACCATGGGGACGTTTCAAATTGAAACGCTTGTGTACTGTGTCGTTTACGTTTTTAACGCTCTTGTAAAGGAGCTTTCTAATGTTAAACGCTCCTGTGTACCAACATCAATGTTTCAACGTCTTTGTGTTGTAACGTTTCGCCAATTAACGCTACCACAGAGTAACGTTCATCCCACACGCTATTCTAACTTGCCGTTTGTATAAATTACGTTGTATTGAAACAACGTTTCTAAAGCGCTACTCTAAACAAACGTTTTGTTAGACGTCTTTCAGTAATAACGTTTGTTTTTTAAAACGTCCTCGTATAATGACGTTTTCCTAAAACGTTGTTCAACCATGGCGTCAGACTATATCTGTTTTGGACCATTTTCTTCACTAAACATGATCGAATACTGTTCACTTTCTGGACCAAATACTACATTTACTCGTCCGTTGGACCAAATAGTCATACCTTCAGCAATGATTTCATTAACAAGTTTCTGCAACTCCAGAAACTGATCAACCACAGATTTTTCATTCAACATCTTGTATTGTAAAAAGCGTGCAACCAGAAACTTATTACTTCCTGCAGTTTCTGCTTCATATTTTTCTTGCAGTGCAGACCATAAATTGTGAGCAGAAAAATCATCTTTAGCATTGTAAAAATCATACAGAGAGTCTTCAAGGCAATTTAAAATATGATTTTTTGCTAAATAGTTATTTCTCGTCCAGGTCTCTTTTTCCTTGGATGATTCAGGAGCATCCAGAGCTTTGTTATATGGTTTCAACACTATTTCATCAAGCATGTGGAAACTCAGGAAGAAGAGCATCTTCGACTGCCACCCCTTAAAATCCTTGCCAGAAAACTTCTGAGGTCTCTCAACATTAGTCTTTGCCATTGTTACAGAAGATTTTTGAATGCACAGATATTGAGTTAAGAATGTTGGAGAAGTATACTTCCTGTAACAGATAAAAACAAACACAGAGAACTTGAAGATGATTAAGGGAGGGTTAGAATTGAAATGCACACACACTCAAACACAGAGAAGTGAAGTCGCCTGTTCAACAGACTGCCCTTAACTCAATATTTGCCAGGTACACCTTCAGGAAGATGCTGCTATACCCTTTCAGTGACAAACTTGAATTCAGGATAAAATCACCTGATACCAACCCAGCTAGCAAAGCTCGTTGGCCCGTTATGAACTTAACAGAAGAAGAAAATAAGAATGTAAACTAGTGCGCAAAACAAAGCAGGAAGATGGTGAAAAGTCGTCAGGACAGTGGCTGCGACTGGGGTAAATGAAAACTTTAGCAAAGTTGTTCTTTTATAGAAGAAGAAAACCCTTGAGTTTTAAAACGGTGAAAATTTAATTTCAACAATTAACTCCCATTAAAACAAACGTTAAAATATTTATGATTTTAATTTTCCATTTAATACAAACGGTAAAATATTTAATTAGAATTAAAGAAACGTTTTCTCATTGATGGGTACTCGTGTGCACACGCAGGCACATGCCAAGCACGCGCCAGCCACACGTCAGGCTCACGCCAAGGCTCGCACCAATGGTCACACCAAGGCTCACGCCAAGGGTCGCACCAAGGCTCGCACCAATGGTCACACCAAGGCTCGCACCAATGGTCACACCAATGGTCGCACCAATGGTCACACCAAGGCTCACACCAAGGCTCACACCAAGGCTCACACCAAGGCTCGCACCAATGGTCGCACCAAGGCTCACACCAAGGCTCACACCAAGGCTCACACCAAGGCTCGCACCAATGGTCGCACCAATGGTCGCACCAAGGATCGCACCAAGGCTCGCACCAAGGGTCGCGCCAAGGCTCGCGCCAAGGCTCGCGCCAAGGCTCACACCAAGGCTCACGCTAAAAACACACGCAAAAGCACACGCAAGCACCGCAAGCTCCGCAAGCTCCGCAAGCCCGCAAGCCCGCGGCCTGCGGTGCTTCGCACCATGTATGCATTTGCCCACTAGTCCATTTCCCAAGTCCATGTCCAATCCACTAGTTCTTTTCCTTATGTAGAACATATGTGGTAATATGCATGAACTTGCTCCTTGGTTTGCCCAATGTGGGACAACCAAAGGTTTCTCATTCACTAAGAAGTGAAAATGGATGGCTATAATTCCACCCAAGTTTGGACTAGTGATCCAAACACCCATCAATCTATTTTTAGTAACAAAAATTAATTTAAGTAGTAAAATATTAATTTTAGTAACATACATTTTTTATTTCCCAACAATCCCCCACATGAATGACGAAACCGAAAAATCGGAAAAACGGAAAACACGAGAAATACCTCTTAAGCAAAAGGTGACCATTTGGAATTGAACCTTTGCTTAGTGAGAAGCACCGGAACTACTTGATGGTCAGTGAACGTGATGTCTTGAACTGCCATCGTTTAGTGTAATTCTTCAATAACTCCTTACGCGAGATATCTCTTAAATTGCTGTTAAGTTCACGCCGTTGTGTCCGTTTTGGCCCTGGACGTATCCCGTTTCTCAGAATGCTCTAGAGAATCAGCTCAGTTCTCATAGGAAGCGACCCACTTCCTCATTCAGATAGGTGAGTTCTATCAAGAGTGTTTAACTGCTACACCCCATTTCAATCTTAAATTGAAACTATAGAACTCATTAAGACTTTACTCTAAGTCATCCTCACTTGCAGTCACACTATCACGTCTACACCATAGGGAAGGGACAGAGAAAATAATTCTCTGATAGTGTTTAATTTTTACCCGCCACAAATTAGTTGTCTCATTCAAAACCTTGATCTTGGGATCTCCAGTCAGCAAGGTTGAGTATCCTTCATGGCAAGTTTTAATTGATGAGCTTAAGTCCCATCCCCCTCGATGCATTACTAACTACCTCCTTGGACAAGCCTTTCGTCAAAGGGTCCGCGATATTCTCCTTAGACGTCACAAAGTCAACAGAAATAACGCCAGTTGAGATTTGTTATTTTAGAGAATTGTGTCTTCTCCTTATATGAATGGATTTTCCATTATAGTTGCTGTTTTTAGCATTAGCTATTGCAGCTTGGTTATCACAATGTATAGATACAGCTGGCACAGGCCTATGCCAGAGAGGAATGTCTTCTAAAAAGCATCTTAGCCAAGCGGCTTCCTCTCCTGCTTTATCTAACGCTATAAACTCGGATTCCATAGTGGATCGAGCGATACAGGTCTGTTTGGAACTCTTCCAAGACACTGCTCCACAGCCTAGAGTGAAAACGTATCCACTCGTAGGCTTAGACTCCTCTGAGTCAGCTATCCAGTTTGCATCACAGTATCCTTCTAGAACCGCAGGGTATCTCTCATAACTTAACCGAAAGTTTAAAGTGTATTTAAGATACCTCAGCACTCTGAAAAGTGCATCCCAATGCTCTTGTCCTGGATTACAGGTATACCTACTTAGTCTACTCACTGCATAGGCAATGTCTGGTCTCGTGCAGTTCATTAAGTACATCAGACTTCCTATGACACGTGAATATTCAAGTTGCGAGACTCCAGTGCCTTTGTTTTTCTTGAGTCTACATGAAGGGTCAAAAGGAGTACTTGCAGGTTTACTATCAAACTGGTTAAATTTCTTCAGAACAGACTCAACATAGTGAGATTGACTGAGACTGAATCCATTAGACTCCTTTCTAATTTTCATCCCTAGGATTACATCAGCAGGACCTAAGTCTTTCATATCAAAGTTCTCATTCAACATGTTCTTAGTGGAATTAATGATTTCTAAGGTTGTACCTAGTATAAGCATATCATCAACATACAGGCATACCATCACACAAGCATCATTGACAGATTTAGTGTAAACACATTTGTCAGCTTCATTTATTTTAAAACCACTAGAGAACATCACATGATCAAATTTTTCATGCCATTGTTTAGGTGCTTGTTTTAAGCCATATAAAGATTTTTTAAGTCTACACACCTTCTTTTCATAACCCTTCACCACAAAGCCCTCGGGTTGATCCATATAAATTTCTTCATCTAGTTCACCATTTAGAAACGCAGTTTTTACATCCATTTGATGTATCTCTAGGTTATGGATTGCAGCAATTGCAATTAGCAACCTAATTGAAGTTATTCTAGTGACAGGTGAATAGGTGTCAAAGAAATCTACACCTTCTATTTGTTTATAGCCTTTAGCTACAAGTCTAGCTTTATATTTTTCCACGCTTCCATCAACCTTACGTTTTCTCTTAAAGATCCATTTACAACCTATGGTTTTGCTCCCTGGAGGTAAATCTACTATTTCCCAGGTTTCATTCTGAATAATAGAATCCATCTCACTAATAGTGGATTCTTTCCACCATGGAGCTTCAGACGAGGTCATGGCCTCTTTATAAGTTTGTGGATCAGATTCAACTAAACAGGTAATGAAGTCTGGCCCAAAAGATTTTTCTAATCTAGGTCTTTTGCTTCTTCTTGGCTCATAAACGGGTTCATCTTCTTCTACCGGCAATGAATGGCTAGAAGAAGGGACATCTAGAGGATCTACACGTATCACGCGAGATTCAGTTTTCATTGGAAAAATATTTTCAAAAAATGAAGCATCTCTAGATTCCATAATGGTGTTCACACCAATTTCTGAGTTATCGGAACTCACAACCATAAATCTATAAGCAGTGGTGTGCTCGGGATATCCTAGAAATACACAATCAACGGTTTTAGGTCCTATTTTAGTCCTCTTAGGTGGAGGAATAGAGACCTTGGCTAAACACCCCCACACTTTGAGGTATCCATAAGAGGGTTGTTTGCCTTTCCATAGTTCATACGGTGATTTTTCTGTTCCTTTAAGGGGCACTCTGTTCAGGATATAGCAAGCTGAGAGGACGGCCTCCCCCCACAAGTTCGCCGGTAGTCCTGAACTGATTAACATGGCATTCATCATCTCCTTTAGGGTTCGGTTTTTCCGTTCAGCCACACCATTAGATTGTGGTGAATAAGGAGGAGTTACCTCATGAATAATGCCATGTTGTGCACAGAAGTCTCCTATAGGAGTTACGTATTCACCCCCTCGATCAGACCTAACAGTTTTAATGGAGGTACTCATCTGGTTTTCTACTTCTAATTTATATAATTTAAATGCTTCAAGAGCATCATCTTTTCCTTTAAGTAAGTAGATATGACAGTATCTAGTACAGTCATCTATGAAGGTAACAAACCATTTCTTACCACCTCTGGTTTGGATTGATTTCATATCAACTAAGTCAGAGTGAATTAACTCTAAGGGATTAGAAACTCTGTGGACATTTTTCTGAAAAGGCTTCTTTGCATATTTTGATTCTACACAAACTTCACATTTATGTTCATATTCCAAATTTAATTTTGGAATGCAGCCAGATTTTGCCAATTTGTTCATTGAATTATAATTTACATGACCAAGTCTACCATGCCAAATATTCAATGAGACAATAACATAAGAAGAATCAACTTTATTAATTTCAGTAGAGATTACAGATAATTTATAAAGGCCCTCAGCCTTATAGCCCTTTCCCACAAAGTCCCTACCCTTAGTGATAATCACTTTTCCAGACTCAAATACAATTTTAAAACCCTTGTCATCTAGCACACCACTTGAAATGAGATTCTTGCAGATGTCTGGTACATGTAACACTTCATTCAATGTGAGGATTTTCCCAGAAGAAAGTTTCAGCGAAACCTTTCCTTTTCCTGCAACTTGTGCTGCAGAAGAATTACCCATATAGAGTTTTTCTCCCTCTCCTACTGTCTGGTAGGAGGTGAACATATCCTTGCTTCCGCAGACATGTTTGGTAGCTCCAGAGTCTACCCACCAGTCCCTCACATTGGTAACTAAATTTACCTCAGATACCGTGCCAGAAAATTCATTTTTACTACTTTCAGCCAGGTTTATATTTTGTTTCTTAAAATTCGCATCTTTGCGTTTTCTACAATGCATTGCCATATGGCCAGACACACCACAGACATAACAAGCTCCCTTAATCTTACCAATAGCAGACTTTGGTTTTTGAAATTTACCTTTTCCTTGAGGGCCAGGCTTGCGCTTGTTGTGGTCCAGACTGAGTGAAGCAAACTTGTGTTCAATCACATGAGCTTTGTTTGACATGTCTCTTCCAGAGGAGACATTCTTGTCCTTTGTGCACAGCAACTCTTCAACTTGTATTTTCTTGCCCAGTTCTATCATAGTAATCTCACCAGTTTCATGCCTTAGTCTTCTCTTGTATTCGGCCCATGAACTTGGTAATTTTTCAATCACAGCAGAAACTTGAAACGTCTCAGAAATAGTCATACCTTCAGCAATGATTTCATTAACAAGTTTCTGCAACTCCAGAAACTGATCAACCACAGATTTTTCATTCAACATCTTGTATTGTAAAAAGCGTGCAACCAGAAACTTATTACTTCCTGCAGTTTCTGCTTCATATTTTTCTTGCAGTGCAGACCATAAATTGTGAGCAGAAAAATCATCTTTAGCATTGTAAAAATCATACAGAGAGTCTTCAAGGCAATTTAAAATATGATTTTTTGCTAAATAGTTATTTCTCGTCCAGGTCTCTTTTTCCTTGGATGATTCAGGAGCATCCAGAGCTTTGTTATATGGTTTCAACACTATTTCATCAAGCATGTGGAAACTCAGGAAGAAGAGCATCTTCGACTGCCACCCCTTAAAATCCTTGCCAGAAAACTTCTGAGGTCTCTCAACATTAGTCTTTGCCATTGTTACAGAAGATTTTTGAATGCACAGATATTGAGTTAAGAATGTTGGAGAAGTATACTTCCTGTAACAGATAAAAACAAACACAGAGAACTTGAAGATGATTAAGGGAGGGTTAGAATTGAAATGCACACACACTCAAACACAGAGAAGTGAAGTCGCCTGTTCAACAGACTGCCCTTAACTCAATATTTGCCAGGTACACCTTCAGGAAGATGCTGCTATACCCTTTCAGTGACAAACTTGAATTCAGGATAAAATCACCTGATACCAACCCAGCTAGCAAAGCTCGTTGGCCCGTTATGAACTTAACAGAAGAAGAAAATAAGAATGTAAACTAGTGCGCAAAACAAAGCAGGAAGATGGTGAAAAGTCGTCAGGACAGTGGCTGCGACTGGGGTAAATGAAAACTTTAGCAAAGTTGTTCTTTTATAGAAGAAGAAAACCCTTGAGTTTTAAAACGGTGAAAATTTAATTTCAACAATTAACTCCCATTAAAACAAACGTTAAAATATTTATGATTTTAATTTTCCATTTAATACAAACGGTAAAATATTTAATTAGAATTAAAGAAACGTTTTCTCATTGATGGGTACTCGTGTGCACACGCAGGCACATGCCAAGCACGCGCCAGCCACACGTCAGGCTCACGCCAAGGCTCGCACCAATGGTCACACCAAGGCTCACGCCAAGGGTCGCACCAAGGCTCGCACCAATGGTCACACCAAGGCTCGCACCAATGGTCACACCAATGGTCGCACCAATGGTCACACCAAGGCTCACACCAAGGCTCACACCAAGGCTCACACCAAGGCTCGCACCAATGGTCGCACCAAGGCTCACACCAAGGCTCACACCAAGGCTCACACCAAGGCTCGCACCAATGGTCGCACCAATGGTCGCACCAAGGATCGCACCAAGGCTCGCACCAAGGGTCGCGCCAAGGCTCGCGCCAAGGCTCGCGCCAAGGCTCACACCAAGGCTCACGCTAAAAACACACGCAAAAGCACACGCAAGCACCGCAAGCTCCGCAAGCTCCGCAAGCCCGCAAGCCCGCGGCCTGCGGTGCTTCGCACCATGTATGCATTTGCCCACTAGTCCATTTCCCAAGTCCATGTCCAATCCACTAGTTCTTTTCCTTATATAGAACATATGTGGTAATATGCATGAACTTGCTCCTTGGTTTGCCCAATGTGGGACAACCAAAGGTTTCTCATTCACTAAGAAGTGAAAATGGATGGCTATAATTCCACCCAAGTTTGGACTAGTGATCCAAACACCCATCAATCTATTTTTAGTAACAAAAATTAATTTAAGTAGTAAAATATTAATTTTAGTAACATACATTTTTTATTTCCCAACATCTTATGGTGAATAACACCATGTGCAGATGTATCAAAGAGGCATAGCATCTGTTGATCCAACGTGTTTGTCATCTCATCCTCTAAATGTCTCTCAGTACAAATTCTCCGATTCGTTATACTATGTTTCATGATGGTTGTGTATTGTTTTTCTTTAGGCATGGACGGTACTGAATTTCATCAAAGTAAGCTTTACAACGATATGGTTGATAATATATATTTTTATGAGCAAAAACAATTACCACCATCACACGTACACACAAACAAAAAGTTTGAGCAAATTGAGGAAGCTGTGAGTGTCAGAAATAATAATGAACCAAAGAGGATATTGAACCTGAATAGTGAATACTGATGCATAATTGTTTCTGTCTTCCTTTTGTGATTTTAAATTTAAACTGTTTATTTGTCTGCAGTTACAGAAAAGAAGCAGTTCATATTTAGTGTTTCCCTAAAGTTATGTTGCAGTATATGAAAATAATATAAAAATTAAGAATAAAAGGAAATCTTTTCGCAGAACCAGAGTTATGATTATGAATGATTTTCATGTAACTGCAGATGATGCAAAAGGTAATGGTGACTGATTCTGGCAATGGGGACTGTGATGGAGCTTTTAAAAGAGTTATATTCTTGCGATCTGCATGTATGTGGGTCTATTGAATTAGATGGTAATGGTATTTATAAAGATATGTACTGACTATAATCACAATCATAAGAACAATAAAACAAGAGATAGTCTAATTTGATTCACAAATTAGGGTGATTATGAGAATGATTATCAGGACAAGCCGACCCGATATCAAGAAAATGAAATCGTTGGTGAACGTTATCTATGGGTCGTCTGCAGCTCAAATAATATCTAAGTTACTGAGAACCATACAAAAATATCAAGATTTTAATCTTCAAGTTTGCAGGATAAGTCTTAAACTGGACCTTAAAGTATGAATCTGGGTGGAGAAAGAATGAGACGATCATACGGAGTGTCATAGATAGTGGATGAAACATGACCAAAAATTGTTAAAGATGGAAAATATATGTTCTTCATATTGATATAAGACAGTGTAAATAAGACAAATAAGTGATTTCTGGTGCGTCCCATGAAGTCTCAAGCATATTCCCTTGGTAATCTTTTATTTTTCATTTCTATTTCAAGATCTTCCAAAGCGACCTGCCCATCACCATCACCGTTTTTATCCAGTTCCTCGAAGAAACGTCTTTCTACAAGCAGATGCAATTGGTTGAATAAAAGTAGAGCCCCCTTTGAATATTCATGCAATATGTTAGAGTCGTGTGTGGGATTAAATTATATACTTCTTGTTACTTTTAAGTTGTAAAAGTAATTGAAGGGTTTGCAATTCATGTAAATAACATAATGAGGGTTGATATGTGACTCGATATATCTTATTTTTGTGACTAAAAATATATGGGTTAAATTTAAAAAAAAATAATGATATATAATATAAGGATTGGAATTTATATTTCAACAAATATTTATTTTCGTGTCGTTACGGCATGGATTAAACCCTAGTATAGGTTATAGAGAACATGTATCAGGTCTTTTCCTCTTCTAGACCAGCCGTCCTCCAAATCCTCATTATCTTAAATATAATTAAATTAATATTATTACATATATATTTAGTCTAGTTGTCATCTAGGTTCATCTTATCCTAAAGATATAATGCATCCAGTCTTCCTTGAAAAGGCATTAGCAAACTGGGCCACATATATTAATTGGGTTTATTACTTAGTCCAGAAGCCCAATTATTTGTTTTGTTTTAACTGGGCTCAAATTTCTGGACTAAAAACTATTGGGTCTCCCCAATCATGAAATAAAATCTTCCCCATTTAGTAAACTACATGATGCAAATAACATTAATGAAAAAATACAATAAAAAACTAATGAAATCTCTTAAAATTAAAGAAATAATAAATAATTAAAATTACTAAATACATATAATTTCATATGGGCATCGGTGTTTTACGAATATTTTTTATCTTTTAATTCTCCGTTAGAAAAGATTAATAATCCCAAAATATTACAATCAATCATAAATTATATTTAGTGGCGGAGCCAGAAGTTTTGATTGGGTGAGAAACCAAAATATAGTTGGATTATAAAATGTTTTGCAAGAAATATAACATCGCATATGGGAGTGCTGATGTGATTGTAGTTGTGGTAAATAAAGTATCGTTCGCTCGGACTTGTGAAAGTTGATTTTTAGATTTAAATGCTAACACTAAACTAGTAAATATACAAAATATGATAAATAAATTACGAGAAACTAGGACTCAGAATTCCACCATTTTCCATTTTCATGTGATTCATACATTAACTCTAGACAATTTATAACTCATATGATAAAAGTATTGACTCTGATTCTTTTCCAATGATAGATTTTTAAAACATTGACCGTAAATCCTAAGCATGGACCATCAAAACACTTAGCCTAAGCATAATCCATCAAATTAAATGACAACCAATTAAGAAAAAATCATAAATTAAATTTAAATAAATACAAAAAGTCATAAAAGAATTAAATATAAATACCACAATAATGAAATATGGTTTCCTCCATTGTCCCAGTGTTGGGGATTAGCTACTCATGGCAAAGAGAATGGAAGAAAGTAAAGAAGAAATCAATTTATTCATTTTACTAAAAAATTACAATAAAACACTGACCAATTGAGTCGCTGAAACAATAGAATTTTCTATCGAGTTAACGACAAACTTCTAGAGCAGTTGAAAAAAGCACAGACTCTTTATGACATTAAACCCAGAACTGTAGCTGGAACTATTAAAGAAACCGTTTCTAAAACTGTTGAATATGAAAGGAAAGGTAACGGTTTAAACGATAGTTCACAAACGCCTTTTGTTGTTGTTATTCTTCTTCCCTTCCTGAGTTGCAGAAACACGAGTTTCTTTTTCTGATTTTTTTTCTCTTTGAATCCCGGCCAAAGCCAACCTCCTCAAATGATCTCCTAGCTTATCTATTTATAGTACAACAACCACCTCGAGAATCCCCTCCAAATCTTTATCATAACTTCTCAAAATCATGATGGGATTTTATTTCCATGGAAGAATATTTTCTTTCTTCTATTTCTTGACCATGTTATTCCCTTTGTTGCCTCATCACAGCTCGGGTGTAATAACCTCTCGATATTGTTTCCAAAACTCTCAGATGAAAGTTCCTATTAGACGAAAAATACCCGAGAAATAAAAATCTTCCCTGTTTATTTTCGAGATACAAATATGGTCGGGATCTTGTTTGATTTTGCTGGTTTTTGATCCGTGTACAACTCTTTATTAAGGCAAGAAAATATCTTGTCTTAAAACCTAAAATTTCTCATTAAGTCACGTTCAGAAGCTTCACGGGGAAAGAATTGTTGCCGCCAAAAATTTGAATTTGAAAATAAGAAATGGGTGCCTTTTTTCCAATTCTTGGGGGTGCTTTTAGTAATTTTCCGGGTGCCTTTAACACTTTTAAGCCGAATTTTTCCGTAATTGTTTATTCTTCCAAAAATACCTAAAAATATATAAATAAATTATATTAGTATAAAAATTGAGAATTAACAATATAAATATGAGATCAATTAAGACACAAAAATGTGTCTATCAAGTGCCAGTTTTAACAACGGTGAAATTGAAGTGTTAAAATCATCTGAAACAGAAAAACAATGTGATAAAAAATAATAGTGATTCTTATAATTGTTGCAAGTTGATACCCCACATGTGGCGCTGCCCCTGATTGTATAGCTCTCTGTCACGCTGATATCAAACGTCCTCGATGATATGCTTGAACATATCACTGCAAGTGAACACACTTCCATAAGGCTATCGAAATATGTCATAGAAGCGTGTAAGAAATGGTCATAATGGCAATAACAAACCATGAAACTATTTAAAAAAGAAAATAAAAAGAGTTATGCGTAAAATTACTGTAAAATATAATTAAATATTTTGGAAATAGTTAATGCTAATATTAGGGATGTCAAATTATTCATGGTTCCAACGAATTATGACATACCTAGACCACACATGGTTGATTTAAAGAAAAAATAGGTATTAAAGATTTTGGGGAAAGAATAAAGACTGTTTTTGAAGGATTAAATGTTATAAACTGTTATGCAAAGGGAATTTCTCTAACTTATATTTCCATTAAATATATATAATTCAAAGAGGAACCCAATGTTCTTAGGAGTGGTTTCTGGAGTTCTTGCCAACCATTTTGATACGTTCTTAAACTTTTGATTATTCCATAAAAGGAGTTGCAGATATAGTACGATAACCACGATGAAAACAAGTTGTCATGGAACTTGTATTGAATTACTGATATCTATATTACACCGGAATATATCTTTCATATATAATGTACATGAATATGTCACCAAAAAAAATTGCAATAAAAGCTGTCATATTGTTCGTAACGTCAATAGTCGGTCATAGAATATCAAAAGATATTACCAAAGAATTTGAACCTAAAATCTTTGTGAAACAAGAAAAAAATGTTTTATTAAAAGTATTAATTAGAGTAATTTTGTTAATATATGGTTAATCTAATGAAGAGTTGGTATAAAATAAAATATTTGTTTGTTTATTTCCGAAAGAAATCATGGAAAACAAACATGCAATTGTTTTAAAGTTTTTCTTGGAAAATTTAGTTATACACGTCTTTTTGCTTGCTTTTACATAACAATTATCTTTCGAATATGTAAATGAATCAACTTAGTGTCACAAACAGATAAACTTAAATCTAATTATTTGTGCATAAATGAATTGCTTGTCATACTGATATAACATAAATAAAACGTAAAATACCCATTCTAATTATCTTTTCAATTCCATAATGATAATAACGATCTAATAGAAGTGAAATCTAGTAAAAAAAAATTACGAAACAAAAAAAGAAGGCTGAAAGAAATAAAAAACTATAAAAAAATGGTAAGCTTATCCGGAAAAACTAGTAATAGTGTGGAGACACTATTAGTTATTGAAGAAGGAATAAAGAGTGAGCCTAGTTCTTCCTTGATTTTTTGTTGCTCTTGGTGTTATAATCCGGTATATCAATAAAAACATAATTTGTACTTAGGGAATATGAGATTATCCTCCATTAACAGAATATACATGAGGCAATTGCGGCACCCTACCAATACCATATCAAACATTATTGTCGTTGTTTCTTCAGGATTGCTATTGCTATTTTTGCCCAGGCGTTTCTTGTCTGATGAAACACATGAACTTGTTGGTGATGATGTTGATGAATTTGTTGTAGTTGTTATAATCAGTTGTTCGAGCACTGATGAAGATAAATCTAGCTTCAAATCAATCTTTGATGACGTACAACCAATATCACTCTTTTTGTTTCTTTCACCTATTTTCTCTGTTTGTAGTCCTTGTCTTTCCACCTTTTATAAGAGGTTTCACCTGCCTATACATATTCAGTAAAAAAACTAGATTTTCATTTTGAAACAAAATTAGCATATTGTTAATCACAAAACTTAAATTAGTTTACAAGTAAATTAAATAATATGCACCTTAATATCGAGAAATCTTCGGAAACCAAAAAGGAAGATTATTAGATTCTTCTAGTTAAACTTAAACGATGAATATGAAGGGATGAGATAAGTGTAGTGTCTACTGGTAAAGTATGATGAGCAGTAGAAGCTGCACATCCAGAAGTACTACCACTGTAAAGAAGCACCCCACCACTATTCAATTGTAGCTTTTGTTGTTGGTGTTGATCCTTTGAGCCCAATTTCTAAGGAAGGAATCATGGATATGGAGAAAGAGGTTAAAAAATGAATTTAATGACTCTCTATTTTTAGTGTAAAATTTTAAATTATATTAAAAGAGGAAAAAAAAGTATTAAATGAGGGAAGATGAACCAGAGTGTATACGTAAATTACAAGTGTTGACCCTCTCATTATATAGTTAGTATATACATTAATGCTATACTAATTGATCAATTAGTCAGGCCGGCCCGTAGCAAAAGCGAACAAACCGCTACTTAGGGCCACAAATTTCAGGGGCCGCCAATAAATATTCTGATCGTGCCACAACCAGAAGTTTTTTACATTTTATTAGTAGGCCAAACGAAGTTATATTATCATGAATTACATTATGTTTTGTCCGAAGAACCATAAACTGAATTGATTACATGTTGTTAAAACTCATACATAAATTAGTCATTTTTTCATATTGTAGGTAAAACTTCGAAATCTTTTATCGACTAGTATCATAGAAAATTACAATTTTTATTATCAGTTGTCTAATAAGATCCTCCAATTAGTTTTACCTTGATCTTTTTTATTTTAAGTTTGACCGTATAACAACACCTTCAAAAGAAAACATGACCAACAAAAACAAATTTTGGCCTTGAAATTAGGGGCCATATTTTCCGATCTCCCTTTGGGGCCAAGAAAAACTCAAGACCTACCGTGTTAGTGTGAGTTACCCTTTCAGGGTTTTAGGTTAAGAAAAATTAGAGAAAATTAAAACAACCTTTCATATAAAATCATTACCTATACAACTGCAAACAAAGTATAATTATTAC
>JAJJMC010025839.1:523616-578757 GCA_023531435.1 Papaver californicum
TTAATTGAATCTTCATCTCCTACATTTGAAGTTACGGTTGGGTTTGTTTAATAACCCAACCGTAATATGAAGAACAAATTAGTTACGGTTGGGCTTGCTTGAAAACCCAACCGTAAATCTGGGCAAAAATGGTGTTCTTGGTGTTACGGTTGGGTTCGACATGAAACCCAACCGTAAGTTTCTCTGAACAACAAAAAATCAATCTTTCAAATCGTGATTTCATCAAATTAGTTAGTGTAATTTAGTTTTATCCGGATTGTCATCACTACTACTTTCTGCATATTTATTAGTATTCTTCATCACGAAATTGGGAGTTTAATCGGCGATAAAAAATTTTGATTCGATTGAGAAATTTGATTAAAATGGAGAAGGAAAAAATATGGAGGAGATGGAAATTTTTTAATTAAAGGACAAATTTATCTTTTTTTTATTAGGTAAAGGGTAAAATGAACATTTAACTTTACCCCTAGGACATCCCTTATCGTAAAATTGGGTCACCTCGGCTCAACTGGGAGCCCCTCTATTGATATGGGAGCCCTTATATCAGCCTTCTATAACATATTATATTTCATTAGGTTTCCGTTCTAATAACTAAATGAATCATAAGCATTTTGTGTTTTTCCGTATTTATGAAAAATAATACATGATTATTGCAATAAAAAGAATCAAACGATTCGTTAAAATTTCAAAGTAGGGTGATATTTTTATTTTTTATGGTTCCAACAACTTTAGTTTTTCACAAGTGAATATGGGAATAGGATAATTATGTGTACAATGTTTTTCCTATTTTGTTTTTATGACTGAAGAAGAAAAAAAAGTCATTTCTTTCTGCCACATTAGACATATCATCAGATTAGCTGGTATTCAGCTGGTATACAAACCTAAACTTTGTACCCAATGTATAAAAAAAAAATGGAACAATCAAAATCACATAAAATTCTTCAAGAACCATTATATAGACAAGAAAAGCTCGATGGTTTAACTCGTGAACAAGAACTTGACAAAGGTTCGGTCAAAAACGGAAGAAAACAATGGGTTACGTTGTCAACAAAGATTCGTGGACATAAATTTTCATAAAATTACCGGTCTGTACAATTTGCCAATATCGGACTTTATAAAAAGATGGCAAAGACTTCTTACAAACCTATCTTAAACAGGGTAAGGACAACAGTTAATCGCCAACCTTGGTATATTTTTGTTAAGAAACATTGATGGTGATGATGAATCGACGATAGGTCTTCAATCGCATCCCCACATATACATGCGAGGTTCTATTGAAAATGTTTGTGGGTTTTCATTTTCTTTTCGGATCTACCAATTTTATACATTATCAGTACAGACTACAGATCACTTTAATTTAATGGTATCGGATCAAGCAATGATTATTTCTTATTTCTAACTCCCGGGGATTATAATAATTATCTAGTTTATAATCCACTTACTAGATTTTAATTCCAGTAACTTTGGATAATGTAAAAGGGGATATTTTTGAGGGCTTCGTATGTGAAACTTCTAACTTAATATGTTTGAATCACCGATGCATCTTATCTGGCAAGGTTATTATAATCTTTCCCTTTATTTGAGGACCTTGGATTGGGTAGAATGTCACAAGTTGGAGAGGTAGCTAGTACTTCATTAACCACTAAGGGAGGGTTCGACATGGGGCAGGTTGTTCAAGAGGCTGAGCATGTGTTTTTGGTGCGCTCGAAGGACTCTGGTTGTGCTCATTGAGGTTGTTTTTTTTCTCATTTGGGATGTTCTTGTTGTAATATTCCAAAAGGGTTATGGTTCTTCGGATGCCAAATATGAAGATAACTTCATTTTTTGCAGATTTTTTCTTGAAAGCAAGATTCGTTCCTTATTGCAATTAATAAGATCTATGAGAAACTAGAAAAGGGGTTTTTGTGGTTGTGTTTATCTGGGTGGTGTAATTGGCTCTATTTTATATTGAAGAAGAACAAAAATTAGAGTTAACGTAAGAACATGATTGGGAACCTGTATGGTGGTTGCACACTATATGTTCACTCAAGTAGTGGCTAAGGCCAGTACCTATACACCTACCAAAATACCAAATTTGATATGTACCTCTCAAACCATCAAATTGACCTCTCAAACGCTCAATTTTGAGCAGATGCACAACGCGTCTTTGTCGCTCGATCAAGACTATGTCGCCAATCGCGTAGTTCATCCAACGGTCATGGATGGAACTCTTACAAATACCCAATTTCAAACTCAATTCAACTCACACCTTCTCTACACCTCAATCTTTCACATGCATTTGTGTTAATCTAAAACAAATCTCTCCTCATTTTAATCTAATATAAAACTCAGTCATTTTTTCTGCATAATGAATTCTCAAAATTCTCAAATGGATGCTCCTGCCAAAAAAGTTTATGGTACAAGTTTTTCAATTGCCGAAGATGAATGTATTTGCAGAAATTATGTTCGTTGCACACAAGATAGCCTTAATGGTTGTTCTCAAGCAGGCAACACCTTGTGGGGCAACATATTTCTGAGGTTTAAAGAGGAAATCATGAACATCAATTCATGTGATCCAACCACTTTGTGTACTCGCTTAAATGAGTAAAAAATTGAATGAATATGTTGCTCATGTCATTCAATGTGCTCGTAAGCCACCACCGAGTGGTGAATCACCATCGAATATGGAAAAAAGATGTCAGAGGGAATGACACCTAAAACACGGTAAAACATTTGAACTAGAAGGGTGTTATGATATTGTAAAAGATTTACCCGAATTTAATTATGCTCTATTAGCAAATATGCAGCAAGTTCCTGCAAGGTCACCATATGACGTTGATGGTTCCTCTACACCAATAACTTCAAGTCCCGGTTCACCAATGTCTTCACTGACTGGCCCATCACCGCTCCCTAATTTTGATCTCAATGCATGTAATATCGAGAAACGAAAAGGTTTAGGAAGAGCAGCATCAAAAGCAACTCGAAAATTAGCCCAGTAAGGAGGAGGTTCTGAATTTTTTTAAACATGACTGAGTTTATGGCTCACCAACGAACAACTGAGAAACAGATACCCGGTCACCGGAGGTCATAAATAGGGAGTTGAAAAAAGAGCCGTCTTTCTCATGGGCAATTTGTTAGCCATTATGGCATGGGTAAGATTCTTTCAATGGACACCACAATAATGAATGATGACCAATTTTTTTTTATGAAAGATGCAATATCACAAGTTAAAAAAGAAGGCAGTAGAAGAAAAATTGGAACCTCAAATCCCAGTTGAGGAAGAAGAAGAAGAAAATGATGATGAAGATGGTGAGGTTCAAGTCCTTGATTAATGTAATAGTTAGTTAAGATGTATTTTTTTAAATCGTTATTAATTAAGATGTAATAGTTCACTACACCATTTTTAGGAAATATCAACAAAATTTCGCAACGGCTTACACTCAGTTGCGATTTGTAACTAAAATTTGTCGTTGTAAAATTTTAGCAACAGTTCACTACGGTTGCAAAATTCCCAACGTTTTACCTTGTTGCGATTTGCAACTTAGTTTAGCACATGTGCCACTCGTGAGTGTAGCTGGCAACACTTTTAAGTTGTTTCCACCCAAATTGTTTAATGTGTATATTTGTTTCTACCCCAAGTTGTGCATGGGTAAAATACATGTACCGGATGCAAATGTGGTGGGTATTTCCCTAACCCTAACTCCCAATTATCTCATCTTCTCGTACTCACCTCTTTCACCATTTCTTTCGATGCTGCGCCTGTGAATACCCAACCACCATTGACCCATATTCATCATTTCTACTACAACCACCATCATTATCATCAATATCATAAACGCCCAAATCCCTTTAACAACCGCTGCACCATCGATTAAAATTTCATATAGTCTTCTAATAATGTTTGCCTATTTTTTCTTTCGAAACTTTAGAAATCTCTTTATGTCTGCAGAACCCCCAAAACTAAAACCTAATGGTCGTCGTCTTCGAAGAAGAAGATTGTGAAGATGTTGGAACTAAGGTTAGTACAAAGGATTTTGTTGAATAAAGTAATTGAATCATTTAAAGATCCAGTAGGGGGTCTATTTTTACTTATTTAAAATCTTTATTTTTGTAGAAATTAGGGTTTTTCATGTTGTTTCTGGGGTTAACATTTAGGGAATTTTAAAGAGTTTTTAGCAATTTTGGGGTCATATAGAGGATGCTTTAGAGTATTTTTCTGTATGGTCATTTATTATTTATAAGAATTATCTGCTTTATTTGATGAGAATGTTGTGTTTCACATCTTTATGGTCATTTATTATTTAGATAGGACAACATGACTGACTCGAGTGATAGCTGAGATTTTCAAGAAGAGGAAGATGAACCTTAAAAATACAAATTGGTGTAGTTTTTATAGCAATTTGGTGGTTAATAACGATAACCTATACTTGCTTCATGTTACAGGGAAGTACTTCAAACCAAGCTCGGTCTAATGCAATCTCTTATTTTACTGACATGGGATTTGATGAAGATTTAGCAATCAAAACAATCGATAAATGCGGTTTGTATATCCCCATAAAACCATTTCTTATAATTTATGGTTAGTTAACCCTTTATGGTCTTAAGTACTTCATCCATGTACATGCAGGAGAAGAAAACGCAGATGCAATACTGGAAACTCTACTCGCACATACAGTGAGTTGATATTTTGGTTATACGTAAGTAACATTATGGTGTCTATGTCATAAAGAAGAGTCATGTGCTATGTCTTATTCCTATTTTTACAATAACAACTTGATTAGTTTTGTAACTCACTTGAGGTTAGATCTGTCTAGCCTATAGGACCAACTTGAGATTACAATACTTTGGACTCCCCTTTTGTTAATTCCGTTTTTGTGACAAATTTGTAAGAGTTTAATAAGTAACACAAGTCTTGACCTTGTAAACTTTGAAACTATATTTACGTTTTCTTATGCTAATGTCTATGTGAGAGATGCATGAATTTCCTTGATGCTCGATTTGGGTAAGTGCACATTTCTTACTTTATATGTATGTCCATGCTCCTTGCTACTGCAAAATCGAAATATGAGAAGTAAAATTTGTATATTAGGTGTAGTTCTCTATCTTTCTATATTACTCCATGATATCTTTAGCTCAGTAACTTATCTAAATTTTACTTTGTGATAGTGAGGTTGCAATTACTCTATGTTGAAACCCTGATCTGAGTGGGTACAAAGTTCAGGTTTGATGGGAATTAGGTTTTTGCTGCGGTACAAACTGATTTTTTTATTGCACTTATGATTGTGCTGTCGAAATCCCACAATGACAATTGTGTTTGCTTAACTAGTTGATGTTAGAATTAGAAGTCCCGATGAATGGTGATATGTACCACTATCATGTTGTAATTATAAAACAACATTAAGGTTGAACAAATACAATTCTGCTGGGTGCAATACTGAAATCGCTTAACTTATTCATCTTAGGTTCGTTCCAGTTCATCTACGTCTTATTGTGAATCGCTAGGGAAGGTTGATCTCACTGCGAGTGTTCATTAAGAAGGATTTCTCCAGATTGGGAATGGTGCTCAGAGCTAAGAACAAATTTACATTATGCCGAACATTCTAAGGTAGGTTTTATTTACAGAGCTTGAGAACTTTTTGCTAGTCCGTAATAAGACTTTGCGTAGCTTAATAACTTAAATTTTTCTTTTATTTCACCGATAAAAAGTGAGTGAGTTAGGTAGAGTTGTTCTAACATCACAAGCTCAAATCCTAAAGTTTTTTGCATAAGCTTTAATTCGAGACTGTAATCCATGTAGGACTGTGTTGTGTTTTTTCAGTTTGTTACAATTAAATTTTCGGAATATTCAAGTTATTACTCTGCGTCATATCTCTATTTCAATATTGCGGGTTAAGCTGTACTTGTTCACATGTTGATGTTGATTATTTTTATTTTCAGAACATCATCGACTGTCACCTCAACGATTTATACTGAACATAAAATACCATCTCAGAAACATATGGAAAATGGTTAAAAAGGTAAGTTATCTCTCCTTTATATCAGAACTAGCATAATGGTACAACTGAATTAACATTTTTCTTTGAAATTCTAGATTACTTGAATTCTCAGTGTCATAATCTCCTTTTTTCAGGGTATGGATCCGGACAAGAAAGTGTTGAACATGTATCTATAGCAATCCAGAGATGTCTTGCCAGATGGTAAGCAATATCTTTTAGTTATTTAACAAATTTTACGTGCCTTAGCACTGCAATTTTTTTTAATTGAATTTGAGTTTCTGATACTTCTAGTTTATTCTCATTCTGATCTGTTTTTTGCTGTGTAACTAGCTAGAATTATATTAAGTAGTGACTTGTACTTTGAAATAATTTTGGTGGCAGGGATGAGTATTATAAGGATTGCAGTTAGTTGAATTGAAATTCTTTTCTCCTTCAGTGGAATTTGAATTTTTTTTCTTCGTAATGCTGGATGTGTCATGGATTGTGTCTCATGAATGGATATTCGTTGTGCAGGTTCTCTTGGGTATCACAGATTCTGAGATAGATTTTCTGGATAAAGTTGAGGATGTAGAATATGAGAAGAACACTGTTAATGTTTCTCTGATAGTAAGTTCTCTATAATCATTGCTGCATTTTTTCAGTTTGTTATGTCTTAGACAAAACCTTCAAGTATATCTTACTTTATGTATTGAATCATCTCTGCATTTAACTTAGTTTGAAACCAAACTTTCTCATTTCCCATGAGAAATAAACATATTACTTATATTTGTTTTTTGTTGTTAAAACAGAGTATTTAAACTGGACTATAACTAAACTACTCACTGGTATGTTTCTCTACTGAAATTTATTGTTTGGTTGTTACTTGTCATTAGTTGGAAACAAAACAACTTAAGAAATGACTCTATATATGTTTAGTTAGTTACATTCTTTCTCATTCTTTATAAACTGCAGAGCAAACCCATGTATTCTTTGTTCAAATACACAAATGGTGTGGTGTAGAACCTATACTTGTATGCTGTGTGAGTGTTTTGCTGAAAAACTTGGAGGGAAACTCTGTTTTAGACAATAGATACTGTTGCAGGAACCATAATTTTAACCAAGTCAATTTTGACCTGGATTTTTTTATGTTATCAAAATTTCGCAGCGGTTACTGTATGTTGCGAATTTTGTATCAGAACTATTATAGCCGGACCGGATAATATTGTCCGTTCTTTAAAAAAACTGGGTAAAAATTTCGTAATTGTTTGAAACTGTTGCTACGTTTCATATAGTTTAAGATTTTGCAACAATTGATATTTGTTGCGACCGTCTAATTTCGCAACTGTTTGAAACAATTGCGACTTTTTTATGTTGTAACAGTTGTGACCAAAAATTTGCAACGACAACGTAACCGTTGCGAAATAGTGCAACATCGACTTTTGTAACAGAGGAGAAACGTTGCGACCCTACTTTGCAACTGCCACTCACGTAACTAATCACTAAATTTGGTGTAGTGGTTGGTTATTATTTGAAATAAAATAGCTAGTTAGTTCAATGAAGTTTTCTTTTTTCCATTACTTGAAATACACATTACATAAAGGAAGTGGAAACAATGCAAACAACTTAACAGTGCATACAAATTAATAATTGAGACGGGTAATGAGGAACTGCTTAAGGATGTGGAAACAAGCTTCATATTTGAAATTCTTTCCTTTCCATCTTCACCATTCACTAAAATTTCTCGTACCAATCTCATTACCGGTCTCTCGCCTAAGTCGATATCGATTGACAATCCGAACTAAAGCTATAAATTTTACTACTCGTCGCTTTATTTTTTGAAATCTTACAAACAATTGAGGTACATTACAGTTATTAGGGTTACCGGTGTCAGCGCAAAAGTTTTCATAAATTATTCCCCAATAACTAAAGCTAGGAATGTCATTTTATCGTCGTTTTGCACATCTGTCCTGATAGCACACTGCATAGTTTCTGCAAAGTGATAAATCTTCTTCCCGAGTGAACTTAGCTTGAGCCATATGTTAGGAAATCAGAGTGAAATTGGAGGAGATGAGATTAAGAGTGAGTGAGAGAGTTTGTGGGAGGTGTGATTTATTTTTGGGAGGTTTAGATATATATATATATATATAGGCGAGGAGATGAGTTCAGAGCAACGGATATATTTTTCCAACGGTTACAAAAATAGCTCTTGAACTCCATGTCATCCATACTGCCAACGAATAAAAAAAAAAAAAAGTCGTTGCACTCCATCCACGTCATTGAAGTAAATATTACTCAGAAAATTAATACTTTTATAATAAATTACTTGAAAGTAAAAAACACTTGTATAGAAATTTAAAACAACAAATGAAACTTGTAAATAAATTACTGCCATACTCGTCCCAAAGATTCGCAGTCAGGTGATGCCTTAACCTGTCGTACAAATTTACGTCTTGAATGTGATTTTCCATTTCATTATAGTTCCTTGTAGGTACCTCATTCCCTGGTATAACCTTAGGCCTCAAATCTTCATCAGGGTGGTTAGTCTAACTCTTATCACGGCGGGTTTCTTGGATGACCATGTTATGCAGAATGATGCACGTAAGCATAGTCTTATGCATTTCATGAGCACTTAAACCACGGTAGGGTCCATAAACTATAACGAACTTCCGCTTAAGAATTCCAAAAGCCTGTTCCACATCCTTTCTCAAAGTCATTTTCTTAGTGTTGAAATACCTAATTGAGCGACCAGCATCTCCTGGGGGGTGGGGGTGACGGTACGCTTGAACTAAGGTAGACTATTTCAGATATAATCCATCCGCTAGATAATATCCATGAGTGTATTGGTGCCCATTGATATGGAACCTTACATCGGGACACATTCCATACTTTAGGTCTTCAAACAGTAGCGATTTGTGTAGAACATTTATGTCATTTTGTGAACCAGACATACCAAAATAAGCATGCCATATCCAGCAATCATAAGAAGCGACAGCTTCCAAAATAACAGTAGGTTTTGAGTAATGAGCCTTATATTGACCTTGCCAATACATAGGACATCCTTGCCATGCCCAATGCATGCAGTCAAGACTCCCTAGCATTCCTGGAAAGGCCCTATCCTGGTTTTGTTTTAATATTTGAAGAACATCAGCATCTGTTGGTTTTAGTAAATACGTTGGACCAAAATGATTAATCATTACTTTGCAAAACAATGAAAGACACTTGAATGAAGTTGTTTTTACCATACGAATATACTCATCGTTAACATCCGCTGGACGACTGTAACCTAGAATCCTTGGAGTCGAGGTACTCTTTTGTTCTGGACTATGACCTGTATTCAATGCATCAAATTGATAATTAAAATCAGGGCAAACTCGACAAAGCTCTTCAATAAATCGTCAAATTTCGGGGCATGCATAATCGTCGTTGGAAATATTCATTAGAATACCAACATTGAAATAATCGTGCATTAGCTTCATGTGCAACTCTTCATGATTACGATATGCATATCTTCTTGTGAATACTGCTTTTGGCTCAGGAGCCTTGGCATCTGCCCCGATGAGTCTGCTGCTATCATAAGATTGATAAGTTCTCTGTTTTCATCAGACTCATCTTCCATTTGTTGCAACACCTGAACATAAGTTTCTTGCTGTGTTTTAAATCGATCCATAATAATTTGAGCTTCATCATCAGAACAATCCATCGACTATAAGTTAAAAGTTAGATAATTTAAGAAATCTGTGAATTGATTGTAGAAATAGGTAAAGAATGGTGTGAGTTGAAAGAAATTGTTGGGGTATATGTATGGAAGAGGGAAATTTGGCCGTTTATACTTGAATCCGGCCGTTGTTTGAAAGTAGCCGTTGGCGGCTCGCTCGACATACTTTCAACCGCCAGAGCATTTCCCATAGTGGCACACCCTATTTGTCCAACCAGGTGGCTGGACAAACTAACCCATTTGAAAGGGTGCATAAGATCTGGCCTAATAAAAGGCAGGGTCTCTATCCGTTTATGGGAATTGTTTTATATTTTGTCCCTTTCAAAATGAATGAGTCACTGGGTGAATGGATGACTATAGGACCCTGGACTAGTGATGTAATGAGACTAGACGGGTGAAGTTTCTCCGTTTCTACTAAAATCTTTTATGGACGGCGGAAGTTTTTCCGTCTAGCTTTTTTTATTTAAATACCCAGACGGGTGATCATCACCATTTGATTTCAACTTTTGATCCAAACGGGTGATGATCAGCCGTCTGGGTTTCTAGACGGGAAAACATCATCCGTTTGGCTTAGACGGCTGAACATCACCCGTCTAGACTAGACTGCCGTCCACTTCTTTTATCGAATGAGTCTTTGAAAGAGTTGAAGAGAAAATTGGTCTTTTCCCTACCTATAATGACACCTAATTAAAATTAATTTGGTGAACTCTCCCTACCTATAGTGACATCAAATTAAAACTAATTTGGTGAACTCCTTTATTTTAAAAGAGAACATTCTCCCTATAGCTCTTGTTATGAGTAATTAGTATTATCAATTTTCAAATTAGGATCACATGTCGCTATCATATTAGTCCACTCTGATTATCTCTCCTGGTTGTTACCTATTCCAGATCGAAACTCTACCTTGTCTATATGACTGCCGGCGGAGACCTGGTAAAATTCCAAGAGTGTGCTCAGTTACATGACCAACCAATTCTCAAGAGTAGTAAGCAAATCTCAGATTTTCTCTAAAAAAGACAAAAAAGAATTTGGACTTTGAATCGTAATATCGTGTGGAATGTACATAATTTGATTAAAATGAACAATATTGTCCATGGAGAGCAATTTCTTAATCATAGTCAAAGACAGCTTTACAAATGCGTGCAAGTTAATGTAGGTAAGAGTTCAAAGGTAAAAACACATACAGGATCAAACTTAGGAATTTAAAATGACAATTAAGGATAAGGACGACGATTAATACCAATAAATTTGAATAATGAAATATCAAGTAGATGATAATTGAGACCTTCCAAAAAGTAAATCATTCTGCATTTATGTAAATTTACATCCATGCCTGTACAAAAAAGTATCATAAAAATAAAAAACAAATTATTAAACCAATAGTTTTAGATTGATCACACCCAAAGCACAACCGGAAACAGAAATTCAAAAAAAAGAAAAAGTCAACGAGTTGAAGCAAAACCAATCTGCCCTGCCAAGACTTCGGCAATCAAACACACCTATTTATAGCCATTCCCCAAGACAGGAGAGATCAGCGAACACATTCATTTCAAAATTTTGGTTATTTCTTTTCTATAAATAGGTAGTGAAAATCATCTACAAGGTAGTATATCTCCAGGATTGAGAGTAAAGAAGTTCAAGGAGAGGCAGCAGTCATGCAAGGTGGAAATGGTGATGATGAAATGCCATGGTCAACTGGATTATTTAGCTGCCATGAAAACTTGAAAAATGGTAAATTACTCCCCTCAAAAACACTTCCTCATTTGTTCTTAACTACTGTATTAAATTAAGCAAAAGTTGTGTAGCTTTATGAGGAAAAATACAAAGTTAGAATCCTTCTTTGTTCAGATTATCAGACCCAGGTTTTAAACCTGGGAATTGTGGGTATGAGAGCATGAAGTCACCAGTATACTTCTGCTGCCCACTCTAATATCTTTCTGACAGTGTGATTCGAATTCGATTGTCAAAGACTACTTTTTCTTTTTTCTTCCCATGGAACTCTATTTATGTTAATTTTATGTTATGTTCAGCTCTACTCACGGCAGTGTTCCCATGCGCAACATTTGGGCAGATAGCTGAGATTGTCGACGAAGGAGAAACAAGTAAGGATTAAGTGGATTGTCTTTCAAAATAAGAAAATGTGATTTTTTAATGAAATTTGCTCACTGCGAAATTACCTGTGCTCCTAATGATCCTTTATATGTAACGTTTAAATGAACCATGATGTAACTCGTTGTATGTCATTAACCGTGTTGTGGATGCAGATTCTGCTAAGGCTGGTTTCATCTGTTGTATGACTGCAAATGTACCGTGTTGGGGAAAATTGAAGGGTTGCAAGTACAGGACAAAATTAAGGAGAAAACTTAATTTGGTTGAGGAACCATTGAAAGATTCACTGTCTCATGTGTTATGTCCATTGTGTTCACTTTGTCAAGAATTCAGAGAACTCCAAAATAGAGGACTTGATCCTTCCCTAGGTATATATTATTCAACTCGATCTTATTCTTCACTCTCTGCATCTCTAACTTAACCTTCTTGTACTCCAAAAAATGTCTTGTTCTTGATTTGTAGCAAGGCTGAGTGCCCCAAAAATTTTGTTCCTAACACAAGCCATAGACCGTAAATGTTCTCGAAAATGTTCTTTCCTGCTTTGATCCCGTGTTGAGGTTCATGCGATCCTTGAAAATCAGCTTACAAGACCATAAATATATCTAACATTTTAACTGCATAAGTCTGAATTTTCTGAGTAGTACTTTGAGATTATGATACTTTAACATTTTTTTGTTAATGCTGGTAATTTATGTTTTATCATTCTCTTTTCTTTTGTCTTTGTAGGATGGAAGGAAGCAAGTCTTGTGGCTCAAAACAAGATTTCTCCGGTTAACCAAACTATGTTCAAGTAGTTGTGGTATAGATTGTCGTCAAAAATTTATGTGCTTACTCGTGAAATTGTGACCGTGTGTGATCTTTTCATGTACTATTATTTCCAAATTGTGTCCTTGAAATCAGTTATAATGTTGTTGTATAATGTACTCGGTTTTTGATTTCTGTTCGTATAGATTGGAATTTCTTAGTTTGTTATAATGATCAAATGCATTCTTGTAAACGATTATTTGCTGCAACAATGCTAATGCTCGTAAAAGGATTTGTAAACTGTGGAGTTTTCTCTATGAAGAATTTAATGGGATGCGAGTGAAAGAATGGTAAAATTAATAACAAAAGATTGTTTAAAAGTAAAGCGATGGCGACCATGCTGGCTTATTTGTCCATCAAAACACACATTGGTTAGCCGTAGATTGTTGCTTTTATATGATCAAGGATGCCTAGGAACACTCCCGAGGCATGTTCCAGTTGAATCTTTTGGTATCCTTGCAGTAGTCATCGATCATAAACTTGTCTCTAACCCATTTCATTTGACCTTTCTGAGCAGAATTCAGGTTGCTATATGCAGAAGAAGTGTACCAATTAGCTTTTGAGGAACAGTAGTTGATACTGCCTTGTCCAAACCAAGTGCAAGCCCTTGGCGTGAACTTCGGCAATTTAGCTGAGAATGGTGACTTTTGCCAATCGATTTTATCAAGCCCACCTCTGGTTGCCCAGTCATCGGCATTCCATAAACTGCTGTAAGCCTTCATACCCTGCTTGTTTGGATATTTAATTCCCAAGTACTCGTAGTTACGGAACACACGGATCGGAATTCCATCGACAAACCACCTGTGTGAAAATATATACAGCCACCATTATAAGTATTCTCAAGAAGTCGGTTGAACAAAAGCTGTAAAACGGTTGAATAATAAAAGGCATATTACTTGCACAATCTGGTTCGGGTTCCAGTGTATGGTGTAATTGTGGAACCCTGCGGTAGGGTCAAACCAAGGGTAGAATTGCTGTTCCTTGTTTCCAACTCCTTGAGCAAATACATTTGTATGGATAATATAAGGTTTTCCAGATACATTACCCAAGAATTCGAAATCTGTTTCATCGTGCTTATCACCCTTCGAAAAAAGCTGAAAGTATGAAAACAGATTAAACATCGAAACAGACTTGCTCAATTATGAATACAACAATAGCACACGTGAGTGCATGCTTCAATCCTTTAGACCGATTAAGTACTTACGTAGTAGGCAGTGACAGTTCCCGCAGAATTTCCTGGTACTAATTTGATTTGCATTTCAATGCTGCCAAAAAGGAATTGTTTCTTGTTTTCAATTCCTGATCCTGCAAGCCAGAGTAAATACACATTGGTAAGCTAATTGGTAAAAGATGCATAGTGAATCATATAATAGGAATAGGGACACAAACGTTACCTACAGTTTTATCTAAAACAAGTTGAAGATCGTCGCCATTGTTGTAAACAAAGGAATGATGAGCTCCCCAATTGAAATACGTGGTATCCCAAAAGCTGGCTTCAACAACAACAACCATAGAGTGTTGATGATCAAATCCAACTAAGAAGACAAATAGAGCCAGGAAAATTGCCTGTGAGTTACCCGACCTAGAATGAGTTGTACTTCAAATTCAACTCTATAGTTGGGAATTTGGGATGTTTTTGAAAATGTTTCAGGCTTGGGTTTATATAGAAACTTTAGAGACTACACAAAAACATAAATAGTTAGGCATTACATTCCACCAGTTTTTATGATATTGTTAGTTTTTTATAATTTGATTACTCCACTAAATTTTATATTCTCAGGGGTAGTTAGTCATGGAAGCAAATTACGAATCTCGGCTCTTAAAATTGTAATAACGCCACTTTTTTTTTTTTTTTTGGTAATAACCCCACAATCTCGGTGCCAGGGGCAGACCAAATCCTTAGCATCCTAATGCGAGTCTTTTATTGCGGCTCTATCATAGACGTCCTGCATTTACATCCTCATATCAATAAACAATGAAAAATGATGCTTCGGCAAAAGAAGCTCGGCAGCATTCGTTATGCGAATTCGATTCGTCCATACTCTTTTTTGGATAAGTCCCTTTTGTATTAAAAAAGAGCGATTACAAAATTGTTGGGGCCTCAAGGCTCCGAATACAAGCTAAAGCAATATAGCTATAAAGCTGGCGCACCAAGGCGCTAATAAACAACCAAAAGTCTCATTACATAAAAACTAGCTATGCTCCATCCACTAGCTGAACCGATAGTAGGTTTTATCAGGAACATCAATCAGTTTGAGGAATCCTGGTCTGCCCATATGGGTCTCCTTGTCCCCGCAATCCAGGTGACAACCACGTTTGGCCATGGTGTCAGCTGCGAAGTTAGTCTCTCTGTAGACATGCTCAAAACTTACCGAAGTGTACCTTGTCTTGGCATTTATCCATCTGGTCATAAAGAACCATGGTACAGCCTCCCCCATGAACGCACTGACTGCGCTACTCGAATCTGACCGAATGATCACCTTGGTATATCTCCATTGCTCAGCCCACTCCAGACCATGAAGGATCGCTTCCATTTCTGCTATATAATTGCTGGCAGTTCCTAGCCCTACTGATAGTGCACCAATGACGCTCCCATCGTTAGCTCTTGCCACTACACCTGCTCCTGCTGGGCCCGGGTTACCAAAAGAGGCGCCGTCACAGCATAATAGCATAACACCCAGATCCGGAGGCCTCCAGCTACAGCCTATCGGCACCGCGAACTTAACACTTCGATGCTTAACCTTGAAATAGTTGAGAATACGAAGATCGTAACAAGAGTTGTGCATGTGCCCCTTCATGCGTAAGGAATTCTCATTGATGTGCTGGTAGACTCGCATCTTGAGTTGAGTCCAATTGAGCTTAGCGCCTGCGTAGACCATTTTGTTGCGATAGTTCCAAAGCTCTACCCGCATGGCTAAATTAGCCACAATCCAGAGGTCCCTGATCATTTTGCTCTTACCACTTGAAGCGGCATATGAGGTGCTAAGATTGTAGTCTGGAGCCAGTTCGAAAGTTGTAGCGAGCCAGTTCCACCCTCTCCTAGCGAACGCACAACTCCAAATGATATGCTTCATTGATTCACCTTCGGCCTTGCAGAAAATGCATCGGTTACCCAGTTGGACATTGAGCCTGCTGGACAGTTTATCCAAAGTGGCACAACACCTCTCTTGCGTAACCTTCCAGGCTTGGGCAGCAAGCGCTGGATGCACTATCGGTTTCCATAATAGCTTTGCTGCCTGGCAAATGGGGCGGACATCTCGTAGCATGTGCCTAGATGATCGAACTGAGAAGTTACTTTTTTGTTCTGGTGCCCAAACATTTGAGAGTTCTTGCCCAATTCTGATGCTCCTGGTATTGTTCTCAACTTCCTTGTATATCCATCTGATTCCCGGCATTATGGAATATTTGAAGCCGTAGTCTATGAGGTCTCCATTCACTTTGAGGAACTTCACTCTCAAGTATTTTGCCCACTTCTTGTCTGAGTTCTTGATATTCCACCACAGCTTCATAAGCAATGCCTTGTTCATTGTTTCCATCCTCGGGATAGCTAGGCCTCCTTCACTCAATGGGCAGCAAAGAGTGTCATAGGCTACCACCGTCTTCTTCCTGACCCTTGCGTCCCCTGTCCATATAAAGTTCCTTATGGCCCTTTCGCACTCCTTGATGATAAGCTGCGGCCATTTGTACACTGCTATGGAGTGAATAACAAAGCTTGAAATGACCGATCTCACTAGCACTAGCCTTGCCTGGAAGGAGAGGAGGGTGCCCACCCAGCCTGCTAGCTTATCCTTGATCTTTTCCACCACTGGCTGAATGTGAGTATACTTGACCGCGCCTGGAACCAGCTGAATGCCCAAGTATTTATCCGGGAAGGGAGCATGCTGAAATTGAAGGAAACTTGCTATTCTTCTCTTCCTTGCTTGCTTCCCCCCACCAAAATAAAATTTACTCTTAGCTGTGCTCACTACTTGCCCTGATGCCTTTTCATACATGTGAAGCAAAGCCTTTAGATTCCGTAGGCTTCTCATATTGGCTTTGCAGAAAATAAGGATATCATCGGCGAAGAACATGTGTGTCGGTGCTACCCCTTTTCTTTTAACCATATAGGACATCTTCTGAAGTTGGAATAACTTGGATATATTCCTACTTAAAACATCTTCAATAAGAACGAAGATCAAGGGGGAAAGCGGGTCACCTTGCCTTAGGCCTCGGCTAATTTCGAAGAAGCCTTCCGGGTTCCCATTGATAAAGACCGAGATGCGCTCGGAACTGAGGATGGTCTTAATCCACGAGCACCACCAATCCGAGAAACCATAGAAGCCGAAAACAACACTGATAAATTGCCAGCTCACTTTGTCGAAAGCTTGCGAAATGTCCAGCTTCAGCCCTACATTGCCATATTTCCGTTTAACTTCAATTTCATTGATCATTTCTGAAGCTAAACTGATATTTTCATGTATGCTGCGTCCCTTCATGAATGCTACTTGCTCCTCTGATATCAGCCTATCAAGAACTTTGGCCAGTCTGCTAGCCATGATATTCGTTATGATTTTGAAAAAAAAGTTGCTTAGGCCAATAGGCCTAAAATTCTTTAGCTTGTCCGCGCCCTTTTCCTTAGGCAACAGAATAATTAGGTTAGAATTTGCACCGGTTGGTATGAACTGTCTGCTCCAGCAAGTCTGGATTGAAAGCTTAAGGTCTCCCGCAATGATATCCCAGCATTTCTGGTAGAATATACCAGAGAAGCCGTCGGGCCCTGGTGCACTCTCTGCTCCTAGGCCAAAAACAGCTGTCTTAATCTCCTGCAAGTCCGGAACAGCGTCCATATTACGGCTCTCTTCCTATGAAATCGAATCATGCTCATAGTTGAATAAAGAAGGCTGGTCCTCTGTCGCATCTCCATTGAATTTGTCCATGTAAAATTGTAGTATGTAGTCTCGGATTTGATTCGGTTCCACCAAATTGGTACCTGCATCAGAAAAAATGTTAGAAATAATAGTGTTGTTTCTCTGTCTGCGGATGCTGTTGTGGAAGAAACTTGTATTGCTTTCTCCCTCGATCATCCAGGTGGCTCTCGATTTCTGCTTCAACATGATGGCAAGGTCTAGCCTGTCCTTCTCCATATCAATTTGAGCCTCTGTTAGCTCATCAAACTTTCTAGTATCATGAGGGTCTAAATCGGATGCCGCTTGAAGTATCCCCATCTTTAGCTCTTCCTTTTTGATTCTGACGTGCACGTTGCCGAAGACGTTTATGTTCCAATCCTTTAAATGTTGCTTGAGTCTCTTGAGCTTGCTGCTGAACATGAGAGCCGGCGTGTCCCGAATAGGTGAATTCCAGCTTTGCTTGACCACCTCCGTAAAACTATCATGGCTGAACCACATTTTCTGAACTCTAAATGGAGCACGAGTAGGCTTATGCAACTCCATAGGAAATCCGACGAGAGGTGCGTGATCAGAAACATCTCTGTTGTCAGTCAAGTACCTCCAGTTTCGAAAGCGCAGGAGCCACGCATCATTGATGAATGCCCTATTGATCCTCTCCACTATTCTTCCCAATCCCGATCTTCTATTGGACCAGGTCATCCTTCTACCATAAGCATCAGCTTCAACAAGGTAATTGTTGCCAGCCCAGTCCCCAAATTCGTTGATCACAGATTGCCTAGGGGCCAGACCCCCCTTCTTTTCCTTAACTCTAAGAACGCAGTTAAAATCTCCAATCACAAGCCAAGGGGTGCTGATGGCTCCAAGGATAATACTCGTCCAGAGACTTCTTCTTACCACACGTAGACTGCTAGCATGGACAAAAGTTATGAAGGTTCCTTCTACGTCTATTGTAATTGCTTGTTTACTACTATTGATAACCTTGGGTTTTCCAATGTTTTAGCCCAAAGAATCCAGAGATTGCCTTTCCTATTCTCATCTGAATTCTCTATAAACTCATAATTTATATTATGTAATCTCAAGTCTTTAATAACTCTGTTGCTACAATACAACATCGGCTCAGCAATTTCGATAATGTCTGGCTTATTAATTCTAACTAAATCCCTTAACCTTGATCCAGCTTCAATTCTTGCTATACCAAGGATGTTCCAAAATAGAACTCGCATTAATCAATTTGAGTTGGAGGCACAGGGCCCTCCTCACCCTCATTTTCAGTTTCCTCATTTGCTTCCGTTCCCCGGTCACTAGCGTTTCCCACTACTTCTGGCTCATTAGTATTTTCTCCTTCAGTTATGTCACATTGCTTCTTATTTTTCCTTTTTTGTTGCTTTCCTCGGTGTTGCCTTGTCCACTTGTTTTGCTGTTTTCCGTTGCTTAGCTATCTTTTTCTGTCGCTCATTGTGTTGGGTACCTTCATCGGCCCAGTTAATTCTTTCTTTTGTTACTAGGTCCCCATCCATCAAGTCCCCTTCGTCACCGAATTCATCACATGTCTCCTGTTCCCCTTCAGTTTCGCTAGTCAATACAGTGAAGCTATTATTATATCTTTTCTTTGTTACTTTCCTGTTTTGAGTAGCTAGCTGTTTACCCACCTTCAGTTGCTGGTCCACTTTTGTTTCCTTATTCTTGTTTTTACGCCCCTTAGTTTGAGTAAAGAGTGATTGGTCATCATCTGCCCCACTCTTGTTCACGTGAACTTCCTCTACCGTTATTGCCCTGTCCCTATCATTTGTTGTTTGACTTTTGCTAGCACGTGAAGTCCCTGGCACCTCCAATGTTATGGCAGCAGCTGGCCTTTGTTCTCCTATGGTATTGGAGGGTGCAGGCTCATCCACCCAGGTGCGAACAGCTGTAGCATCACGTGTATTCCTGAATTTCTCCAATGTTACGTCCATTTCACGTAAATCCGCAGCCATCTTTTCTGCCTTAGCAGACAGCATGTCCAGCATTGCACTGTCACTGTTAGGTGCTGCCATGTCTGAATTATGGACCGTTGGCCCCTCCCTTGTCACTGTAAGGTCAGTGTTAACTGGTACCTGAGCTGATTTCTTGTTTGCTGGCCCTATATTTGTCGCTGTCAAGTCAATGTTGACTGATGTTTTTGCTGGCTTCCTGCCCGTTAACCCTTCATTTGTCACTTTCGGTGCTGTGGTCTTTTAGAGCTATCCCCATCACCGTGTTGCTTAGCCTTGACCATTCCAATTTGCTTGACTTCCTTACACTCAGCAAATGTATGACCAATGATCTTGCAGTTCTTGCAATACTTTGGGACTTTTGGAATCTGAATGGGTTGAAGAATGGCTTGTCCTCCAGCATTGATTTGGATTTCGCTAGGTATCTCCTCCGTGAAATCAGTATCCACCAATACACTAGCAAAATAGCCGTATTCTTTCTTGAGAGTCCTTTTGTCCACAGCAACAAGGATGCCTACTGCCGTGCAAATAGACATTAAGATCTTCTCGGTCCAGTAGATTAATGGAAGGTTAGGCAGCTGCACCCAGACCGACGCTCTTGATGTTTTTTGGCTGTTTGGGTTGAAATTTTGTTGATACTCCTGGATCCTAAGTATTTGCTTTCCCACTATCCATGGTCCATCCCTCCATACCTTCCTTTTGTCTTCTTCATTGCTCAAAACGATAGTGAAGTACCCCTTTGCCATTGGGATGAAGTGATGGCTACCACTTAACTTCCATTGGCTTAGAAGGCAGGATTTTACCTCTAGAAATTTCAGATTCTTGAGATCTAGTCTTCCAACTACGATTCGTCCATACTCACTGAGCACAACATCATATTGTATTATACCCGTGATAGGAAAAAATATTACAAGATGTGTGACGTAAGATTAAAGTCGGAGTAGCATACTAAGATAAAACCACCAATATAATATGCACACTACCATTTATTTTTATCCATACAAATCATCCCTAAGAGCATACTAGTAATATAAGTTCGTTGTCTTGTTAAAACTTTGCCGGAAAAATTTAATGAGACAAAAACCTGGACGAAGGAAGAAAAAAGAGTACAATAGAAAAATCTTAGAACAATGTTGGACATACATATGATGCCTCGTTAAAACCTTTAGCAGGAAAACCCAACGGGACAAAACCTTGACGAAGGAAGAGTACAACGCGTTATTGTCCAAAACTCCCTCTGAACAAAATCTCTGTCAATTTATCTGCTTGTATATGTGACGTATTCCGATCTCATAAACCAGCTTTCGGAATAGATTTTTCGGTAGTGACTTGATGAACAAATCAACATAATTCTCACAGGATTGCACCTTCTGAATATCAATCTCCTTGTTCTTTTGGAGGTGGTGAGAATAAAATAATTTCAACGAAATATGCTTCGTCCTATCACCTTTGATGTAGCCCTCTTTAATTTGCGCTATGCAAGCTGAGTTGTCTTTATAGATTACTGTTGGCGTGTTGCTAATGGATGATAGACCAAAAGAGCTCCTGATATGATCGACTAATGACCGTAGCCACATACATTCTTTAGTTGCTTCATGTAAATCGATTATTTCAGAGTGATTTGAGGAGGTAGCTGGCATGCTCTGCTTACAAGCCATAAAATTGCAGTGCCACCGCTTGTGAAGACATACCCTGTTTGAGAAATTGCTTTGTGTAGATCTGAAAGATAGCCAACATCTGTGTAACCCTTAATATTTGGGAAGCCTTCTGAGTCTTTTGAGTAGAATAGTCCCACGTTCGAAGTTCTGCGCAGGTAACGAAAAATGTGCTTTACTCCAACCCAATATATCTTTGTTGGCGCAGAAATGTACCTGGCTAATAGGTTTATGATAGGATTTTAATTTATACCGCAAGAGCACGGCTGTCGATGAGACAGTATGCAATTACGATTCGTCCCACAGGGATTTTAGAATTGCAATTTCTAACTCTTATTTAATTAATGTGCTAATACAAGAAGAATGATTTTTAATGATTAAATTAAATAAATAAAATATAAAATAACTAAATGAATTAATTAACCAGAAAGATAAAGGTCTAGGGTTTTGGATTCCACTACTTTTGATGTTTGTACAATTAACAATTTAATTTCTTAAATCTACTCTCAAATTACTCAAAACAATTTTGAACTCAATCTCATGTTTTGGAAAATATAACGTTTAAAATTATTATACGACTTTCGTCATCTGACAAAAATATACTCTCCTTCGCTTATAAAAAATCAACAACCTAAAGACTATTCAGAACAATTAAATCGGAATATATTTAGAAGAGAAATTATTAGTCATTGAATAACACAAATATAAGAGTAGATATGTTAAAGAAATTAAATATTAAAATTACAAATCAAAAATAGCTTTGTTCTACACCCTAGATAAGAAGATTATCTACTCATAGAAACAAGAATAAAGAAAATTAATATAACATTGAAATTTATTAAATAAGAAAAACTTACAATTTTTCTTTAATTCTTTGTCGATTTAACGACACATCTCAAGAGCAGTACAAAGAAGAACTGACTAGCTGCGTCTCTGAAGGGTAAAGAAACTATTGAAATGAATCAACGACGTTTTCCGTGTGCTTTAATCTCTCAACTGTCACAAATAATGTTCACTAAACAGTTGCTAAAGGTATTGAAATTAAAAGAAAATGTCACAGTTTATAACGACAGTTTCAGGAAGACTTGTGTTCTTCCTCCTCTTCTTCTTCCTCTTTCGACCTGGTTGCAACAACAAAATTTTTTGGTGAAGTTTTTCTCGTCTTTCTGGCCTCCACCAGCCTCCCTGAAATCTTTCTTCCTTCTAGTATTTATACTATAGAAACAATTAAGGCCCAAATCTTCTCTCAAATCTTCACGAATATTTTTCTTTTAATAAGAAATTTCACGGGATTATTTTCTTCTTCTCGAACATTAAATCCGATCAACTCCTTGATTTCTTTCTTTATTCAACTCGTTGTTTCCTTATCCATCTCGAGATATGATGTCCAAATCTTGCTGAGATCAACACATACCCGAGAGAAATTTTTGTTCCTTTTTTTTTACATTGCCAACCTGGTCACGAGATTTTATTTGATCTTGTTTCGAGTTTCCCACACAAGTAAAATTCCCATATATTAGGCAAGCATATTCTTTGTCTTAATAGCCCAAAATCTCTTTTATTCTCCGATTATAATTCACACAGTTTAAGGGAAGGAACTTTCCCACTAAGAAAAAGTCTTTTGAATTCGAGAAGGAGGTGGGTTCCTGATCCAAAATGTGGGTGCCTTTAACACTTTTAAAGCCCAATTTTCCACAAGACTTTATTCTTCTAAAATACCTATCAATTCAATAAAATAAAATTATTAATAGAAAATTTGAGTAATAGCAATACAAATATGAGCTCAAATAAGACATAAAATTGTGTCTATCAGTTTACTTCAAAAAAAAGTGAGGTCTAGTACATTGAGCCAAATACAATAACCCACTGATGGCACTCAAATATGGCACTTCTTGACCAAGGAGTGCTTCACTTTCCTCTTTAGGGCGAAATTGATCTCTTTTAGGATCAAGAGACCTTACAACCATCGAGGTGCTAAGCGGATATGATTTGTCCATATTAAAGCGTTTGAGAAGTTTCTCTGTGTACCCCGACTGATGGACAAGAATTCCGCCTTCGTAATGCTCGAATTGTAGACCAATACGAAATTTTGTTTTACCGAGATCTTTCATCTCGAACTCATTCTTTAAGCATTTTTACGAACAACTTCATTTTTATCATTTCGCTTGCGCACAAACACCCATTTACGACCAACCGGGCTTACATTATCTGGTGTTCAGACTGCAGTACCAAAAACATTTCGCTTAAAGAGAGAACGTAATTCTGCTTGGATTGCCTTTTTCTATTCCGGCCAATCATCCCTTTGACGACATTCCTCTATAGAATGTGGTTCAACACCATCATTATCCGGCAATGTCAGTAGCTACTGTAAATGAAAATATACCGTCAACAATCATTGTGTTTCGATCCCAAACTTCTCTATTACATGCATAATTAATAAAGACTTCCTCATTCTGATGTTCCATTGTCTCTGTGGATACATTCTCCTCGTGAGGAGATCTATTTTCCGAGAGTTTGGATTCTTCTTTAATGGTCCCCTCATGATCACTATTAGACAATGATTGAGATTGGTTTTTCCTCTTTCGAGGAGAAAAATCCTTTGAAACAACTGGTTGTCCACGCTTATGGCGTGCCTTAGATGATTTATTTGCTACTACATCCACGGTTTATTCCATAGGAACATCAATACGTAATGGAGCATTTTTAGCTGGCATATCTACTTTCGTTATTTTTTTTGTATCTGTAGATGCATCTGGCATTTGATTTGCAATACTTTAAAGATGTAAAATCTTTTGCACTTCAGTCTTTCACTAACTAATGCATACATAAAGATGAGATAGCTCTGGTGTATACCAGGATAACTCACATCGTTGTCAGGCGGTGACTTTTCTCCTCCTAACGGGGGGAAGACTGTCTCAACAAAATGGTAATCTACAAATCTTGTCGTAAAAACATTCCCTGTTAATGGTTCAAGATATCGAATTATAGATGATGATTCAAAAGAAACATATATTCCAAGTCGGCGTTGTGGGCCAAACTTGGTGCGTTGTGGTGGTGCAATAGGAACATAAGCGACACAATCAAAAACGCATAAATGAGATATGTCTGGTGGATGACCTAGTACATGTTGTAAAGGGTAATACTGATTATTTGCACAAGGTCGGAAAAGTACCAGTGCAACATCGTGCAAAATAACATGTCCCCAAGCATAAACAGGGAACTGAGTAAGCATAGGTCGGGCAATGAGATGCATATGTTTAATGAATGATTCTGCTAAACCATTCTGTGTATACACACGAGCAACAAGATTAATGCCTAACGACATACAATATGCGTCAAATGCCTTTGAAGAAAACTCCGCTGCACCATCAAGTCGAACAGTCTTGGTAGAATAACTAGCAAAATGAGCCTTAATATAATAATTTGGGAAAGCAGTCGAGCAAATGCTAAATTACGTGTCAAAAGTAAACAAACATATGACTATCTAGTAAAGGCATCGATCAGAACCATAAAGTACTAAAAGGGTCCACTATAGGGGTGTATAGGACCACGTATATCACCTTGTATTCTTTGTAAGAAATCAGGTGATTCCGAAACTACTTTAGTCAATGACGGTTTCATAATTAATTTTCCCAAAGAACAAGTTGTACAACCAAGTTTTTGTTACACAGAAGTTTTCGTAAAGGATATCCATGACAGTTTTGAACAATTCTACTCATCATAGTAGAACCTGGGTGCCCAAGTCGATTGTGCCATAACACAAGCGTATTCGTTTCACAAAACTTTCGAACTATGACTGAATAAGATTTCAACTTTTCAAAACTTTGTATGGTACAACCCAGAAGCGAGAGCTTCAAGCTTCTCAGGAACATGCCTTTCGTTTGGCGATGTAATATACATGTACTCTTTATTGTTCTCATCAACTTTTTTTAATGTTGTATCTATTACGGCGTATATCTTTGAAGCTCAACAGATTCATGTGGAATCCGAAGGAATATAACGTATCGTTGATAGTGAATATGATACCACCTGGTAATGAGACACATGTTTTACCAGCACCTTCTACAAGGTTAGCTGAACAACTGATGGTAGTAATACTAGCCCTGAACCTTTTCAAGGTGACAAAGTACTTTGTACTTCAGATATATACAAGATAAAATTCAGCATCGGGATTGCTTTGGAGCCCACACCCTTCCATGTACATAAAGAAGGTCTAAGATGGTTGCAAAAAGTAAATTTAACAAAACATGTGTATTACATATATCCTTTATACATATGCAAACCAAAAAGATAAGTACAAGCAAAAACACCAAAAAGGAGTTAAGTACAAGATACTAACACATATATAAAGTAGAATGCCATAATTTTAATTTACATTAAACACACTATCAACGAATTGATCGTATTCGGACCGGTATTCAGTGCCATCAAAGTTAATTAAGTAATTGGAAATCTCTAATTTTGGAGATTCTGTGGAAATATTGTGTTCTCCAAATTCATCTCGATGTCTGCTTATTTTCCTTTTTGAGCTTTCATGTTAGGTTCATAGAGATGAGGGGCAGCGTGACAGGCTTTATACCAATGGTCTGTACTACCACAGAGATAACAACCCTGGTCATTTTACTAGGGGGTCTCACTTCGCTTCCGTATTTTTATTACACATACGGTTTTGGGTATTTTTACACCTTTTTCCTCCGTGTTTACACTTATTTCCATGATAACCCTGTTTACCACGATCATGTCCATATCCAGAATATGATACCCTATTTACTTCTGGCACCGGAGCAGAACCACAAGGATGAGACTCATGGTTTTTCACCAACAATTCGTTATTATGCTCAGTTAAAAGAAGAAAATATAACAGATCAGAATACCGTGTAAAACGGCGTTCGCGATACATCTGTTGTAGTACAATATGTGAAGAGTGAAATGTACTGAGCGTCTTCTCTAGCTTAGATTATTTTGATAACGGTTCACCGTACAATTCAAATCTAACAACGATCTTGTATAATTCATAATTTTAATCCGCAACGGATTTAAAATCTTGAAACCTCAGATGAATCCATTAATTACGAATTTTTGGCAGGGTGACCACCTTATAATGGTCATCTCTCTCCCTAAGGTTATTCCATAATTTTTGAGGGTCTCTACAGTTCATAAACTCATCTCTTAGGGCCACAAAGAGATGCCGACGCAAGTAAGTTACAACGACGTGTTCGTTTGACGTACTATCTCCGCCATTGATCATATAACCAAACATTTTAGCTTCCAGATGTAACTCTGCATCGAGTGCTATGAAAGATCTTTTCACCAGTAGTTTTAAGTGCTATAAAATCAAGTTAACTAAATTTAAAGATATTTCAAAGAAATATAACAAATAATATCAAACATGTCCCTTAAATATCACAACAGAACTTAAAACGATCAAAACAGACCACCTCTTTCTTTAGCTTGATTAAACCTTAAACAACACGTCAAACCGTTTCGTATCCATAACGATTTATAATTATACACAACTACTATTACTAATTGAATAGTAAATGGATGAAAACTAATTAGTATCATGGGTAGTGATTATTGTGTTCGTATATATACTGTGTACTAATTAGATTAGTAGTATCGTTACTTATTTATATAAATAAGTAGTTTTATGTGAAAACACTATATAGTAAAATAATTTTATTTGAAACTTTGTATAATACGATTTGGTTACAGAGAAGGTAGGTACATTTCTTACTTAATTTACACTAGACTAGACTAAAGGGGTATATATACCAACTCTTTTACACGTACCGTTAAAAAGAAAAATAAAAAAAGTTAAAAACCGTCTCCTCATATTAGAGGTGGGTCTGTTTTCTTTAGATTAGTAGGAATCATTTTTGGGCCTAACCATGGGAAGAAATGTGAAAGGGGCAGTTTCTGCCTTGTTTTATACACCAAGCATTTTTGTATATATATACTCTTCTGCATGTGGACCTTGAACAAAACTAGGATATATATGGTACACTTGCTACTATAATGTCATTCTCTTATCCGTTAACAGGTGAGTCATCCACATTTTAATTAAACACATTATTTAATAATTTTTTATTTCATTTTAATTTGTACTCAAGTAGGACTCTTTTCTTTTTTATCAAGGCTAGTAAATCGAGTACTGAAACTAACTTTGCTTTTTGGGACTATGGGGACTTTGCTTTTTGGGACTATGGGGAGGTTATACACAATTTAGTAGGATCTCTCTGATTCTCGTACATTCAAGGTGAACTCATACTGTGTAGGTTTGTGATTAATATGGTAAATTTTGGATTTCGGTTTTGTCTCGGATGGTATCGAGACGCTAAGACATCTTTTTTCAGTAGAGATTTTCGGTGAAATTTTAAAATCTTTATTTTTTAATTTTATACCCGTAATATATATGTCAAATATTTTGTACACTTTACATATATTAAGTTTGTATAGTTATAAAAAATAATACTAAAAACAAAATTAATTTTCTAAGGTTGAATTTGATTTTTATTACCAAATTTTTATATGTTAAGCTTGTCTCGTCAAGATCTCGGCCTCATCACTGGAATCTCGGCTGTCTCGGCAATTCTTTAAATCAATCTCATCCCGCCGAAATTAAAAGACGCATCTCGGTGAGATCTCGACCGATATTAACTATATTGGTTGTGATCATGCCATGAAAATTATCTTTATTATTGTTCTATTTTTCTAATAAGGAAGAGATCTAGAATTTTTAATTAATTAATGTCAACAAAAGAAAATTCATACATCATAGTGAAGAACAACTTAAAAATATAATAACCAAGAATCTTTAAAATCACGAAAGTTTAAATACATTAAAAATAATAAATTCTTTTCTTTTTATTTTTTTTCAAAGAAAATTAAAATTCATTAATAAATTGTTGTACATAAGTGTACATATATTTTGAATGCATCTATTGGTGCAAAAATATTACTCCAACAGTTTTTGAGATTTTTGCTTGATTGACTGTGATACTTTATTTTTAATAGCTTCTTGGTGATTTCAGTACTTCAATAGTTCTAATGCTTCAATGATTTTTCTATGATTTTCGGGTTATGTGCATCAAAGGTAAACTCATGCGGTGTAGGCTTGTGATCAATGTGGTGTGAATCTCAGGTCTCTGTTTTATCTCGACCGGAATCGAAATATTGAGACAGCTTTATTTTAGAAAGATTTTCGGTCAAATTTCAGAGTTTTTATTTTCAAATTTCACACTTATAATATATATGCTAAGCATATTGAACGCTTTATATATATATATATGAAACTTTTATAGTTATAAAAAATCAATACCACCTTTTAAGAAAAGTAAAACAAAAGAATCGATTCTTTGTTTCACAGGTACCGTAGTTCACTAAAGAAAGGTAAGAAGTAAATAAGTATAATAATGTACTACCCAAATATTTACACATTTTAATGGCAAAGCAAATATTTACCTCTGGCCACGGATTTAGTGTTGCACTTGAAGTTTCCTTTTATAGTTTTTATACGCTAGCAATTTAATATGGCTATAAGTTGATCACTGATAAAATATTTATTGCTGGGAATATCATCAATATTATATTATTTTTTGGATATGTTACAATGAAATAATACATGAACAGTTTTCCTATTCGAGTGTATTTATAGCCGGAAAAACTGTGAGCTACAAAATGTTTAATGTAGAAAACTTAAAGCCATTTTCCGATTGTTCAGGCAAAAAATGAGTTCCATTGAAAGACATCAAGGATGATATACATTTGAATGAAATCTTATTCGGTTATCTGACGAGAGTTGATGTTTATATGTTATCTATTTTTTTACTAAGCATTCCAAGTGGAATTACTGTAGTTTTGGTTGAGCAGAGTGGAAGCGGAAAGTTTACTATGATTAGTAAAGTAGAGAGATTTTATATTTTTCAGGCTGGTGAAGTACTTATTGACGGTGTTAACCTTAAGAAATTACAACTTAAGTGGGTTAGGAAGAAGATGCGCTTTATGGGCATCATATTAAGGAATATACTTTTGAATTAAAAAACATTGTTCGAATTTGAATGCGGTAACCATTTCTTATATCAGTACAAGGATAATGTTGATGTATTCTTTTTTTTTTCTTCTGTTTTAAGGTGAAATTCGTATTTCATGGCTTTGTGAAGTGTGTTTTAGTTTTTAGCTTTGGTTAAAGAGAACGGATACTTAGATTTGGGGTAACCAATATGAGCTCGTGCAACACATGGATGCACTCTAGTTTTATTAATAAACTATTGTAAATAAACGTACATATATGTGGAATGCATCTATCGGTTGAAAAATATTAATCTAACGATCCTTGAGATTTGTGTTTGATTGATGATGGGACTTTATATTTGACAACTTTTTGATGATTTTAACATTCCAATGCTTAAATGATTTCAACAAAATGAAGGTAGGAGGATGTACCAACAAGGACACTACGAAGCTAATGAGTCAGAGCTATGTGTTGGTTATCTGAGGAAAAAGATTAGAAATGTGTACTTTTTGAGTTGGAATTCCACCTTTATTTATAGGTTATAAAGAATATGTATCAAGTCGTTTCATCTTTTGGAACAATCATCCTCCAAAACCATCCTTATCTTAAAGAGAATTACATTAATATTATGCATATGTATAATGTTATTATATCTAGACTAGTAGTTAACCAAATTCATCTCCACCTTTTAGGATAATTAGGTTAAGGTTATTTACACACCTGAAATGATAGCCACTCCCAGGTTCGCTCTTATCAGATTGCATATAATGTATTTGGCCCATTAGCAGACTGGGCCACCAATATTTATTGGGTTTATAACTTAGTACAGAAGCCCTACTATTGTTTTTTTTTTTTCGTTTTGTTTAATTAATAAAATAACTAAAATTACTAAGTATATGTAATTCCATGTAGGCATCAATGTTTTTTGAATAGTTTTTATTTTTTGAATCTCCATTAAAAAAGAGTATTAATCCTCGAATATTAAAATCTAACATAAAATAATATTCAGTGGCGGAACCAAAAGTTTTGAATGGGTGAAAAACCAGAATATAGTTAGATTATAAATTATTTTACAAGAAATATAACGTCGCATAATGATTATAATTGTCGGAGTGTCAGTTTTTAACAACGTTGAAAATGAAGTGTTAAAGTCATCTTAAACATAAATAAGTGTGACAAAAAACATTACTGACACCTATAATTTGTAAATTGACACCCTACATGTGGCGCTACCCCTGATTGTATGGCTTTATGTTATACCGATATCAAAATCCACGATGATATGCTTGAATATATCATTGCAAGTGAACACACTTCCACGAGGCTATCAAAATATGTCATAGAAGCATTAATAAATAGTCATGATGGCAATAACAAGCCACCAAACTATTAAACGAAAAAAAACAACTTGATCAAATAATAAAAAAATAAAAAAGAAGAATTATGTCTAAAATTGATGTAAATTATATTTAAACTTTTTAGGAATAAAAAATGTTAATATCAGTGCAGTCAAATCAATTACGATTCCAAAAAATTATGACATACCTAGACCACGCATGGTTGATTTAAAAAAAAATTAGTTATTTTTTTATAAAGATTTTGGAGAAAACGAAAGACGGTTTTCAAAGGATTAAATGTAATAAACTGTTATGCAGAGGAAATTTCTCTTACTTATCTTTGCATTAAGTGCATATAATATAAAGAGAAACCCGATGATTTTAGGAGTGGGTTCCGGAGTTCTTGCTAACCATGTTGATATGTTTTGAACTTTTGATTCTACCATTAAAAGGGTTGTATATATAGTACGGTAACCACGATGAAAACTAGTTATCGTGGATCTTGTATTGAATTACTGAGATCTACATCATACCGGAATATATCTCCCCATACAATGTACATGAATATATCACAAAAACCAAATTGCAATAAAAGTTGTCTTATTGTTCGTAACGTCAATAGTCATCCATTAGAATATCAAAAGATATTACAAAAAAATTTGAACATAAAATCTCTATAAAACAAGAAAAAACATGTTCAAAAAAAGCACTAATTATCTTAAATTTTCTAACACATGGTTAATCTAATGAAGAGTTGGTACAAAACGAAATACTATTTATTTATTTTTGAAAGCAATCACGGAAAACAAATATGCAATTATTTTAAAGTTTATGTTGGAAAGTTTAGTTATACACGTCTTTTTACTTGCTTTTACTTGAACATTATCTTTCAAATGTGTAAATGAATCTCACAATCAGATGAACTTAAATCTAACTGTTGGTGCATAAATGACTCTTGCAGTATTGATGCAATATAAAAAAAAGAAGCGTGAAATACTTATTTTAACTATCTTTTCAATTCCATAATGATAATGACAATCTATTAAAAATGAAATCAAATAAAAAAAAAAGAATTATGAAAGAGAGAAAAAGGCTGAAAAAAAAACTATAAAAGAAGGTAAGCCATATCTAGGGTTGCACAGGAACTGACTAGGCTGACAGGACCGTGCCGGAACCGAACAAAACCGAGCCGAACTAAAAATCCAACGGTTGGCATCGTAATAATAATCAGAACCGTAGGATGCTCGACTTGGTGTACGGTATTAGATGTAAAACCGACTGAGCCGTACCGATTAGAACCGTCTATTCTAGGTCGTAGATATATCCCAAAATATATTAGATCTTGGCCGTCCAATCTCCTATGTATATAAGGAACCTAACTAAACCCTAATAAGTTTCTCCCTTTTCTCATCTCTAGCTGACTTCTACTCTTTTTAGAGAATCAGAGAATCATCACCTCCATCAACAGATTCATCACGACCACCTCCACCAGATTTTTTTTTTTATTCTTCTACTTTTGCTCTACAGATTCACAAGAAGTGATTCAGGGATGTAAATAAATCAAATGTTTCACAAGAAAAAAATTATTTGAAGGGTTTCAGGTAATCACAAGGTATGAATCTTAGCTATATATATTATTTGAATTGGGTTTTGATTGTTTTTGTTTTTCATGGTTGTATAATTTTTCATTTTTGTGTATTAGGGATTCTGGATTCAGGGATTTGCTCTACAGCTGTAACAGCTCTACTTGATTCAATTGCATGTTTGAATAAGGTAAATCTTATGTTGTTTATTTCTCATTCTCATTTGCTTTGTATAATTCAGTTTAATTAAAAAATTTAATCTTACGTTCTCATTCAACTGATTTTTTTTTTGTTTGTTAATTTTTGATCTTCATCCTTGTTTTGTTCATGAAATAAAATCTAGACTAATCTCTTGGTGTTGATGTTTATTGTTGCAGGCTCCCAAGAAGGTGTTAAAGTTCCAGTAGCAACAAATAAGAAGAGTGTAAGTTGTAATCTCTTAGTGTTAGTATTTTGCTTTAAAAAATGATCGTGAAGAAGTTATTTGTCTCTTTATGCTTATCATGTATTAGTATATCTTTGTACACAGTTTGATATTGATTATGAGATTCTGTCAAGTTATTTTGAGTATCAGCTTTATCTTTTTGAGATGATTTTCACACAACAGAGGATTGTGAAGAAGTTATCCCTCTAATTGCTTAATTTTCTCAGGTACATTTGATGGATATTTCAAGTCAAGCAACACCAACACCAACAACTGAAATTGGTTCATCTAATTTACCAACGAAATCTACACATGAAGTTGAAGCTCAATCTACACCTACACCTACACCTACACCTACAGCTCAGCCTCAAGATACAACAGTTGTTGAAGACAACAAGAAGAGTAGACTCACATCAGATGTATGGGTTGATTTCACAAGGATAAGTAAAGTTAAATAAAAATGTAACCACTGTTTGAATTCATTTGCTGCTGATACAAGCAAAAATGGTACTTCTGGGTTGAAGAGTCATTTGAAAAGATGCCCCAAAAATCCTAACAGAAAGAAGGATTAGAAAAGTTTGTTGTTTCCTCCCCCAAAACTAGGTCAAGATGGTAAATTAATTAGTGTTGATTATAGTTATGATAGGCAGAAGGGCTTTAGTGGAGTTTATACTCAAGGATGAGATGTCATTTAAAATGGTAGAATCTGAAGGGTTTAGGGAATTTCGTCAAGTTATGGAGCCTAGATTCAAGGTTCTAGGTCATATGACTATTTACAAGGATTTGTTAATAATATATTTAGAAGAGAAGAAGAGTTTGAATAATTACTTCAAGGAAAGCAAACAAAGGGTATCTCTCACAACTGATACATGTACATCACCAAACAACTTCAACTACATGTGTGTAACAGTGCATTATGTTGATCAGAAGTGGAAGTTGCAAAAGAGATACTTATGTTTTGTCCAATTAAAGGTCACACTAGAATTGCAATTGGTAAGATGCTGGAGAAATTTTTAATGGATTTTGGTTTTGAAGATGTCTTTGGTGTGACTGTTGTTAATGTTAGTGCCAATATTGTGGCAATGGATTATTTGAAGCAAAATGTGATTGGTTGAACATGAGAAGAAGTTAGAGGTGAATACTTGCATGTAAGTATGGTTTTTTTCTAGTGTTATTCATTTATTTATAATTCAACTATTATTCATTTATTCATTAACTAATATTTCCTGACTTTTTATTCTTATTAGGTAAAGTGTGCTGCCCATGTTCTTGCTATTGTGGTAAGAGATGTAGTAAGAATTTATAATAAGTCAAATTATGAGGATAAGGTCATTTGTTAAGTATGCTCTTAGTTCTCCTGCTAGGATAGCTAAATTTAGGCATTGTGCTGCTCTAGAGAAAGTTGATTGTAATAAAGGTTTGATATTAGATGTGAAATCTAGATGGAATAACACTTACTTGATGTTAGAGGTTGCAGAAAAGAATGAAAGAACTTTTAAAAAGTTAGAAAAATATGATAGGGACTATAAAAAGAAGTATATTTTCCAATAGGATAAATCACTTGCTTTACCTGATATTTTCCAAGAAGATGTAGCTTTTCTGACATTGAAGAAGATGTATCTTCTAGTTCTTCTTTTGAATCTGACAGGGAAGAAGATGTTGTGGTTAGTAATCCAAAATGCATGAAGAAAAACAAGAAAAAGAGGCAACATGCTCCTTATACAGAGGATTGGGCCTATGCAAGATGTCTTCTGAAATGCTTAAAGGTATTTTTAGATGCTACAGTCGAATTTTCTGCTTCAACACATGTTTTCTTATGGAAGTTGGTAGTCATTCATGAACAGTTAGTTCCATTTAGAGATAATGTTACATCATACCCATTTATTGCAAGTACGGCTAGTCTTATGTTTAAGAAGTACAATAGTTATTTGGGGTGAGTATGAAAAAATAAATTTTGTCTTTTTTTTTGCTCAATTGTTGGATCCAAGAGAGAAAGAAAAGGGATTAGAGTTTGCTCTTCATTGTTTATATGAGAACAATGATTACATGGTTGATATGGTTATGAGAAATGTGAAACAAGATTTGGTCAAACTCTTTGAAGAGTACATTTATGTGTATTCAGTCATTGATGAGGGGTCAAGTAGTAGTGTTGTTGTTTCTGACACTTTAGATGTTGTTGTTGTTGAGCAAAGTGTTGAGGCTCTCCTTGAGTCAAGGAAGAAAAGGCATAAACAAAACCCATGTAATGTTTATGTGAAAACATAGATGGATATATATTTAATGGATGAGTATAATGAAGCATGTGAACCAGGTGGTGGAGCCACTTTTGAGATATTGGCTTGGTGGCAGGCCAATTATACCAAGTATATGATACTTTCACACATGGAAAAAGATATATTAGTTATTTCTGTGTCTTTAGTTACCTCTGAATCTGCATTTAGTACAGGAAAACGTGTGCTTAGTCCATGGAGAAACTCTTTATCTTCTAGGAAAGTTGAGGCATTGCTCTGTACTCAAAGCCGGTTGTAAAAACCCATTGCACTTGATCTTCTTTGTGACTTTATATAATATGATAACTTTAGCATTGAGGAAGGTATGTTATCTTTTTTCTTTTTGGTTTTCTTTACTTACCAATTCAAAGTTGTTAACTTTTTTGTTGGTTATTGCTTGTTGCAGAGTTATTGGGTGATATGCCAGTGCCAATGCCAGAGGTCTATGATCCTTGATGAGTTGATTCTAAAAGTGTATTTCATGACATTCATGTAGACATGAAGGCTGTAGCAGACTGCATACTTGTCACTTATCAGTTGGATCACTGATTCACTATTGGGAATATTGTTTACTTGTTTAAGTTAACTTTTTTTAAACTTAATTTGTTTATCTTTTAAGACTTTTTTTATCTTTCTTTAAGTTAACTTATGTGTTGTTTACTCTTTTAAAGATTTTTAAAGAACTTAAGTGAATGTTATGTATGAAAAATGGTTATATGAAGACTTGCAGTGTGGAAATGAAAATGGCAGGAAAAAAATTGCAGGGAGAAAAGTGTACAGGAACAACAGGTTTAATATGCGGTTCAGGTCGGTTAAACTGTACCACAAACCGTGTTTTAAATTACATTTATGCCATCCGGTTTAAACCGTATTTAACTGGTACCTAGCCGAGCCGAGTCAGACCGGTTCTAAAATCGAATCGAGGGTAGGTCGGCTCTGTACCGGTTGTATTTGTGTGAATCGAGGGGAAGGTCGGCTCGGTGGACGGTTTTGACAAAAAACCGGACCGACCGACCGATTTGCAGCCCTAGCTATATTAGGACAAACTAGTAATAGTTTAGAGACACAATTAATTAATTAAGAAGGAATAGCGAGTGAGCCTAGATCTTCCTTGATTTTTTGTTGCTTTTGGTATTATAATCCGATATTTCAATAAAAGAAAAATTCTTGCACTTAGGGCATATGAGGTTATCCTTTACTAACATAACATACATGAGGCTATTGCGGCACCCTACCAACACCATATCAGACACCATCGTCGTTGTTTCTTTAGAATTGCTACTATTATCGTTGCTATGACGTTTTTGTCTGATGAAACACATGAACTTGTAGGTGATGATATTGATGAATTTTCTGTAGTGTTTGTAATCAGTTGCTCAAGCACTGATGGATATAAATCTAACTTCAAATTAATCTTTGATGGCGTATAATGAATATCGCTTCTTTAGTTTCTTTCACTCATTTTCTCTATTTCTAATCCTTGTTTTTCCACCTGTTATAAGAGGTTTCACCTTCTTATACACAATCAACACAAAAACAAGATTAACAATTTATTTAAAACAAGATTAACATATTATTAATCACAAAACCTAATTTAGTTTACAAGTAAATTAAATAGTATTTACCTTAATATCAAGGAATCTTCGATATCCAAAGGTGGGGATAATTAGATTATTTTAGTTGAACTTTAAGAGATAAAAATGAAAAAAATGAGATAAATGTAGTGTTTCCTGGTAAAATATGATGAGTAGTAGGAACTTTATATCCAGAAGCACCAACAATGTAAAGAAGCACCCCACCACTACTTTATCATAGTTTTTGTTGTTGGTGTTGATCTTTTGATCCCAATTTATAAGGAAAGAATTCTGGATATGAAGAAAGATGTTAGAAAATGAATTTAATGACTCTCCATTTTTAGTGTAAAACTTTGAATTGTATTAGAAGATGAGGAAAAGTAATAAATGAAGGAAGATGAACCGGAGTATTGTGTATATAGTTAGTATATAGTATACACAATAATGCTATATTAATTGATCAAATAGTCAGGTCATCCCGTATCTAAAGCGATCAAACCGCTGTTTCGTGCCACAAATTCCATGGGCCTCCAATAAGATATTTCGATCATGCCATAACCATAATATTTTTATATTTTATTAGAAGGCCAAACGAAGGACATTATCATGAATTACATTGTATTTTGTCGGAAGAACCGTACATTGAATTGATTATATGTTGTTGAAACTCATACATAAATCAGTCATTTTCACCCTGATACTTCGGGGATATGTGCGAAATACTATATGTTTAGAGGTCAATATTAAGTGTTACACTCAAAGTAAGACCTTCAATTCATTAATTCGCATGTACCATCGTTCACTAAATAAAGGGAAGCAGCAAATAAGTATAATAATACATATAATTTAATGGCAAAGCAAGTATTTACCTCTGGCCACGGATTTGATGTTGCACTTAAAGTTTCTTTTTACATTTTTTATGGGCTAGCATTTTGGCATGGCTATAAGTTGATCACTGATAAAGTCTTTTATGATGGAAATATCACCAACACTATATTATTTTTTGGAGTTGGTGGAATGTAAGTGACATGTTATACTGAAATACTACCTGAACAATTTTTGTGCGCCATTTGATCTTATTTAGTTTTTATTTTGCACTGATTATTTTTTCTTTATTAACAACCACTACACTATGCTAAGCATTTTTGTGCTCGAGTGTATTTATAGTCGGAAAAACTATGAGCTACAAGATGCTTAAAGTAGCAAACTTAAATCCATTCTTTGATGATTCAGACAAAAAAGGAGTTGCATTGAAATACATCAAGGATGATATACATTTGAATGAAATCTTATTCAGTTATCCGACAAGAGTTGATGTTCAGGTGCTATCCATTTTTTCACTAAACATTCCAAGTGGAACTACTGCAACTTTGGTTGGGGAGAGTGAGAGTGGAAAGTTTACTATGATTAGTAAATTAGAGAGATTCTATGTTTTTCAAGCTGGTGAAGTACTTATTGACGGTGTTAACCTTAAGGAATTACAACTTAAATGGGCTAGGGAGAAGATGCACTTTATGGGCATCATACCAAGGAATATACTTTTGAATTAAGAGAAAATTAGAGTGTCAAACATTGTTTGAATTTGAATGCGGTAAACATTTCTTATATTAGTACAAGGATAATGTTGATGTATTCTTTTTGTCTTCTTTTTTAAGGTGAAATTCGTATTTCACAGTTTTGTGAAGTGTGTTTTAGTTTTTAACTCCGGCTGAAGAGATTGAATACTTAGATTGATAACCAATCTGAGCTCGTGAAACACATGAACGCACTCTAGTTTCATTAATAAATTATTGTAAATAAACGCACATATATTTGGAATGTATTTGTTGGTGTAAAAATATTACTCTAACGATCCTCAAGATTTGTGTTTGATTAATGACGGAACTTTACATTTAACAGCATTTTGATGATTTCAACACTCCAATAACTCTAATGCTTTAATGATTTCAACAAAATGAAGATGGGAAGATGTACCAACAAGGACACTACGAAGTTAGTGAGTCAGAGCTATTTGTTGGTATCCGAAGAAAAAAATTAAAAATGTGTACTTTTTGAGTTAAAGTTCATTCTTTATGTATAGGTTGTAGAGAACATGTATCAAGTCCTTTCATCTTTTGGAATAGTCGTCCTCCAAAACCATCCTTATATTAATGAGAATTAAATTAATATTATGCATATGTATAATGTTATTGTATCTAGACTTGTAGTTTACCAAATTCATCCCCACCTTTAAGGATAATTAGGTTAAGATTATTTACATACCTGAAATGATAGCCACTCAGGTATACTTTTATTTTTAAGATTGCATACGTATCTGGCCCAGTTGTTATCCAGTTTCATCTTATCCTAAAGATATAATGTATCCGATCTTCCTAGAAAAGGCATTAACAGACTGGGCCACCAATATTTATTGAGTTTATAACTTAGTACATAACCCTACTATTTGTCTTGTTTTAGGTTGGCAAAAGTTTACTAGACTAAAGAATTGTTGGGCCTCCCCAATCTTGAAATAAAATCTTCCCCATGTAGTAAACTACTTTATACAAATAAAACTATGAAAAAAATACAATAAAATATATAATTACGATGAAATCTCTTAAAATTGAAGAAATAATAAAATAATTAAAATTACTAAATACATGTAACACCGTGTGGGCATCGGTGTTTTTCGAATAGTTTTTAGTTTTTGAATCTCCGTTAGAAAAGAGTAATAATACCTGAATATTATAATCTAACATAAAACTATATTCATCGGCGGAACCAGAAATTTTGAGTTGGTGAGACACCAGAATATAGTTGAATTATAAATTATTTTACAAGAAATATAACGTCGTATAATGATTATAATTGTGGGAGTGTCAAATTTAACAACGTTGAAATTGAAGTGTTAAAGTTATCTTAAACATAAATAAATGTGACAAAAAACATTAGTGACACTTATAATTGTTGCAAATTGACACCCTACATGTGGCATTGCCCCTGATTGTATGGCTTTATGTTACACCGATATCAAACGCCTCGACGATATGCTTGAATATATCATTGCAAATGAACATATTTCCACGAAGATATCAAAATCTGTCGTAGAAGCATGTAATAAATAGTCATGATGGCAATAACAAGCCACCAAACTATTGAAAGAAAGAAAAACAACTTGATCAAAAAATAAAAAAGAAGATTTATGCCTAAATTTACTGTAAAATATATTTATATTTTTTGGAAATAATAAATGTTAATATTAGTGCAGTCAAATTAATTATGATTCCAACGAATTATGACAGACCTAGACCACACATGGTTGATTTAAAGAAAAATTAGGTATTTTTTGTAAAGATTTTGGAGAAAAATAAAAACGGTTTTCAAAAGATTAAATGTAATAAACTGTTATGCAGAGAAAATTTCTCTTGCTTATCTTTGCATTAAGTGAGTATAATTTAAAGAGAAACCCGATGATTTTAGGAGTGGGTTCTGGAGTTCTTGCCAACCATTTTGATATGTTTTAAACTTTTGATTCTCCCATAAAAAGTGTTGCACATATTGTACGGTAACCACGCTGAAAACTAGTTGTCGTGGATCTTGTATTGAATTACTGAGATCTACATCATGCCGGAATATATCTTTCCAAACAATGTACATGAATATATTACAAAAACTAAATTGCAATAAAAGCTTTCGTATTGTTCGTAACGTCAATAGTCATCCATTAGAATATCAAAGATATTACCAAAAAGAAAAAAATATGTTTTATTAAAAATATTAATTGGCGTAAATTTGCTAACATGTGGTTAATCTAATGAAGAGTTGGTATAAAACCAATTATTTATTTATTTATTTATTTATTTTTAAAAGAAATCATGGGAAAAAAATCTGTAATTTTATAGTTTTTCTTGGAAAGTTTAGTTATACACATCCCTTTGCTTGTTTTTATGTGAAAACTATCTTTCAAATATGTAAACGAATCATCTTGGTTTCACAAACAGATGAACTTAAATCTAACCATTGATGCATAAATGACTTGCTTGCCATATTGATACAATATAAAAAAAAGCGTAAAATACTTATTTAAACTATCTTTTCAATTCCATAATGATATTAAAAATTTAATAGAAATAAACCAAGTTAAAAAAAAAATTACGAAAGAAAAAAGAAGGCTGAATTTTTTTTATAAAAGAAGTTAAGACATACGAGGACAAACTAGTAAGAGTGTTGAGACACTATTAATTATTGAAGAAGCAATAACAAGTGAGCCTAGATCTTCTTTGAGTTTTTGTTGCTCTTGGTATTATATTCCGGTATTTTAATAAAAGCAGAATTCTTGCACTTAGGGCATCTGAGATTATCCTTTACTAACAGAATATACATTAAGCAATTGCGACATCCTACCAACACCATATCAGATACCGTCGTTGTTTCTTCAGGATTGCTACTACTATCGTTGCTTGGACGTTTCTTGTCTGATGAAACACAAGAACTTGTAGGAGATGACATGGATGAATTTTCTGTAGTTGTTATAATCAGTTGCTCAAGCACTGGTGGGGATAAATCTAGTTTCAAATCAATCTTTGATGACGTATAATAAATATCCCTCTTTTCATTTCTTTCACTTATTTTCTCTATTTCTAGTCCTTGGTTTTCCATCTGTTATAAGATGTTTCACCTTCCTATACACAATCAGTACAAAAACAAGATTAACAATTTTTTAAAACAAGTTTAGCATATTATTAATCACAAAACCTGAATTAGTTTATAAGTAAATTAAAATAATATGTACCTTAATATCAAGGAATCTACGGAAACCAAATGGGAGGATAATTAGATTCTTTTAGTTGAATTTAAGGAGATGAATATGAAGAAATGAGATAAGTGTAGTGTCTACTGGTAAAATATGATTAGTAGTAGAAGCTGCACATCCAGAAGCACCCCACCACTACTCAATGGCAGTTTTTGTTGTTGGTGTTGATCCCTTAAGCCCAATTTATAAGGAAAGAATCCTGGATATGGAGAAAGAGGTTAGAAAATGAATTTAATGCTCTTTATTTTTAGGGTAAAACTTTAAATTGTATTAGAAGATGAGGAAAAGTAATAAATGAGAGAAGATAAACTGGAGAATTGTAAATTACAAGTGTTGATCTTTTCATGTATATAGTTAGTATATACATTAATGCTATACTATTTTATCAAATAGTCAGGCCGGCCTGTATCTAAAGCGGACAAACCGCTTCTTCGTGCCACAAATTCCATGGACCGCCAATAAGATATTTTGATCGCGCCACAACATGGATTTTTTTACATTTTATTAGAAGGCCAAACGAAGTGGTATTATCATGAATTATATTTTTTTTTGCCAGAATAACCATGAGCTGAGTTGATTATATGTTGTTGAAACTCATACATAAATCAGTTATTTTCCATACTTAAAATTTTTTATCGACTAATGTGATTATTATTCTTAGTTGTCTAATAAGATCCTCAAATCAGTTTTACCTTGACCTCTGTTATTTTTAATAAAATTGGCACTCTTTAAACGCATAACGACACCTACAAGTAGAAAACTTTAGCAACATAAACAATTTCTAGCCTTGAAATTAGGGACCACAGCTTCTGATCTCCTTTTGGGGCCATGAAAAACTCAAGATCGACCATGCGAGTGTGAGTTACCCTTTCAAGGTTTTAGTTTAAGAAATCATAAAAAATTAAAACAACCTTTCATGTAAAATCTTTACCAATACAAACATAAAGGAAGTATAATTATTACCCTCTAATTTAAGGAAAAAATAAATTAAATTAATTAAGAAAAATTGGCACCATGCGTTATAGTCAATTACGCCTAGACGCTGTGCAAGTGGCAATATATATTCCTTAAAATGAAAAATATGATAAAAAAATCATCTTTACCAGATTTACATACATGGAAATAAATTAAATTATGCATTTACTTTATTTTCAAAAATTTCTTAAGAAATTGTATTCTGCACCGGAACATTTTTCATCAGATTTTTGTTTCAATGTTAATTTAGTGTAAATAATAGACATGTCGCCGTCCGTATTAAACATGCAAGTATGTGTTAGAAAAAAAGAAAAGAAAAATAAAGAGCGCACTTAATTTATTTCTGGAATTTTTTTAAGAAAAATAAAGAGCGCATTTAATTTATCTTCAAACTCTATGAATTTTTCTAAAGGATTCTTTTCTTTAATATCATTTAAAAATATTTTGGGTTGCTTGATAGAATCCAAATTCTAAGAAACAATTGTTATTTTTAAAATAATATTTAATAGGAAAGGAGATTTTATTTTGATAAAATTAAACGATTACATCAAGTTCCTTTCTAATAAGAGATTTTAACCAACTAGAAAAATCAGTAAACCACGAATCTGACAATCTATTTGTCATAGCATTTTTTGCCAGACAATTTGCAACTTCATTAGACTCCCTAGATACATAAGTGCACTTCCAATTTTGAAAATATCTTAATAACTCTTTACAATCAGAAATGACATTGTTGTTTGTCCATCTAATAACACCAACACTACCATTTATTCCTTGACCACATTCTGACAATCTCCTTCCAAGTGCAAACATTCCACATCAGCCTCTGTAGTCCACTTGATTGCCTCTGTTTGCTCCTCATCTTGCACTACACCTGGGATCGATACTACTCCTCTATATTCACCCGTGTCGGAAAATATAGTTAGTCCTATACCTATGCTCTTGTTTTCTTTAATAAAGGATGCATCAAAATTAACTTTTACAAAGTTTCTTTCTAGAAGTAACCATGGTGTGATTATTCGAATTTGTTCATTAGACAAATTACTTACTTTCCTCCTAGCTGAATTACATTTCCATTCATTTACCTCTATGTTAACCTGCCTAACAAATAGATCAACCTGAACCACAACATCATTAAAAACTATTGCACACCTAAGTTTCCATACATGCCATAAAAAAACCCATAAGATTCATGAAATTTTTTTGACTCTCTGCATTATTAGTTGTCCTATTAAACCAACTAGCAATCCATTCATTCAACTGCATATTCCTAACAACACCTTCAAAGTTAGGATTTATAAAACAAAGAAGCCCTTTTGTAACCTGACAATCAACTAGCAAATGATAAGATGTTTAAGTTTCAACTTCACATAGTGGAAACTTACTATCTATGTATGTAACATGCCTAACAAGTTTATGTCTAACAGGTAGACAATCATTGACACATTTCCACAAAAAATGTGTAATTTTTTGTAGAAGATCAAGCTTCCATAAGGATTTCCATGGAAAATTAGCTGGATCATTTTTGTACACTTCATTTATTATGACTCTATATGCATCTTTTACACTGAATATCCCATTGTGAGCTGGTTTCTATCTTAAAACATCAAAACTCGATGAAGGGATTCTTATTCCAACAAAGCATTAAGCAACTCCATATTCCATTTGCATTCATTTGGCAGAATTAATTGACTAACAAATTTCAAATTAGACGAAGCATTAGAGGAATCAAGTAAACCCAATCTATTTGGAACCCACTTATCCTTCCAAATTTCAATAGATTTACCATCACCCACTTCCCAACAATAGTTTCTTTTAATAATCTCTTGACCCCTACAAACCCCTTTCCAAATCCAAGAGACTGAAGTCTCATTAACAAAGTGAAGATGATTACTAAGAATTTTTTCTTATATATCCTAGTCCATAGAGCATCCTTTTCAGGTACTAACCTCCATGCTAACTTACCGAACAAAGCAGAGTTTAAATATTATGTTTTTTTTAATATTTAAGCCACCTAAAACTATTGGCTTAGTAACATTGTCCCAATTCATTAAATATATTCCTCTTATTGCTGAACCCTTTTTATTCCACCAAAACCTCCTTTGTATTGCATCTATCCTATCAATCAGTGTTTTGGGCATTGGAAACACCAAGGTGATGTGAATCCAAAGTTCCACGAACTGATTGTGTCAAGACTGTTCTACCAGGTTGATTGACATGTTTACCTTTCCAAGTTGCTAACCTCTTATCAAAATTATCAATAAGATGACTAAATGTTTCTACCTTATTTTTTTATATCAAGAGAGGCACACCTAGATACTTATCCTGAAGACCTAGTTTTTTGATGTTAAGAATGCTGACAATCTGAGGCTATAAGTTATACCTGATTTGTCAAAATTAATAGCTTTCCCAGAGAACTTACTAAACAGCTGAAGCATGCTCTCCAAAGTCCTAAAACCATTCACATAGTCCCTAGCAAACACCAAACAATCGTCAGCAAAAAAGAAAGACTAACTGGAGGACTAGTCTTAGATGCTTTAATCCCCTATATATGATTATTAGATTCTACAATTATCAACATTTTTGAAAAATCATCCATACATATTATGAACAAGTAAGGGGAGAAGGGGTCTCCCTGTCTAATACCCCTTGTAGGATAGAAAACATCACCTGAAGATCCATTCATTAAGATAGATGTTGAGACTGTAGTAATGCATTGTTCAATCATTCTGCACCAATGATCATGAAACCCTGATCTTTGTAAAATATCAATCACAAATTTACACTCTATTCTGTCGAAAGCTTTTGACATATCTAGTTTCATTTCCATAAGCCCAAATTTAGATCTATTTTTTCTCATGGTATCTACCATTTCATGAGCTATTACGATATTATCCACAATCTGCCTAGAAAAGAGAAAAACAACTTGGTAAGGAATTATAAACTTGTCCATGACAGTTTTAATCCTACTAACAAGGAGCTTAGAAATTATCTTATAGCTCACATTGCTTAAAATTATAGGTTTGTAGTCTTCCTCCGTCCTAGGAGTACTTGTCTTAGGGATGAGTGACACAAAACTGTGGTTCATTTGCCTAAGGAGATAACCAGAACTAAAAAAGGCCTTAACCATTTTAATTGTATCACTACCTACTATTTCCCACATCTGTTGATAAAAGCATGGTGGGTACCCATCAGGACCTGGACTAGTCCAAGGTTGCAAATGCCACACAATGCTTCTGATTTCATTATCAGTAGAGAGATGAATGAGAAATTCATTCTCCTCAGCAGATATATAAGGTTGAATAATATTCAGGAAACTACTATCTGAAAGAGGATTAGTAGTTTTACTTATTTTCACAAAGTGGTCCTTAAGCTCAGATGCTAACATAACCCTATCAGTGATCCATAAGCCAATTATATTTTGGAGATAGTCTATTTGAGTTCGCCTTTTCCTAAACTTAACTTTGTCATGAAAGTACCTTGTGTTTTTATCATCAAAAGTTAAGATATATTGTTTAGCTCTTTGAATATAGTACTCCCGTTGGACATTATACCAGTATTTAATACCTTCTTCTAACCTATTCATATCCTCATCACTAATTGAAGAAACTCTATTCATAGTTGCCTCAACTAATTATTTCTGCAGATCAGCAATATGACTCTGGATATTAACAAAAGAGTAATAATTCCATTGTATTAAAGCCACTTTAACATTATAAAGACATTTTATATGCCGGAAAGCATGGGAACCAACAAGATTAATATTCCAGTTGCTAGCCACTAAGTTTCTACAACTAATGTCCAAAAGCCAACACTTATTGAATCTGTGAGGCTTCTTAATTTGTTAGGTTGTGATCTCTAGAGCTAACTAGAAGGATATGAAGATGCTCACTCTTTATACTACCCAAGTGGAAGACAATGACATTTGGGAAGAAAGCAAACCACTCCCTATTTGCCATTGCCATATCCAGCCTTTCCATAATCAAAGCAATGCCACCTGTGGTTGGTATATGTAAATGGATTACCCACAAAATTAACATTAGATAGACCTAAATGATCAACATGATATTTGACATCATCTAATTGTGTCTGAGATATCAAATTTCTACCCATTTTCTCTTCCTGCCTAATAACAAAGTTCAAGTCACCTATTACTACACATGGGAAAACATATCTAGAAGCTAATTGACCCAAATAATCCCAATGGCTATCCCATCCATCATCCGAAAGGGCTCCATACATGAAATGTAGTAAAGTATGACCACTTTTAGAATCCATGTTAACAGTCACAAAGATGAAATTTCTATTCATATCTACTAAATCTACATGAATACTATCTTTCCACAATATAAATAATCCTCCAGAAGCACCTACAATATTTACATACAAGTAATTCATATAATTATAGTTATAGGTAAACCTGGCCATTTTAGAGTTCATAGTTTTTGTTTCAGACACAAAGATGATGTTTGGGTCATTGGCATTGGCTGTCTTAGGTGTTGCCTAGTGTACATGATATAATTATAAAAAATTTGGGTCTATATGCATTTGTGAATTATACATAAAGCGAGTATATATCATCTAGGTGTTTATATATAAATCGTGGATAATGGAATGATCCTAATATTGGATACCAATAATTTTTTTAATTACAAATTGTTTTTTTGTCATAGTGAGAAGAAAATGAAGCATAAATGTTTTGATCAAATCAAAGATAGTTGTTTGTATTGTGAATGACCGACATCCTATATCAAAAATGGGAAAAGGGTCAAAGTTTTTGTTTTGGGGGAGGGTGGTTGGACAACCGTGGGTAGGTCGATAGCCTAAGTAAGAAGCCCAACTGTTGAATAATGATGTGTTTTAGAATAGTGGTAAAAGATTCGATATTCAGAGATGTAAAGATTTGATTTTTAAACCTAATTCTTAATACTAAAAATAAAGAAGATTAAATTAAAATTGATATAAGATTATGGAAAGAACTGAGACTAAGGATTCCACCATTAGCCAATTTTTCAAGTGATTTAGTATTAATAATTATCTTGCAACTCATACGTTCAATTGATTCTAAATATTGCCAAAGTTAGATTTTCAAAATAATAGTTGTAAATCAAAAGTATGAGACATCAATAGCCATAAAGTAAACATGACCCATCAAAAGAAAACATAACTAATTGATATAAATCATTATTTCAAATTTAATTCAAAGCAAATAATCATAAAAGAATTGCAAATATTAATTAGATAAAAATATACCACTTTATTATTGGAAAAATGGCTTCCTCCGTCACCTCAACAATGGGGTCTAGCTCCTCATGTTGTAAACACTCTCAAGATGTGTATACATGGCTCAAAAATTGTTTATAAAGATGAAAATAGTGAAAATTATGTAAAACAGGGAGTTTGCAACGATATAATGGTGTTGCAGACAACTGTTTCCACTGTTACAGAAGAGAAAGTGCTTCCGCTGAAGATAAATGTTGTTGTTCTGAAGATATCCATTACAGATGGGTTGAAGAAACCGTCGCAGCTGAAGATAAACATAGCAAAGGAGAAGATATCCGTTGTTGTTCAGTTGAAGAAATCGTCGCACATTCTTTGTTCTTCACTACAGCAGCAACATTTTTTTTCTTCCTGTTTTTTTTTTCAATTGAAGCTCTCCTTTTTTACTCGATCTCTTCACTGTTTATATGTTCAGTAAACCCTAGAAAGTCTTCCTTAATCGATAAGGATCCCAACAACTCTCCAAAACAGATTGAAATCCGTACAACTCCAAATCAGAGAATAAATCTCTTTTCCGGCTACAACTCGACAACTCAACTTGTTTTCTCGGCAGAAAACTCCTGACCTGACATGTATTGATATGTTTTTACTATTCCTCTATATGTATAATTCGAAATCCAATTCTTATCCCATAAAATTCGTTTCCCAGAGAAACAGAATCCTTTCACGCGTAGAAGATGTGTTTCCCTCCAATTTCGGATTTCAAACAAAATGGAGTGGGTGCCTTTATAAATTTTTTACGGTGCCTTTAGTAATTTTTTGAGCTAATTTTTTCACAAAAGTTTATTTCCCAAGAATACCTACAAAGACATAAAAACCCATAATAAGTACAAAATCGAGCACTAATAATATAGAGAATTAAGCAAAATTTAGACACAAAAATGTGTCTATCAAATAATAGCTAGCGGGCACAACCTGTTGCATGTATGGCTGAGAGGTAGACAACAAAACAATACAATAATTTTACTAACTCGATTTTAAAATTCCCTAAGCTGGTATTTCTCATCATCTCTTCGTCTTTGATCCAGAGGTTTGCTATCAATATCATCTCTCTAGTTTCCTCTCTCTTTTTAAAGTTTTTAATGCAACTCCTTTTTCTGTTCTCCTACTTTGTCACATAGGGAGTTTACACACTTTGAATTAGCAAAAAAAAAAAAAAAATTGGTATACCTTCCTATATTAGTAAACTTCATATATTAATAATTTTGTGAAGTCCCAAATCTAACAATATATGGTCTTTTTACCGTAGCAGGTATATTGATTAGATCTCATGTAGGGTCGACAAAAAATAAGGTAAAAGGGTTCTAGAATTCAAAGGGTATTTAGGGTGAAAACAACACTTTTTAATAGAGTAAATTTTAAATATAAAAATTTATCTTTCCATACAAAAAGTTATAAAATCAATCCATGATATTAAATTATTAATGCTTAACCTATTGTAAATGATGGATTTTTGATAAGGATAAAATAGTAAAAATTATCCCTCAAGACTCGAGTCTAAGAAATATAAAACCTTATAATTATACAAAGAGTATTTTAGGCAGGTGCTTATCTCTGTCTCCTCTCAGGTTCTTATCCTTGTCCTCTCTATATATGTATGACCAACTACATATACAATTAAAATAACTTAATGAATCAACATTCATTACAAGCATCAGAATGACACTGGTGCTTACTATGCTATTTCCAGACATTTTATAATTTTACAAGTGAATTAATGACATGAAGATTTATTATCTAGCATCCAAGACGCAATCAAATTGTCCAAGAGACCTAAAAGGGCGTTTCTACATTAACCTCGTCAGGCGTAATTCTGCACTCCCCTGTACAAAGTCATGAGTTGGGATCAAATGATAATGAGTTAATCGATGAGTTATATACTAAAATGTTTGTATACCTTTACAACATACTAAAAAATCGCATCAATCGGACAAACGAGCTAAGAGATGATCAAAACAATCAACTAAGATATTGTTGAACAATTTCTAAATTTTTCCGAACTTCTTTCTGTTTCGTCTTTTTGAGGCCCTGGACGACCTCAAAATCTCCCACGATAGGAGATAGATGGTTGTCTGGGCATAAAAAAGTTGGGGGTAGATCATCGAAAACGGACTCCGTATGAAGATTTTACTGCGTTTTCAGCGAAACCCTAAATCTGAATGTTTAGGGTTTCGAAATTTAACAAGAAATCTCTCGTCCATCCAAGTCAAAGGGGTTGATGCCCCCTTACTTTTGTGGTTATAGAAAAGTGGTAAAAATATCGGTCACTCAGACTTGTGAAGATTGATTTTAGACTTAAACTTAAATTAATCTAGCAAAAAGTAAAAGTTGATAATAATATTGAGAGATACTGGGACTCAGGATTCCACCAATCTTCATATTCATGTGGTTCAAATATTAATTCTAGACAATTATAGATCATATAATAAAAGAATATTGACTTTGATTCTTTGCCAAAGTCGATTTTTAAAACATTAGATGTAAATTATAAGCATGGAGCATCAAAAGTACTTAAGACCAATCATACATCATCAAACAAGATCACGAATAATTAAGAAAAAATCATAAATCAATTTGAATTAATACAAAAAGTCATAAAAGAATTAGTATATTTACCATAATCATGAAAAATAACTTCCTTCATTGTCCCAGTGTTGGGGTTAGCTCATCATGCTCAAAAAAACTCTAAAAATATTGGTACATGGCTCAAAAGTGCTTGAGAAGAAGAAAATAATCAAAAAAAATTGAAACAGGGAATTTGAGACGTTTATAATTGTTACAAAAAGTGTTTTCCCTGTCCCTAAAGAAGAAAGGTAACACATTCGAGTAAACGACTGATTCTGGCGCTGTAAAGAGAGAAGGCTTTAGCCACACAAACTGCGAAGTTTCTTCTCTGTCCTTCTAGACTTCTTCTTCTTCCTATCAACCTGTGATGAATCCTAGCTCTCAAATTTTTTTCTTCTCGTGATTCTGGCCTGTGCCAGTCTCCTCGCCTCTTCTACAAACCTCTCTATTTATAATAAATCCTTCCCAACTCCTCACATCCTCTCATTTAATGGGAATCATGTCGACGGTTCCGTGATATTTTCTTCCAATAGGAATTCTCGGTTTTTATTACTCGGTTAATTTGTTCCCTTCGTGAAACTTTATTAGAAGTTAAGTATTTGAAATTCAAAGTGGGTGCCTTTAGTAGAAGTATGGGTGCCCTTATCCAAGTATTGGGGTGCCTTTATGACTTTACTGGGTGCCTTTATAACTTTTAAAGCCTAATTTTCCCACGATCATTTATTCTTCCAAAATTACCTAAAAACACATAAAATAATAATATCAATATAAATATGATAACAATTAAGACATAAAAACGTGGCTATCACTTACCTTGTCCACCGTAGGTGAAACAAAGTTTGTCCTGCTTAGGATACAAAGCTTGTCCTGCTTAGGCTTCAAAACAAGACGTTTACTCTTATACCCTCAACGTGTGAGGCTTAATACAAAGAGTAAATACATGGACGTCTTGCTTCTTGTCAAACTTTGCATTTAGGGTTTTCGATACACTTAAAATAGAATTTGCAACACTTATAAGTGTCTCAAATAACCAAAACTCAAACCCTAATTAATGCTTTCAAACCCTAATTTTAAAAAGGGAAATTTCCTAACCCTAATTCCTAGACGTGTACGCCTTTCCTTGCTTGTACGTTTTTCTTCTACAACAAAGCTTGCACGTCCCTACTCAAAAGCCAAGCATGGACGTTATGCTTCTCTCCAAAATTTAGTATTTTTACTATTTTACCCCCAACATGTGAGGCTGAGCATAAGAATAAAACATGAGCTTCTTGCTTCCTGGATAAAACTTGGCGTGAATGTCTTAGCTCTTACTCTAATTAGGAGTTTTGACTATTGTTTCTTAACATATAAGCTTCAAAACCCTAATTAATATTTCCAAACCCTAATTTTGAAGAGGGGGACGTTTCTACCTCTCTTGCTTTCAACGTGTGTTCCTTGACTAGGTATCTAACCATGCTCACACGTCTTGCTTCTTGTCAAAAAATTGGTGTTTTACTCTTTTACCCTCAATGTGTGAGGCTGAGTACAAAGAGCTAAACGTGAGATGTCTTGTTTCTAGACAAAAGCTTGACGCTCTTCCCTTTTCCTTTCACGTTAATATTTTGACTTAACGAATTAAGGTTTTGACAAGCTTCAAAACCCTAAACTATACTAGCCTCTCACACATATGTTTTCGTATGTGGCCTCACATATAATTTTTCATGCCCAGCAGCATACACTTATTTTTACGAAATAAGCATGTCAATGCAAAATTGACTAAGATGGACACACTACTCCTTATACACAAATTAAATACATAATTATTTTGTTTTAGTCTGCTAGACTCATCAGTATAGTCAAGCAAGAAAGGCTCATCAATCTAGTCAAGCAAGATAGGTCTTCATTCAGAAGACTAAGTAGGTCGTCTTCAACTTAATATTGTTACTAGTACCCAATGCTACAAAATTTACACGAGACATCAAATGTCACAAATGGGGGGATATTCATTAGGTTTTTGGTATGGTGGTCTATGGCATGTGGTGCAGCAGTGCATCCACTAAAGATAAATTCTAGAAAGTTCGATCAGCAGTTGAGTAGAGGAGTGGTAAGTTGAGTAACTAACTATTCAACCTCAATTGAAGTGGAGAGAAGTTGTCAGCATCTTCTCCATCTTCTCCACTTCACCACTACTTAACCATCGATAATTTCTTCCAGAGAAGAGGTCAAGTGGTTATAATAGCTATGATATAAATAGATTCTCAATATATTGAACAAGAGAAGTTGGCATTGAACAAAAAGGAACGACTGAACAAGTATGAATTTCCAAGTCGAACACAGAAGAACTCAATCACTCAATTTTTATAGCTATTTACACCAATCATATCCCACGGAGTCTGATACTCTGACCTCAACCTTCTCTTGCTTCCCTTCCTAAGACCAATCCTTCTCCTTTTCATTTTGTGACTGAAGCAAAACTGGAACGGCCATTACTTGGTTTAGGCCAGGATTGTACAGATTAATCTCTCGAATCTAAAAAAAGTACTTCAATAGTACAAATATTTATGGATTGACGAATTGTCACCTACTCACCCCAATTTTCCTAAATTACCCTTCAATTATTTTTCCCCACAAACATCTGTATACTGGGATACAAGTTAAGAAGACCCTGAATAAATTTCAAGAACAAAGCTAAAACTAAATTATTATTTTTTATTTGACGAGTAAAGGTGTAGGGATATCATCATTAGAGGTGTAAATTGGGTCATACCAGTATTATTATAACACAACACAACACGCTAAAATTTGAGCACAACATATGACCTAGCACAAAACAGTAGTTTCATGTGCTGGACTGGACCAGACTAATCGACACAACGGCCCAGTGCAACACGCGACACAAATAAGCACGGAGCAGAATACATCACAGAATGCTAGAAAGCACGTCATAACATGCATAAAAACACTACACAACATGGTACAAATACATCATATTTCACAAAAGAGTCTTTATTCTAGTAAATTTTTGCCATTTTATTTTCGTTATGTTGATTTATTTCTATAACAATACTATAAATCTAAATATCTAAAAAAATATTTTCTTTCGAAATCATAAAATAAATGTGTCAGCAAAGTACAACACAGTACGACGCGCTTTAATATCTAGCATAGCAAAACACAGTACACATTATGCTAGGAACGTAAATTTGTGGGTTGGGCTTTGCTTGGTCGAAACGTTTTACATCTTTTGGCTATCATCTGTAGGGCTATCATTCACTCACATGTTCCGTCTTTTCTATTTTTCGTATGTGTTCTCCCTGTCGATGAGATATATAAAGGTGTTAGTTACGGTCTGCGTTTGTTTTATTAAGAGAGGTACCCATTCCTTCATCTAATCACCATTAATGGTGTTTCTCTTCCTTTTCTTTCACTAAATTGTTCTCTCTTTTTCTCAATCTTCTGTTTCTGTTTTTGTTTTTGTTTCAATTCCATGATGGTTCAACCTGAAGAATCACGCTTCACTCACCAAATCTCGAATATTATCATTCCAATCAAGCTTGAGGAAAATAATTATTACCTCAATTGGAAGTCTCTGATTCTTCAATTCCATTGATTAAGGAATTCAAGGTATTTGGTTTTGTCGATTGATTTAATTAGTTTTGTCCTACTCAACTTTTTTACTAGAGGGAATAAAAAATAACGGAGTTGTAAATCCTGGATTATACTGCTTGGATTCCATTCAGAAGATTAATATTGATGATTTTCAAAGATAATGATAAGTGAATATAGGTTTTGAGTTGGTGTGGTTCGCGGAGGTGGTGAGACTGCATGTGAAAATGATGATGCTATCGCCAGAGATAATAGTAACTTTATTATTATTGAAATTAAAAATATTATTTTATTTTATTTTAAAAGGGATGAAATATAAATAATATCAATAATTTTATTTAACCACTTTAAATCACACGGCCAACCACATCGATGATGTGGATTAACTTTTTTGACCGTGGTTTTTTTTCACCTTTTTTTTCGTTTATTTTACCAGATCTTATATTATTTATAGGATTTACTAATCTTAATCTTAAATCAATTATATATATATAAGTTTGACTAAAATTTTTAATATTTGCTATTTATTGAAGTGAAAATTTTAGTTTTTCCTATCTACTGAAGCGAAAATTTTATTCTTAGCTTTAATCCCCCAAGTCTTATAATCACAAATCTGAACCTTTATTTGGCTTCGATTTATTTTTGATCCAAAACCTGTAACAAAAAGACAAATACCCAAGAAAACGTAAAATAGAACAAAAAAAATAAAAAAAATGAAAAAAAATGAAATTAATAAAAACTAACCTAAACCTAAACCTAAAAATAATCTAAAATTCTAAACCTAATAAAAATTCCGCGTCGGCGGCACCAAAAATTGATGTGGTTTATAGACAATGGTAATAAAGTATCGTTCACTCGGACTTGTGAACACTGATTTTAGACTTAATCCTAATTTGGACTAGAAAATAAATTAAAGATGATGACAAAATTACAAGGGACTGGTACTCAGGATTCCACCAATTTTCATATTCATATGGCTCAAATATTAATTCTAGACAATTCTTGCTCATATAATAAAAGATATTGACTCTAACTCTTTGCCAAAATAGATTTTTAAAACATTAGATGTAAATTATAAGCATGGCGCATCAAAAGTACTTACGACTAAGCATACACCAACAAACAAGATCACAAATAATTAAAAAAATCATAAATCAAATTAAATTAATGCAAAAATCATAAAAAGAATTAAAGATATTTACCACACAATTGTGAAATATGGCTTCCTCCATTGTCCCAGTGTTAGGGTTTAGCTCATCGTGCTCAAAACACTCTCAAAAGATTGATACATGGCTCAAAAAGTGCTTGAAAAAAAAAACCTGACATAGTGAATTTGAGACGTTTATAAATGTTACAAAGAAGAATGAAACAACAACAGATATAACTATTTCTTTTCTGTTGCAGAAAGGAACAGAAAAGATCACTTATTTTTTATGACGTTGTTCTTTGTTTTACGACGAGGTTCTTTTTTAAACCTTTGGTAACGGTTTCTTCATCTTTTTCTCCTTTTTTTTCACGAACAGAACTCTATTTTTTCTAAAAAAAAAATTCTAACTTCTCTGGCAGAGCCAGCCCCCACCCCCCACCCCCGCCCCCACCCCCAATGGTCTTGTAACCCTCCTATTTAGACTACGCCAATACCTAACTCC
>JAJJMC010025839.1:584905-637778 GCA_023531435.1 Papaver californicum
CCTATTTATACTACACCAATACCTAACTCCCAAATCTCTTCCAAATCCTTGAAATATATTCATTTTTAATGAAAAAAATCTCAGTAAATATATTTCTTCCTCGAGCCTGATTTTTTTCTTTCTCGATTCAAACTCGATCCTGATTTTATTTTGATGTTCTTACCTTTTTAAGAAACTCGAGAATGGATGTTTTAAGGAGATAAAATCACTTCCTTATACTACACAGAGTATTTGAAATCAAACTCGTTAATTATTTTATCTTCATTTTTAACGCAACCAACGAGATTATGTTGAGTTTATCGTTTTCATGGCGAGTAAAACTTCTTTTTTATACGGCTATAAAATATTCTTGCCTTAACAATTGGAAGAAATCAAAAATCATCGACCAAAATTCTCTCACAGTTTAAACAAGGTTTTCCCGCCAAGCTTTAAATTCAAAATGGGAAGAAGGTGGACTGCCCTTATCCAGAGTATGGGTGCTTTTATAATTGGGGTGCCCTTATCCAATCCTTAGGTGCCTTAAACACTTTTTCGAGCCAATATTTCCAACAATGTTTATTTCCCAAAAAATACCTACAAACACATAAAATAACACAATTAGTACAAAATCAAGCACTATCAATATAAAGAATTGAGACAAATCAGTCACAAAAATGTGTCTATAACATTTAGACAGTCTCCTCACCCATCAGCTTAGTGAACGTTTAAACCCTTGTTACTGCAGTGGTGGTGGGATTTTATTCGACCATGTTGAACATGGATCACAAAAACTAATCTCATGTATCCTAACATGATGTTGAAAAATGAAGAGATTTGTTTGTAAAGAAGGAGCATATGCTTAGATATCCAAAAGGATTTATTTCTGTGAAATAATTTATTTCTGTGACGAAGATGGTTTTACATGGTGTCCAAAAGGAAGAGAAGGAGCATATGCTTAGATATCATTGTGAAATCATATATAATAATTATGATCTTGACTCTCGAATAGTATCCCATCAAGATCAGCATTTCTCTGATTCTTAAATAGTCTCAATGATACATAAAATCAATAAATCAATGAAATCTAGCCTTTGAGATATCGCGTAAGTTCAAACTCGGGCAAATATGATTGTGAATTTACAGACTGGAATATTGAATCATGGGATGGGAACACCAATCATGATAACCAAACATAACAAAAAAAAAAACTAAAAACAGATTAGAAAAAAAAATCCATGGTCAAGAAAAATCAATCCACGTCATTAATGGGATTGACCGTGGGATTTAAAATGGGCTGAAAAGAATTATTGAAATAATAAAGATACATGGATTAATTGGGGGATTGGAAAATTAATAGGGGGCTGGAGGAAAAGACAAAATAGGGTCATCTAATAGTAATACCCCTACCCCTTAGCTATATATTTTCAAAAAAGGCTAGACTACCACCATTTAATTAGTCTTAATATGTGATTAGATTAGTTAGATTAGATTAGTTATATAGATTATCGTTAGGATTAAAATTAGAGAATTTTTTTTTCTTTTTTTGAGTAGAGTAGAGAAGAAGAGGACTTTTAGAGGGAAAAAAAGTGAAAACCTAGGGTTTTGAGAGATGAGTGATTCTAGTGCAAATATTTATGTTGGAGAAGCTTCAACTACCAAAAATGATTATGTTGATCTTAGCTTAGATTCTGAGTTAGATTTGATATATAACGTTGATCGATTGATATATGAAGCCGAAAATGAGGGTGCAAATGAAGAACCTTAAGATCCAAATGAAGAAACTAATGCTCCAAATGAAGAACCCATAACTTAAAACACTCAGGTAAACCTCTAATAGTCTATCAATGGATGATTTTATAGTTAAATTCTTCGAATCATAGTTGTAAAGCAAAGATACAGAGTAAATATCGGCATGGTCGTGAGGTTAGGAACATGACGACTCTTTATAGATCGTCAAGGTCCTAACATCCAACAATGACGACACTAACCTGCAACTATACCATTCTATAAAAAAAAATCATGGTCCAACTTATGATAGTGACGACCCTAACTTACTCATTAAGAGTCGTCATTGTACTATTTCTAAACCATGACAACTCTTGGACCCAAAAATTCATGTATGAAATATGTGTTAGGGTCGTATCGGTTTATATCAATACCATCACGTCTCTAACCAAGTTTAATATGCAGTCCTCAATATGGATACTCATAACATTGACGATTCCATTTGGGAATTTTTTGGTTTTTGCTTTTGTAAAACAATTCTTAACATAAAATCATTTCATTGAATCGAAAAGGCATACATTGCGTTACATTAAAGGAAATGAACTAGATATAATTCATTAGATTAAAATTAAATACTTAATCATATAGTTTGAAATCATAGGTAATTTCTTCCAAAATGCGATAGCAATACTCATGCTTAAACGTCTTTCCATGGATATTATATCTTTCGAGAGCCATCACCCACTGAAAAAATAAATCAATTGTAAGTTTGTATGTTTGAAAACTATTTTTGATAGACGACATATTGATTGACATACTTACTCTTGTCACACTGGATTCAGTGGGATGAGCTTCTTTTACAACTTTTATTTCATGTTTCAAAGCTTCCAATCGTTGAAACAGCTTCTCGAACCTTTTTTTAATGCCTTTGAACGTCCTATGATTACGATTTTCGTCTAATCCCATAAAAATCTTAAACAAACGTTTCCACCAAGAATCGGATGTTTGATCCATGATGTCTTCATTAACAGATTCGTTACTTTGATAATATACGCTCTATCGTAGTCGTGTTTTATGATCGTAACCCACGATCTAACAATGGCAATATCTTCATCGGTAGTGTATGGAGTTACCATATTTAGTGCTTGAAAAGGACGAGTGAGAATGAGTTGGATAATGAGAATCAAAGCGATAGGTGAGAGTGAGAATGAGAATTAAAGGGATAGGTGAGAATTAAAATTTAGATGAAAGGGATAGGTGAGAATGAGATGAAAGGGATAGTTTCCTTTTATAGTGTTAAATTACCAACGACTAGTTTTTCAAAAAAAAAAAAGTCGTTGGATCAGTAACCATATTTGGAAAATTCAGAATTCACAATAACTACTTCTAGGGTCATCATGATCGTACTGGTAAAGAGTCGTCATTGTAAATTTTGTGTCGTCACAGTCTCTGGAAAGGGTCGTCAACTTGTTATAAAGTACAATGAAGACACTAGACTAAGTCGTCAGTATCGATAGTTTGAGACCATGAAGACTCATCTCATTGTGTTTGCATAAATCTGTTTTTTCCTTTCTTTGTAGGTGGTTGCACAACTAAGCGATGAACCTGAACCAGTGCCTCAGATAGGGCCGTATACTTCCCACCACTGTATGACTGACAAGGTATATGATCTACCTTTTGAATTGATTTATATTCTCAAAAAGTTTGACTAGTCCTCTCGTCAACATAAGTATACTTCTCATAAAATCAAATTTGCTAAATGTAGACATGGGAAACTAAGGTTGAGACAAAAGAATGGGTTTTGGTTCAAAACAACCAAGTCACAGCTACAAAGTTTGATATGATTTGCACAAGCGTGAAATCCACAAAGCAAAGGATTATAAATACGATAAGAAGACGACGAGGGTCTACAAATCAAATACAAAAAAGTGTGGGTGTCCGTTTAAGATTAGATTTAATAGGAACTTTGAAGGTGGTCGATGGAGATTGTAGAGTGTTCCCGATGGTCGTCATAACCATCCGTTGCCCCAGAGTATGATTGGACATACTGCATATTCCCGGTTGAGACCACCTGAGATGGAGACGGTCCGGAAGATGAAGGGAAGTAGGCCTCTTAAGATCCTGAATAAGATAAAGGTCGATGATAAGGATAACTTGTCTACAATTTCCATAATTTACGCCTCCAAAGCAACGCTTAAAAGAACCGAATGGGATGGTAGATTAATTATACAACAATCTCAGTGGTTAGCGGAAAAGCTAGACTACGCGATGCAAACAAAGTTGGGTCCGGACAACAAAGTGTCTCACATTTTCCTTGCGCATCCGAAGATGGTGGCATTGGCTCGGTGTTTTTATCAGGTTTTCAAGATAGATTGTACCTATAAGACCAACAAGTATAACATGCCGATGTTGAACATTGTCAGTAATACTTCGGATAAGCAACCGTTCACGGTGGCCTGGTGTTTTATGGAAAAAGAGGAAGTAGATGACTATATTTGGCCGTTGGAACAATTGAGGTTGATTTACCGCGGTGAAGAAACTCTAGGGATTATAATTACCGATAGGGAGATTGGATTGATGAATGTCATTCAACATATTTTTTCACTCGCACAATATTTTATATGCACGTGGCACATTCAGTGCAGTATCCTTTCAAATTGCAGACGTCATATCCAAAAGCCTAAGACAAAGACCGGTGTTAAGTGTTCGAAGGAGGAAGACGAGCGCCTGAGTCAACTTTCCATGAGAGGAACGAGCGGAAGAGAAAAAAGAAAGAAAATGAACAATACGGTGAAGATGGAGAAAAATAAAAGCAATTTCTAATTGATTGGGACGATTTGGCTCATTCTACTACCTAGGTGAAGTTTTTCTAAGTTACAAAAGTTTATTAATGACTAGAGCAAGGATCATAGGAAAACGGTTGATTATTGCCAAAATTCATGGTTACGTCCATACAAGGAAAAATTTGTGTATGCATGGACCAACAAATATAAGCACTTCAAAAAAGAGTCTACAAGTATGGCAGAGGCATCACACTGTCGGTTAAAAAGCATCCTTGAAGAGAGACAGAATAGGGTCGTTACGGTACAGGAAGTTATTCACGAGCACGCCATGAATGATCTTAACCGGATACGACGTAAATGGAACATAGTAGGGACAGGTTTTTGTTGGTATATATAAATGATTCTGATTTGGTGAGGGGTATATCTTACCAAGTGTCGGCATGGGCAACACACTATATGATGGCCGAACTTAAAAGATATAGGGATCAAGAGAAAGAAGGTATTTTGGTGCAATGCAATTGTACGACCTTGACGAGGCTCGGCCTTCCATGTCGTTATAAGTTTGGTGAGTACAAGGATACCATTCCGCTTTACGATATTGATCCATTTTGGAGGCAACTTTCTTTAGTCCCAAGGTCCACAGGAGCATATGATGAACAGTTTGGAGACACGGAGCTTGGTCACGCTATAAATGAAGTTTACCTTACAATGAATTATACGAGAAGACAAATATTGGTTGCTAACTTGTGGCATGGCTTCCGTCGATCTTTAGAGGTACAAGAGGAACCTACAAAACAAAAAGCACAAGGTATACCAAACACAAAGATGCCATTGAGAGCAGGTAAAGGACAATAGGAGTTGCACAAGAGATCCATCACGTCATGAGCATGTCAAAACGGAATTTAAGGAGTATGAGAATCTGGTTGCACCAAAGAAAAGGGTTCGTCCAAAGAAAGAAGTACACACCCAAAGTGAACGAAAAGTGAAACCGAAGGTTTTCACGATGCCATCGAAGCCACATAGCAAAGCCCTACAAAATATGGATGTTGATGAGCATGTGCTGCAAACAAGTGAAATGGTTACAATAAAAGGGAAAAGGGGAAATATGCATACCCCTAGGGATTCACAAGGAAGACCATATCGTGTTACTCATATGTTGTACGAAGAGTATACAGAACAACTCCCTCATGTCATCTTAGATTACCTTATATCCACCGATGACGTCGACGGAGATGTAAATTATGGTTTCCATGTTACAACGGAACAATTAAGACATTCAATGATGACGAGAACGTCACCCAAATCCATTATGCAAGAACCAAAATGGCCGCAAAACTTGTTGAGGACAAGGAACTTTATATTTCGATGATGCTTGAAGGAGATAGAAAAGACAAAGAAAATAAATTCAAGGAATTGGTGTCTTCTGTAAAAGGGCGGAAGGAGGCTAAGACGGTCGGTTATAAGTTTTGGATGAGAATGCCTTATTGTGGAAAACTCTTAGCGGACATATTCACTTGTGTTGTTCATATATTTTCCCCTGGGTTCCCTGGGGGATCTATTACATAGTACCATTAAGAACTAGGTGTGAGCCGGCACTAAAGAAGAGAAGAATAGCTATGGCACATGGCAACAATAACCATTACATCGGTCTGAAGATAAAAGAAGAGTGTCTTTTACCACCGGTGAGATATGATCATTAGGGAGAGTTCTCGAAGGAGTGGACAAACCAGTATGAGTATGGCATGACCATATGGAAGACTTTGGATGAATCTCCAACAAAGGTTGATTTAGGGGATTAGTCGTACATCTTTTGGAAAATTTGTATATTTTTGAAAATTGTATGTTGAAGCAGGCTTTTAGAAGATTATCTCTTGAACTTAAGCTTATCTCTTGAACTTAAACTTGTCATTGAAAATTGTATGTTCAATTCTTAATGAATACAACGTTTATTATTTTATTGCTTGTCAACCTCTTTTCCGTAGGATCGTCACAGTTAAAATGTAGCGACACTAACGACTCTAAAGTATTTTATGATTTTCTACAATGGACGTCAGGGTTTATAGGTGTCGACCATAACGAGTAATATCTGTTATTATCTGGGTAGGTAGGGGTTGTCATGGTCGATAGCAACATACATTGACGATATTACATAGTAATTGTTGGGTTTTCCATGGATGGTGTATTGTGATTCAGTCGCATCGGTTCATTGCTATTACCATGACGAAAAATATGTGCTAATATTTTGGAGGGTTAGGGTCTTCATAGTCAAAATCAATACATCATGACGACACTAAGCTCGAAAAAACAAAGAAAATTATCAGAGATGGAGTCGTCAATCTGTTATTTTCCACCATGACGACCCTTACCATTTAAATAAATGTCGCACTGCTTAGATTTTGAGTCATCAACCTGCTATTTTATACCATGACGACCCTACCACTCATCTTCAGCTTTTTTAATGGATGTTTTGGTGTGATAGGGTCGCATCGGTTCATCCATTAATCCATGACGACTTATATCTGCTATTTTTGGGAGAGATAGAGTCGTTATAGTCGATACTTATATCCCATGACGACTCTATGTTTTATCACATCACATGATGTCCACATCCACATTCACATGGAAACTTAGAGATATAACTATGTTTTATCACACCATTGACATTCAAAACAATCTACTACCACAACTAATATACCAAATTATGTTATTCCTAAAAAACGTGAAAAAACATGAGTTCAAGTACGGTAAAATCAAATTGTACCTAAGAAACGTAAAGGAACATGAGTTCAAGTCTGTTATTGCAATATCTTAAAAACAACATTGTATCAACCACGACCTCGGTCACTTCCTTGTCATGCTGATCTCCGGCTTCGCTTTGCAGAAGTTCCTTGACTTCCACTTCCACGACCTCGACCACCATCTTCTTGGGTTCCTTGAGTTTTTCCATCACCTTGGCCTATTTCATCATCTCATTTATCCTCGTCGCCTTGGGTAGAACGTTTGCGAGACCTCTTACTTTCACTTGCCAGATCAGTAAACATCTTGGCCGCAAAAGGGTTTTCAATGTGTGTCAACAAATCAACGTACCGACCTTGTTGGTCATACGTCAACGCTTATCCCTTTTCCTTAGAGAAACTCATTAGCTTGATCATAATCTCCCTTTGATCTCTCTAAAACAAATAAATTGCAATCGAGGTTAAGTGTATATATTAAAGAAAACAGAACAAGAAAGGCAAAAACACTTACGACAAGCATTAGAATCATAGAGTCAGTTCTGGTGTCGGGTGCCGGAGTAAAAGAAGTAGAAGCTTTGTTGCTTTTCCTTCCGCGAGAATCAATTTGTATCACACGGCCATGGGAGAACTTTCGGTACCATTCCAAGTAACCCTCCTTTGCCTCGTAAATATTATCCCAAAAAGAGATGTCTACCAAATTAACATGTCTATTATCCCAATCATTGGTCCCCGGCAGAGGGTCGTAAACCACCTCAATGCTATAAATATCGCACTTGCATTCATCAAGTTTGAGTTGAAATTTTGGTTTATAATCCTTATCATATGGTTCTTGAATATAGCCAAGTTACTGTATTACTCTTGACGGATTATAATTGAGAATCCAGTAGGGTGAAAGAAATGACCATAAAAAGATATATATTATCTTCTATCAACTCTCTCTCCCATATACGGATCAAATACTACATCTTTAGATGTCATCTTGTCCAAACTTTCCCGCATGTCTAACAACTGCCTCTTATGAAACTTCTTTTGACCCTCAGTGAATGTGTATTTCAATCCTCTTGGTTGAGCCCTGGTCCAACCCACGTCCACTTTAACGTATTCGTTGTCTTTGAACAATGAAGGAAAATGTTCATAAATCCACACCTACATAATAATCAAAACAATAAAACTAGTATTCATCAAACAAGATATTGAAAAATAATAATAATTCATCCAACAAACAAATATGATCACGTCAATTACCTGGAGTAGACTAGTATTCCCGTTCATTTGAGATGTTCGTTCCCTAGATGCTTTTACTAGCTCCTCATTCATGTGTGCAACGACGACAGTCCCCTACGAGTACTTATTCACATCTTTCAAAGGATACAAGAGCTGCATATAGTTCGCGCTGACCCTATTTCCTTTGCTATCGGGAAACACAACAACCCCTAGCACGTACAACAGATAAGCAGTCACGGCAGCACGAACGTTAACCTCAGGGAAGGGACCATTATCTTTTTCCTTTTGTAGGGACCCATTATATGAGCGCCTCAAATCCAACAGGTTAAACTCTCTCTTCGGGTACCTTCCCCCATGACCAACTTGGACTTCATCATGTCTTCATCCCAGCCAAACAACTCGTTGGTCAATTCATAAATTTCAAGAAAAAGAAGTTTGGCCTTAAACTTGTCTCCAGTGGATTTTCCTTCGACCTGAGCCCTAAAAAAATTTCTGCATCGTCAGGAGTTATAGTCATCTCGCCAAAAGGGAATTGGAAGCAATCTACTTCAGGGTAAAACCTCTCACAGAAGCAAGAAATCACGACCCTGTCATATGCAATCACAGAGTTCTCTACGACAGGATACAACCAGAGTTCTCTATTAACTCTCTAGCTCTTGGACATTCATCTTCTAGTTTCCATAACTTTATTTTTGAATAGGAAGACTGGTGTCTGAAAAGACGTACGGCGTTCGAATTATCCTATAAAATGAAGGCAAAACAGGGAGAAAATAACCGAATCAGCAAACTAATTAACAAGAAGAAGTCAAAAAGCAAAGTTAAAATTGTTACGATGGTCTGATGGATGGTACGAGCCCACGAGCCGGGATATGCCAATAAAACCTTTCCTCCATCTAAGGGTATGCCTTCAACATTTCGACCGCGTTCAGCATCCATGATCAAGGTGACTTCCTAGATTGGGATTATAAATTCTCCCAGTTTCGTCCGTTAAATAATATTTAAGTCCTTGGAAAGTCTGTTTTAAATTGTCAAGTAGTGGGGTTTGGGAACGTGCTTCACGGGTGGGGCTATTTCCTTGCTCTTGCCCTTGTCCTTGACTTTTACCTCTTTTTGTGCCTCTTCTTGTACTTCTTCTTCTACCTATTCTTGTGCCTCTTCCTCCTCCCCGTCACCACCATCACCACCACTAGAACCACCACCACCACTAACATTGGTGTCATCAACTTCATCATCGGTTTGTTCATTGTCATGGTCTGAAGTCACAGATGGAATAAAAGAGGCAGGAGAAGGGGAATCCTCGGGTTCGCTACCTTGTTGTGTACGTTCACGAATAGAAAAAAGATACCTCCTTCGGATGTTTTCCCAGAACTTTATGAGGGCAGGGAGTTTTTGAAGGAGGAGTGGGTAAAAGTTTACCTTCTTTTCCTTTTCAACCCAACTACAGTACAAAATACGCAAAAATCAAAAAGTCAGAACCAATAATCTCAGACTTATTCATAGATTCGTCATGGTATAATTATCGATGGTAACAACACAATATTTGTACAGTGACGACCTTTATCAGTGAAATGGGCAGAGTAGATGTTTTTTCCTTTGGGGGTCTTAATGGTTTAATAAAGGGTCGTCACATACTAAAAGTCGTTAGGTTTAAAATAAAAATGATGCGACCCTAATGACCCTTCTTATTCAGGGGAAAATAACCAACTAAGGTTATCATGGTCGAAAATGAAATACCATGATGATTTTTTATACTTCTACCAGGTATATGATAAATCGTCATGGTCTAAGGTTATCGACCATGCCGACCTTTTCCCTGTAACTGCAATTTTATGGTATCTAGTCTAGATTTACACCTAAAACAAACATACATTCACATCCTGAAAATTGAGTAGTGGGTTTTGGTTTACTTACTTTTTAATTGGGGCCGTTTCATCGTCTGATTTTTCTCGATTTAATTTTTTGCGCCTTTTCGACTTTAACTTTCTCTGCAATTCTAGGTGGACTAACATCTCTCTGGAGATTTTTCATACGAGCAATGTTTATAGAAAAATCATGGATTAAAGTTTCGATTTGATTTCGGAAAAAAAAATAGAATCGTTAGGGAGGACAAGATGAGAGGTTTTTGGTTTTTGATTTTGATTTAAAATGGAAATGGGGGCTGATTTTGGTTAAGTATAATAGAGATTAGGATTAGTTATTAGGGTAAGGGTAAACTAATATTTACACCATATTTTGGCACACACACACCCCCTATAATTAATGGTGTGGGGATAAATTTGATAAATCCCCCTATTACTTCTACAAGCCCCCAATTATGCCTGGTAAAGATATTAGCACAATTGTTTCCTAATTATACAAATATTATTTAAGATTTTAAACTGGGTCCCATTAAAAATAAGTTTATGAATATAAAACATCAAGGGTATATTTGAGAGTTTATCGAGATAATACACTATAAACAGAAGGTGGACACAATTTTAAAACTGACGAAAATCGAATAGAGGACAGATATTTTAAGACGAAAGGAGTATTTATACTTAAATTTTAATTTTTTATAATATTTTAAATATCTCATGTAATATCATGGATAATCCATAAAAAAACCACCTCATACGGATATTTCTCATATCCGTACCCACCCCAGTTTTTACGGATAATGGATAGGATATGGGTTTTTTATTTAAACAGGGAAGGGATGAGATTTAAGGTCCCCCTCACATACCCACCCCATTACCATTCCTACTTATAAAAATGCTTACTAGTTTCCATGCGATTCACATGGATTCGGTGAGATCAATTTCTCGAATGATAAATAAAAACTAGGAATTACTAGTTAATCCTAGATTCAAGATCCGTTTACCCCCTAATCCATCCATCTAACCCGGTAAAACCCCTAGTCCAAAAAAAAAAATTTGGATTGATTTTGTGAGTCGCTCGTCCAACTCATGTGTGGGTCTTAATAATACGTTTCTATAAATACCAAAATTATCCTTTTGTCTACAACCTTCGTTATAAAAAGAGAGAGAAACAGTGAGTTATCTTCTTAGATTTTTGATCGATCTCTATATGTGTTTTAGGTCTTCAAACTGATTCTAGATTTGTATACAACGAGACGTAATCTTCATATTCATATACAACTACTCGGAAGCAAACAACTTTTGATTTTCTTAGACCTAGTTTTCAATTTCAGATCTGTAAGAAGGAGAAGAAGAAGAAGAAGAAGATGATACAAATTCATCAATTTTTGGGTTTTGTTTAAACTTTTTAATCTTCTTCATCTTGATTTGATATTCAATGTTGCAAGATGAAGGTTGTCTATTCAAACGATATGATTTAGTCGATTAAAGTGATGATTACTCCTCCTTTTTGTTTCGGGTTAGTGTTATTTTTATTTATTTTTATTACAGTTGTTATTTTCAATATGCATTGTGGGATTATAATTTTTTTCTTTGTTACATACTTTCCTTCGGTGCATATCAATATGTACGAAGGAAAATATGTGTTGTGGGATCATATACTTTTTCCTTCAGTACATATTTTCTTTAGTACATATCAATATATACAGTTGGATCAATATGTATTGTTGGATCATCTATTCTATTTCCTTACGTACATATTTTCTTTCAATACATATCAATATGTACTGTTGGACCAATATGTACTGTCGAATCCTATATTTTTTTCCTTCGATACATATTTTCCTTCAGTACATATCAATATGTACTGTTGGATCAATATGTACTCTGAGATCATATATTTTTTTCCTTCAATACCTATTTTCGTTCAGTACATACCAATATGTACTGTTTTTGGCGACTAATAGAGATCTTCTTCTTCTTTTATTCTTCTAATACTTTTTTTCTTCTTCTCTTTTTTTGGTGGTGCAGGAATATTATTTTCTTCTTCTACTAATTGATTTCTTCAGTTTTGGTGAAGGAGCATGATATGAAAAAAGATATGTTTTTGTTGATGATTTTGATTTCAATTTCGTTTTTCGTTGATGAATTTTTGGTATTTTAGATTTGTTTTTGTTGATGAATTTTTTATATTCGATTTCGTTTTTGTTGTTGAATTTTTGGTATACAGATCTATTTTTTTTTATTTTCGTTTAAGTTTTTTCGTTTTAATGGAAAAAACAGAGAGAGAAGTTGTCTCTCTAACAGGGTTAACAACTTTTAGAATCCGAGTAGTGTAGGAGTAAATGAAACTATTTTTTCCGTTAAGAATCCGAGTAGTGGAGGAGGTGGAGGAGTTGGAGGACGTGAGATCAGTACACGTGATGGGCAGAATTGTAATTGGAAGTTTTCAAATGATTTTTGGACTTATGGTTAAAGTGGGTTTCCCGGGTGGACCAAATGTTAACATGGACCGGGTTTCTTGGACCATCTAGCAACTTTCCCAAATAAAAAAAGGGTGTGAGATTACTAAGGGGCCGGGTTAAAAGTTACCTTTAGGCTTTCTTCTGTTTGTGACTAATTTTCGCTTTTCTGTTTGTGACTTCCGTAGCCTTTGGGCTTTCTTTTGTTTCTCTCATTTTGGCTGTAATTCTGTTCTCATTTTAGTTAATAAAAGCTTAAATGATTTAGCAAAGAAAATAAAACACTGGACAGGTATTGCCACTGTTCGAGCAGGTAAGCTTGGAAAATTGGAAAGCAAATCAATTTTATATATTCAAATAGTAATAAAAGCCCGCAAGCTAGATCCCACCGATTACAACTGACATACATATTTGCTGGATTGTAAGCCTAGCTGAAAAACCTGATTATGGGGACAATGCTGATATAAAATGAGAATCTATGGAACCCCGACTTCACTGGCCTTTCCCTAGCAATGCAAACGATGCACCAGCCACTAATAAACAAAAGTGTGTTACATAATGCACTGCAAAAGCCTGCTTAGGAGATTTGCTGATATAGCTCAAAAATGGCATCATCAGGTACCAAATTAGAAACCTCCACAAGGGGAACCAACCTTGGTATGAATTCTGGTGGATCTGTATTACTGTAACAGAAAATATTACCGGCCTGCAAATCAAGCACAAACAAATCACAGAATCTGGCGTTAGGTCCTGCGACCCTAATCTGAAAGACTTATATTCTATTTGGCACAGTTATTAGCATATAACATAAATAAAGAAAAGTTAATGCTGCAAGAGAGTTTCAACTTGTCATGATAGGCAAAATAGGACCACCCCACGTCATTGGTGGAAGTGTAGGAGACTTGAACATCATGAGATTGTGCATTCCAACTTTTTAAGCTTCCACCAAATGACATGACAATTTCAACCAACGTCAAAAGTTGATCAACAAGGACTACATCAGCTACTCATGGAAAGGTCGTCCAGCATATTTACAAAGTGGAGTGATAGGTGAAAGTTCAACTTTCCAGAGTTTCACATATCTGAGCATAGTGTGGTTATAGAAGAAGAGATGTAACTATATCGCTTAAACTGAGACGGCAACGAGAAAATACCTTCAGTCCAGAGGAAGAAGTGCTATCTCAATCTCTTGAAGTGACTTTCCTTTAGTTTCCACCACATTGTTCTTCACAAAAACTACTGCGGTCAGGCAAAATGTAGTGAAAACCGAGTACAGGATCTGTGGTCCAAGTTGTTCCAATAAACGCAAGAACAGCAATCCCACAAAAAAGTTTACCACCTGAAACCCCCAAATAATAAATATATAATCAGCTATCAGATGTAAGGATTTTAGTATGCAGTTTCAAAATTCAAAGTTGTATTACTACAAGCATAAGCGCGAGTTGAATTAAAAACTAATCAAATCCTAGGTTACCATAATAAAGTTAAGCAAAAGAATTCTTGATCAAACAATTACCCAATGTACCGACATACAGACAGCCATTGCCTTTGCCCTGATTCGGCCTGGAAATATTTCAGGTAGGAGAAGACCTGGAACCGGACCAGCCCCCGATGCAAACATAAAGACAAACCTGCATGAGAATTTCACATTTAGCATCCAAATTTAAGGCATTTTTAACTCATGCTAAAGATACCACAAAAAACCCCAAGCAATTTAACTTATTTTTAGGATCATCCATTTGAATTTACTATATATACGTTTTTCTGTTACAGGTATCCTTCATCTTTATTTTCCACAGTTTTCTTTTAAGGGCCAGTTCAAAACTCTGGTTGATGTTGGGCATGTTTTGACAAAGACTTCATCGACAATGCTCTCCATTCATAATAAGTCATACATCCCACACGATATTAAGAAAGAGGTCGTATTTCTAAGAAACTAGTTGCTAGCCTTTACGGTACTTAAGTTAAATTTTTCCCTTTTTCATTAGAGGAATTTGAGCTTTTCAATCAATCAACTTCAGTTAAAATTTCCCTTCATTCATTAGAGGAATTTGAGTTTTTCAATCAATCAACTTCTAACAAGAAAATAAATATATGTTTAGTAATAAATCTAAATTCATGGGGTCGAAAAAGCACAAAAGATAAACCTAACTAAGATGCAAACCAAATTGGAACAATAGAGCACACACAAGATTTAACGTGGTTCACCAATGTACCTACATCCACCAAAATGGCCACGATTTACTCTGTCATAGAACTCAAATAGAAAATTACACACTCATCGATTGACGAATCAATGACAAACTTACGAACAACAATGTGTCAGATCATAAACACTCAAATAAATGGATCGATGATATAATCGATAAAACCCTAGTCCCTAGATGTTCTCATCACACATTCACGACGGCTGCAGCTATCCCTTTTATAGGAAACTCTAAGTTGCGGAACACCCTCCCTAAAACCAAATTTCTTCAAGTAGGATGCTGCTAGGGATCGAACCTCAAAACTGGGTATTGATACCTTAAGTAGAATGTTCCTCGATTTGTATCAAGTATCCATACTGAAAATACAGGATATAACCTACCCGGCATCGATGCGGAAGGAATCAGCATCAATGCTGACATGAAATCTTAGCCAATCTTCACAATGTAGCCGCATTTTGATAAAATTAAACTAAGAACAGGAGGTTTAAATTGTCATATGTATAACCATCTCTTCTGCAGTTGTTCTGATAAATTTGTATGCAAGGTTTCCTAGCAATAATTACTTACAATAGCATCCCACCAACGGACAGATACAGCGCTCCAGATGATGGAATATAAGAACTTGCAGCAGTAACTTGGACTGCCATTGCAAATGCCTGATACAAACAAATGAATCAGCCGAAGTTAACTCAACAAGGTATTAACAATCGGGGAGAATTTTGTCTTTTACTTAATGTGGAAACAGTCCCAGAACAAAGTTTTGGGTTGTTAGAAGTATAGGCCTATTACTTGACTTACCATTCCCAAGAAACTCCCCAAAAGAAGCACTTTCCTTCCGAGTTTGTCCATCAACAACATGGCAACAATTGACCCTGATATGAACCAAGTTATGAGGTGAAGGACGAAACAACATATAGCTAGGATATGCCAATAAATTAAGCATCGTAACTACTTTTACCAGATAAATTTGCTATCCCAATGCAGATGTTCGCAAGGTTTGAAGGCACTCCCGCACCTCTAAAGACAGTTGAAGAGAAGTAGAATACAGCATTTATACCAGACAGCTGTTGTAAAGCAAAGAGGATTGACCCAATAAAAACAACTGCAAAAGGAAAAGTGAACAACCAAGCATTTATGTGGAAAATTAAAGATACATGTACAATGGTCAGGAACAGATTAAATGCCAATACCTTTAAAATGGCGACCATATAGTAATTCTGTTAAATGGAACGTTTCCATGTCGTCCCCTCTATCTGACTTCGATACCTCTGCTATTGCAGATTTTGTATGGAATTCTCCCAAGAGCTTCTCAAATTCAGCTTCAGCTTCAGCAGGTCTTCCTTTCTGTATCATATCTACCAATAATTACTAGAATCGTCTGTACAAGGATACATATACAAGAAAGATTCACAAGAACCTCCGTGGTGAATGTGCTTGTGCGACTTTCTTGATTAACTATACTAGTGTATCTTAGAGTAACATATTGAAAAGGGAAAGCATAAGACCTTGAAAAGCCAATAGGGGCTTTCTGCACAGAACTCCATAGCAAGGGCAAGCATTGATGCAGGGATGAGAGACATCCAAAAACACACCCGCCACCTGAAGTCACCTAAAGATTAGGAAGCTCACAGAACATTAAAGGAAATGCACTGCATGGACATACTTATTTTACAGTATTGAAACTTCCGCTTCAGTTTTCTTACCAACCCACAGTTTCATTAGCTGGGATTCCAATAAGAAGGGATGCCATTAATCCAAGACAGGTTGCAATCTGAATAAAGCTTCCATAAGTACCCCTCACATATGAAGGTGAAATCTGGTCACAGTAGGTAAGGGAGAATTAGTCAGAAAGTTTATGAGATGCCCCAAGACCAAGAAAATTTTAGTGAACAGCAAAAAACCAACATTATGACCACCCCATATACCTCTGTCACATAGAGAGATGCTACAGGTGGACCCAGACCCATTCCAGTTCCAACTAAAAATCTTCCGAGAAGCATGCGCTCCAGGCTGTTTGTCGTGGCACTGAAAATACAATAAAAAAAACAACTTCATATCAAATTAATTAGCAAGCACAAAAAAGAATGTTAATACAGAAGAAGTTGTATGCACTCAAGCAGGCCTGAGTTTGAAGTGATTGTATTACCTCAAAGAAGCTCCAACGATCATGGGAAAAGAACTCAACTGGAAAGCCCTACGTCGCCCAACCCCATCTGCAATGGAACCACTGAAAAGAGATCCAAGAAAGGCACCTCCCAAGCAAATACTCACAACTAGACCTTCATGAGACAAACAATGGAGGCAAAAGTATTAGATAGATACTAATATATAAACCAGGATACCAAATGCATAAGAAAGATATTCATCACAAACGATACCTTCTGCTAGGGTGTTCCCTCCAAATCCAAGATCCAACGAAATGCTCTCTAGTGTTTCATTAACAACTCTGCATCCAAAAAAGTAGCAAACATCCCAATAGACTTCTCTTAAATGGGTTTTCTTATACACAAAAACCCTTCTGCAATAAAGATAATTCACTACAGGGAGGAAAGGAAGACGTTACGTACCCAAGATGGTAGCCAAATAAGAATGAAGAAATGGTAGCAACAAGCACATGAGGCAAAGAAAGTCTCCAAGAAGGATTTGTAGTTTCCTGCACCTTTCCATTCTCCAAATATTCCGTATCTACAACTCAAGTCAGGAATCACTTACACATACTAAAACAAAACAAATGTATCCATACAGTACAATGGTTTCTAAGTTAAACAACTTATATTGTAACAAAGCTAAGACCAGAACTATTTAACTCTAAAATTCACAAATCTATGTCCACACATTACTAATACAAGGAGTAAGAGGGGTGTACCTACCTAAATTGCCCTCATTATCAGCTACAACTGCATACTCTCTTGACGACATCCTCTTGTACATTGAGGAAGCTTCACGAATATTTGGAAGACCCCACATTCCACAGATAAACCCAAAATTATTCTTCTGATCACAATTCACAATTAAAACAAACAATTGATGTCAACAAAAAATCATAAATCAAGATATCTTAAGGTTATATTATTATTACCTTTATATTAGATTAACATGATGAAATTCGTAGAAAAATCGAGAAATGATGGAGATACAGGAACTGTGCTAACTTGCGCCGAGATGTGAGTTTAGATCGAATCGGGGAAGAGACTGAAAGGTAACTAACCTACGCTTAGGGTTTGGTTTGGTAATGGAGTGGTGGTAAGCAGTGAAAAGTGAACCGACTGAGAAGAAGGAGAAGAACGAAGACAAGAGAACTTTAAACAGAATTTTGTTTCTTTTCATTTCTTTTCTTTCGTGTATTTATTTTGAAACAACTTCTGACGGACACGTGTACTACTGACGGGGGGTTCTGTATTTAGAACTCAAAAGTTTGAGCCTGAGTATGACTTGGAAACCGACTTAATACCGACTCCTATACTACACGTTTCTTATCTAAAAGCATATGTCTAAATTAGGAAATACATAAAATTCGCCTAATTGATTTTGTTTGGATCGGACAGGCAGTCTATATCTAACTCAGGCCAAGTCAAATGTTGGATTGTTTTGTGTTTTTTTTTAATTATTTTTTCTGATGTCTAATTTTGAGGCATAATTCGGCTTATACACATGCCTTAAATTTCAGGGATAAACTATGACCGTGCATTTTGCTTGGCTTTAGCTGTATAGCTAAGACTAAGATATAATATGGTGTAAATCTTTGGCTTAACAAGTGAAATATGTAAATATATGTACAACTATATCTAAAAATGATATTTAGATTTCATATTTATATTTTATTAGTGGCAGTGGAACTAAAAATCCAATTCCATCGATATAAATTAAAAAAAAATTATTACTATAGTGGTTAGTTTTCTGAATGTCTATAACTTAGCAAAACACTGAACCATGATGCTTGGTTAAGGGAAGTCATTCAAAATAAAGAAATTGAGAATTAAATATCAAATGTGAAAAGGAAAAAACTCATTTTCCCCCAAATTTTAGTGTATTATAGGAGAGTCTAAGGGCATCCACAGTCATGCGATCAGACTATAAGATTAACGGCTAAAAAAACTAGTTTTTAGTCCGGCCCAACAACAGTCGTGTATAGTCAAGCGGTGCTCTAGCAATACGCCTGGGGTGGGGCGGTGTCCTAGCGATGCGCTTGGAAAGACGGGCAAAGTCCTAGAATTACGCTTGCTCGAGACAGTCTCCTAGCGTAACGCCTTATGTGGGGCGGAATCCTAAAGTAACGCCTTTGTTTAGACGGTATCCTAGAATCACGCCAGAGAGACGGGCGGAATCCCAAGAGCACGCCTGGTGGGGCGAAGTTGTAGCAGCACGCCTGAAGAATGGGCACATGTGCAAGATGTGTGTGTGAGTAGAATGGGACGGGCGGTGTCCTAGCGCACCGCCTGGGATTCCAGGCGAGCTGCTAGCAGCCCGCCCCATTCTATCTTCGTTTTTATACCGTAAAACCCTAATTTTTATCATGTATCCACTTTCATCTTCAATTCAAACCCATCTCCGCCACCCAACTTGAGCACTAAACTTCTCAAACGAGCACTAAATTTCACGTCTCCACTAATATAACGTATTCAAGCGACGCCCATTTCAAGTTTTCACATCGTGGTTCCCTCAAATCCGTCCTTCAGGCCTACCAAGGTATTATTAAACATGCCCCTAGGGTCAAATATATTATTGAAAGGGGAGGATGGGGCCGATTACTGTCCATAGATGAAGTACATTCATCCCATGCTCTTATTGACTATATTGTTGAGCGTTTTTGGGATACGACAAACACTTTTCACTTCCCGTTTGGTGAGCTTGGGTTCACTTCCCTTGATTGGGTAATGCTGACAGGAATTAGTATTGGTATTGGAAAACCTGTTCCATATGACTCAGGGAAGTTCCAATTTGAATGTGTCCGAGAGCATATATTTCCTGAACTTAAAGATAATGCGGTCTGTAAAAGAGAAGTTATTCCGTACCACTGGGTTTCAGATGCAATTACTGTTAAATTTTTGAGCACATATTTTAATCAAGTACTTTGATTGCGGCTAACGATAATAGTATACTTGTTGATAGAGTGGCCAAAGCCTTTTATATGTATGTTTTGGGTCAGTTCTTCTTTTCAAATGCAAAAACCTATATTGATGTTGGATGGTTAGCTGCTTTTGAGGATCTAAATACAGTTAACGAATATGACTGGGGTTCTCCTGCATTTTCTAAATTGTATTCCGGTCTCGCCGCATCTGGCAGGGGAAAAAAGTCATTGGCCGGACCCTTCCAAATTTTGGAGGTAAATTCGTTTGTGTTATTTATAATTCTATTAAATTGTTTTTTTTGTTGTTGTTAAGTTATTTATTCCATTGGTTTTCATGACATTGTAGTTTTGGGGGTACGAATATCTGGGCATTTGTCGGTCAAATAACCGTTCGGCTGACAGTGAACATGAATGGCCTAGATATCGTAGGTGGTTGTGTAACCGAAGGAAGGGTATTGACATTGTTCGTTCAAGGACTGATCTGAATCAGTTGTCTGTAGACCGTGAGTTTATAATTTATTTCCATTGGAATGTTTTTTATTTTCATTGTATTTCGGTTAAATGATTTTTTTATTTTTTTATTGTAAATTTCTTGGATAAAGAATAACATGTATCTCAGAGATCGGTGTTGGAGGCAGAACAATCCAAGACGGGACGTTCCTAGCAACCCGCCTAGTTGTATTTCCAACTTCAGCGACGACGTGGTTGAGGAGATGAGCGAAAATTATTTGGTCCCTGCAAGTGAGTTTGTACGTGTCGTGAACTATGATATGTATTTCTAGTATTGGCGACATGTGACTAACCTGTATAAATATGCCACGAAAGTCGATTGGGAGGTTGAAACGTACGGTTATGCTGGTGACCGTATTAAACACAACATCCAACGTCGTCGTGAACATGTACCCATTCCTCCCCCACAACAGCTACCATACGTAAGTATACAACAAAACAATGTAAATTTGATTTTAGTATATGGTTCAGAATTTGATTTCATTTTTTTCATCACAGGTCGTATGATTTAGTTCAAGAGTTTTCTGATTTTACCCAAGAGTTTCGTGAATTTACGTTAAATGAAACTAAGGAGAGGATGGAATTTTTCATTTCCAAAAATGAAGAAATACAGGGTCTACGAAATGAGGTTGGCATGTTGAACTCATATTTTTCCCATTTTCGTCAACAACAACCACTCATTGGGTTTGGCTCCTATGCTCAGAATATGCCACCACCGATGTGGAACACTATGGGGCAGGGATCTTCATCAACAATGCAATCAAATAACTATAATTCCAGATCATCTTTGCCTCCGTATATGCCCCGCGCTCGGTGTCCGAGAATGAAGATACAGAAGAGTAGTAATTCCTTAGCATTGAATTGTTAGTTGAACAAAAAACTGCTTCTTTTGTCAGATTTGAATTGTCTTTTCAAATTATTTTTCTTACAATTATAATTATTTATTTTATATTTTATATTAGTTTTTTATTGTCAATTCAAAACTCTGAAAAAAAAATCCTTTGTCGTTTTGGTGATTTGGTTTTGTCTTGTCAACTGACATTACCTATCTCTGACGTGTCTGTCCACCCCACTTGCCTCAACTCTGTTTTTGCATTAAAATACTAACCATGTATTGTCAATTCAGAATTCTGATTTTGCATTTCCTTTGTCTTTTTGGTCATTTGGTATTGTCTTGTCAACCTACAATTCATATCTCTGATGCGTCTATTCACCCCACTTGCCTCAACTCTATTTTTGCATTAAAATACCAACCGTGTATTGTCAATTCAGAACTCTGATTTTGCATTTTCTTTGTCTTTTTGGTCATTTGGTATTTTCTTGTCAACCTATAATTCATATCTCTGATGCGTCTATTCACCCCACTTGCCTCAACTCTGTTTTTGCATTAAATTACCAACCGTGTATTGTCAATTCAAAACTCAAAATATTATCTTAATTTGCCTATAAATTGACACACTCGATTCTCCAATTATACAAACCAAAAATACAACCATCAAAAGCAAATGGCATACTCTCAAAATAACAATCAGTACTATGGTTCTTGTTCTTCTATTCCTCCTCCTCCTACTTCTTCTTCTTCTTCTTCACTAGGTGTTGATGATAACAATAGTTATTACTCATCAGACGAAAGTTCACTTGCATTGAGACATAATAACCAAGCAGTCACTGTGGGATTAATTGTTTCAAGTATGAACTGGCCACACACACGTATCCAAATACCAAGACAACGTGATGTCGGTGCCAAACTTCTATAGAGAGATTACTTTTGCAGAAACCCTACATTTCCTCCTAATGTATTCCGTAGAATATTAAGAATACGTTGAGAATTATTCAACCATATTTGGGGTGATGTCGTGGCCGTAACTAGTTATTTTGTTCAAAAAATAGATGCTTGTGGTGTTCTTGGATTAACCTCTCAACAAAAAGTGACTGCCGCAATAAGAATGTTAGCTTACGGATGTGCGGCAGATGCAATAGATGAGTATTTACGGTTCGTAGAAACCACAGTGTTGGAAGCTACTCGTAGGTTTTATAAGACGATAGTCCATTTGTACGAGAAAGAATATTTGCGCACACCAACTAAGCGTGATGTTGAAATGATTCTTGCTGAGAACAAGGAAAGGGGATTTCAGGGGATGATTGGAAGTGTTGATTGCATGCACTGGAAATGGGATAAATTCCCATCGGCTGAATCCGGTGCTTACACTGCGTACAAAGGTAGTGAAAGTATTATCCTGGAGGAAGTGGTGTCGTATGATCTATGGTTTTGGCATGCTTTTGGTATGCCTGGTTCTAACAATGATATAAATGTGATGAACCGTTCGTATATCTTCAAAAACCTAATCAACGGGAAAGCACCGGTTGTCAACTTTGTTGTCAACGGAAATCAGTACAATATGGGGTATTATCTTGGTGATGGAATATACGCGGAGATAGCTACTATTGTGACTACGATTAAACATCCAGATTCTCAGAAGAAACAAAAAATTTCTGTTATGCAGGAGGGTTGCCGGAAAGATGTAGAACGCGGCTTCGGGGTACTGCAAAATCAATATGCAATCATCAAACAACCAACACGAATGTGGAATCTAGACGTATTAGCATATATAATGAAAACTGTCATCATTCTACATAATATGATAGTGGAGGATGAGCGTTTACCCGAGGATTAGACGCATGAGTATGATCAACGCATCCACGGTGCACCGGTAAATATTTCTAGACACAACACTACTGAACTTTCGAGAATGATAAAGGACCAACGCAGACGTGCAGTATTCGACAAAGATACTCATATTCGTTTGCGAAATGACTTGATCGAACACTTATGGTCAGATTTTGGTGATGATTAAAAATCTGTAAATCCTCTGGATATGCACATGCTAAGTGTAGCCGCGATGCCTGCGAAAGTGATTTTAGCTTTACTTATTAGCTCATGTTATTTTTAGATAGATCATAAATTACAAACTCATTTGCTAGACGCTCGATGTCTCATTTGAAAATGGAGTAATGAGTTTGAGTTATTTAGAGAGATTTGATGACCAATTCTGTATTTACAGAGAATTCATGCTAAGTAGTAAGTTTTTGAAAATACTAGCCGTTATGTCTCTCTCTTTATCCTATAAATACATCTGTGTTCTCTACCAAATACCATACACTCCTAGTTTCATACACTCTAAAAATTCCATTTAATAATCTCCTATTTTTAATTCACTTCATACCTCTACCTACAAACATGGCAACATTTGATTCAGCTGAAGACTTGGCTATAACCAAAACTGGCATAACAAAACCCTACGTCAAGATATCATAGCTGGAAGGGTTTAACCTGAAACCTTTTGGGGTAGGATTTACATCCAATATGCTCGAGTATATGGAAATCCAAAGCAAAGATCTCTTGAAGAAATTCATGATAGATACCCACCCATTTAGGGTTGTCGATCCAACAATTTGTAAGTATCTTTTACAAAACCTAAGTTGTTTGGTCTTCCAATAACAACATAGTTAAATTGATGAATTATGTGATTTTTTCCTATGTTTCTGTAGGAGGATCTCGCAAAAATGCACTACTATCAGGAAAAAGGAAAAGAATTCACATTTGTTGAAAGCTACGAGTTCATTAAGTCCAAAATGTAATCGGAAGTAACTGCTCACTTTCTCAACCGATTTTGAGATTTTTTCTAACTTTCAAATATTCTCTCAGAGTTTGGTTGTAACCGGAAGTAACTTTATTTTGTAACATCATTTCATTGAATCGAAAAGGCATACATTAAAGGAGATGAAATATAATAAATGAATAAATTACACTTAAACACTTAAGCAAACCTATTATCAGACCTTCAACGGGTCGTATGACGCTCGGGACGACGTTCTTCACATCTTCGGAGAATAATCAACACAAAAGGATTGTATTCTTCCATCACCCTTAGATCTCGAAATGAGGTTGGTACTTGAAATCTGAACGTTTCCATCTACTCCATTCCTCCAGAGATCTGGCAACAACTTCATCATCGGTTTCATTCCTAATTCTTCTTTATTCACCTTAGCGGTTAAAGAAGAAAATTCTAGTACTTAACTTGTGATTTCCACATATCGACAAAAAAGGTCTGCTCTGTTCCAATTATTGGGGTTACCGGTTTCATTACAAAAGTTAGCATGAATATCTTCTAACCATTGCATGCTCATTGAACCATTCATCCGACGTTCATGACCCATTGCTGGATAGTGTAAGACTATGTTTCGACATAAGGATAAATCTTCCTCTAGGGTAAAATTCTCTGCATTAAGCCAAAATTTTCGTAACCCGACATTATATGAAAATGAGAGATTAAAAATTTTCTATGAAATGTAAAAGATGTGGATTTAAAATGGGAATGATAGATATAAATTCATTTATTTATAGGTGTATTGGAATATAAATTATAGTCGTTGATCAACGGTAAGAAAACGGTTAAAATTCAATTAGGCGGACTCCTAGGGCCGCGCCTAGAAGCGAGCGGTGTCTTAGCACCGCTTAAGTATAGGCAGAGTGCTAGCACCATGCTAGATAGTAGGCGGCATGCTAGCAATGCGCTCCAACTGAGCGGTGTTCCAGCAGCCCGCTTGTGTGTGGGCGTGATCCTAATACCCCGTTTCATCAGACAAAGCCCCAGAATAACGCTTGCTCAGGCGAACTACTAGCTTACTGCCCGTGTTTCTGAGCGTTGTCCCAGAATAACGCTTGGCTCTGGGAGAATTCCTACGACACCGCTTAGCATCAAGCGGTACACTAGGGGCCCGCTCGACTATAACCTGTTTAGTCATGAAAAATGACTACTTTTCATCAGCTACAATCGATTTCTTCGACTATCCACTACTTTTGATCGACCCACTATGCCTCACTTTTTTGGAGTAAAGATCAAAATTGATCTTTAGTCAGCCTTATGATCGTCCCATTGTGGACGCTCTTAGTCGGGAAAAATGACTATTTTTCATCAGCTACAGTCGATTTCTTTGACTATCCACTACTTTTGATCGACCCACTATGCCTCACTTTTTCGGATTAAAGATCAAAACTGATCTTTAGTCAGCCTTATGATTGTCCCATTGTGGAAGCCCTAAGCGGATGAGATGTCCCGCTTAAACAGGCAGTCGCTTCATCAAAAAATCCACTAAAAGATAAAAAAAAAAAAAAAAAAAAAAAAAAGTAAAAAGAAATGGTTGGGTGGCTGATGTTCAGCCGCTTGGTATAAGCTCTTGCTCTGAGCGAAAAAAGATCTAGCTCCTTCTGTCTTGACTCTTGAGCACATACGGTCCGCTCGTACCTGATGGAACCACGGGTTTTAAAATCGAACCTGTCAGCAGCGGGTTGGTATATGGTTATAAATCTAAAAACCCAATATAGATGGTTTGGTTTATGGCTTGATGCTAAAACTGATCGAACCCGTCCGTAAAAATCGATTATAGGCTGGTATATGGTGTGAGAGTGTATAGTTATTAGTTCCATAAAGAGAATAAGAATGGTACACGCTCTTATGCAGATTATGTGTTGGTTCTAAGAAGCATATATGACGCTGGCGTAATAATAGATCTTCACCAACATAATTAAGAGATAATTCTTAACAAAATTTAGATGTTAGATCAATGTGATCACATATGGAAATGTAACATATATGTCTTTAGTAATTTTGGATTAAAACCCAAACCCGACCGACCCACAGCAGTCGGGTTAAAACCCGATCCGAATATAGGTCGGGCGGAATTATTTTGAAATTTTAAAACTAGGAATTACTAGATAATCCTATATTAGAGACTCGTTTAACTTCTAATCCTACCCCAAAACCCGGTTTAACCATTAATCCAAAAACAAGTAATTGGACTAGTTTTCTTACTCGCGCGTCCAATTCACGTGAGAAGAATGAAAAACATATTTTAAATATCCCATAAATACCCCTCTCTTGTACGAAATATAAATTTAACCAAAATCAAAACTTCCAAAACAAAATCGTCAATTGGCAGCTCACATATTTTTCTTCTCTTTCTTCTCTTTCTGCTTCAGTGGTGTTTTCAGTTTTAGGGTACCGTCAATCTCCAGGTATTTTTCTTTAATCTTCTTCTCTATATTTTTCTCCAGGTATCGTCAATCTTTGTTTTTGTTTTTTTAAGTGAAATCATGATAATCAACTTGATTTCATGTTTTGTTTGTTTTCTTACACTGAAATCCCGAGGATTAACGTTTTTTATGATGTACATTTTGTTGAATTCCATGATCGATCTCGTTTTTGTTCATTTTTTAGTTTTCTTTTCATATTTTGAAACTGATTTTGTAATCATTCTATTTTGTTCATTAGATCGTCGTATTCAGTGTTTTTACATGTTGTTTGATAATAGGTTTTGTTTGGTTTTCTTTTATTTTTTTCAGCGAATCATGATTTCTGTACTTTTCTTTCTGTATGTTTTGAATGTTTCTTCAGTACATATTAATACGTATTGTTTTTCTAAACTTTTCGATATATACTGTTTTTATAGTATACTATTTTTGAATCAGTACATATTTGTTTGCACTATTTGTCTGTTATTTGTGTTTCTATAATATTTGTGATACTTCTAAAATAGTACATATGTTGTATTGTAGATTTAGTATTCTTATCATCTTAAAATATATGTTTTGATTTTTGTATTTTGTGTTATTTTATTTGTATCACATATTTTCAGGTTCAACATGTCAGGTGTTGGTTCTAATCCAAATAGATTTTGCTACTCTCATGTATACCACAAGCAACACCACATTGCATATTTGGTTATATTATCTTCGACTTTGGAAGATTTGAAGTTTACTATTTGTAATGCGTGGAGCTGGTTGACTCCATCAACTATTGTTGTTAATTATGTTGAAAATGGAGTGAAAGTCCTTGTCCTTGTTGATGTACCTCTTCAAGGTCTTGCTGCATTACATTTTACGAAGAATTCATATTTGTTTGAGTTGCATGTTGATGTTGTGTTATCTTGTGCATCTAATTCTTTGAGAAGTGCTGATCTTGACAACAGTGCTGAGTTGGTTTTGAGTGCTAGGAACAGTTATTTGAAAGATTCTAAAGAGGTTGCAAGTGTTCTTTTTTCTGATGGTCGGGAGAATCTTTTTGAAGATAAAAACCATCTCTTCCATGGTGGTGTTGAAGCTGTTCGGTTAGCATGTGAGAAATACTGTTTGAGGACTGGATATGAGGTTAAAAAATTGAAGAATGACCTTGAGAGATTCACAGCCAGATGCAGCAATGACTGTTGCTCTTGGATGCTTCACGCGGTTGCCATGAATGGGTCTTTGGATGTGTTTAAGATAAAGTATCACATGGGTAGGCACACTTGTGGCGCTGTTTATAGGTTGAGGAGTCCAACTGTTTCGAGGAAGCTTGTAAATCATTTAGTTCATGAGTGTGTTAAGCACAACCCTCTCATAAAGCCGCAAGAGATTATGGATTATATTAAAGTTGGTGGAGGGATCAACATCAAGTATCACCACGCATATCATGCACTAGAGTTATCGCATGAAATGATTTTTGGTGATGATGTAAAGTCATACACTGATCTTGCTTGGTGGGTCACTGCTGTTCGGGAAACCAACCCAGGGTCTTATATTGATTTTGATTTCAACGACGCAACAAAGAGATTCCACACAACAAAGAGATTTCACAGACTTTTTATTTGCTTTGGAGCTTGTAGAGAGGGTTATAAACTTTGTCGTCCAATGATTTTTTGTGATGCGACATTTCTTACGGGGAGGTTTAAAGGAGGTCTAATGGCTGTTACATGTCTTAACGGCAATCAAGGTAACTTTTTTATATGGTACATATTTTTGATATGTATCTGTTTTTATGTACTTTAGGATCATACACATCATACATAAAGTACATATTGATATACACTGTAGGTATAACATATTTTTGAAGATGCAGACATGAAGTACATATTTGATATATACAGCTATATGACAACAATAAAACACATCTGTAATCAAGACATGAAGTACATATTGATATGGTTTTTTAATAATTTTTTTCCAGGTTTTTATCCTTTTGTATATGCATTAGTTCCTGGCGAACATAATGATAATTGACATTGGTTTATGAAAAATCTTAAAAAAGTTGTGGACCGTCGTCCCATCACCTTAACAAAGTACATATCAATATGTACTATCCTGTATGCAAGATGTAGATGCTTTAGTATAGAACAATATACATCTATATATATGCTTTTATATCTATAGCATGAACAAAGTACATATCAATATATACTTATCCAATTCAATATCTATAACAAAGTACATATCAATATGTACTTATCCTGCAATCAATATCTAGATGCTATAACATGAAAATAAGCATACACTGATATGTACTGATCAGTATATACTAAAAACCAAGTACATATCAATATTTACCCTATGTTGCATGCTAGATCTATGTGTTAAAACATGAAATATATATATATATATATATTGATATGTACCAATGATATATATTGGTGCAAATATCTAACTCATAGAACATGAACAAAGTAAGTTATATATTGATATGCACCAATGATATGTACCTTTTTTGGCAGAAACAGCAACACCCTTCTTCTTTTTCTGTGATGTAGATGGAGAACGAACAACAAGAGCTTTGTTCTTCTTCTTTGTAGATGGAGAATCTACAACAGCTGTTACATTTTCTTCCGATGTTGTTGGAGAATCAACAACTTCATTCTGTTTCTTGTTTTTTGATTTTGTTGGTGAATCAACAGCAGTTTGTTTCATTGTTTTTGATCTTGTTTGAGAACCAATAACTTTTTTGTTCTTTTTCTGTTTTGATTTTGCTGGAGAATCAACAGCAGTTTGTTTCATTTATTTTGATGTTGTTGGAGAATCAACAACTTCATTCTGTTTCTTCTTTCTTGATTTTTTTGGTATAGAATCTACTTTAGAAGCTTTCTTGTTCTTCTTCTGTGGTGGAGATTTAGGAGTATCGTGTTCTTCAATCACTATTTCCTTTATACTTCTCTTGATTTTTCGTTTTGTACCCATTTTAGATGGAATTTTTGAAGTAGTATAATGCTGACAGTAGGTTAGGTTTTAGTTGTGTAATGCTGAAAGAAATCAAATGCTGCTAATCCTGTTGAGTTTCGGTTTTTGATCTCTGTTTTTAAGGTTTTGATTTTCGATTTTTGACTTTGCCCTAGTTTTTAAGTTTTTAGGTTTTGATTTTGAGAGTAATGAAGTCGAGTGGTGTAACTGGTGTTGGTGGAGTAGATGAAAGTTTTTGCCCGTTAAGAAGTAGAGTAGTGTAGGAGGTGGAGGAGGTGAAGGACGTGGGATCTCCACACTCACTAGTATATGGCTAGAATGGTAATTGGGTTTTTTGAAAAGGTTTTTGAACTAATGGATAAGTGTGTTTCCCGGATGGACTAACCATTAACAAGATCCGGGTTTTTTAGACGGTCCAATAAATTTTCCATTTTTAAAACCAAGGACTAGCAGGCCGTTCGATGGTCTTAGGTGAAACTCGAGCGACCCATATGCAACCCCAAAGAGATGTGAGTTTTTGTGTTTATACCGAAGGAACCATCCGCGTTGATTTCCAATAGTTTTGCAAATCTCTGCAGTCATTTCACAAACTTCAAAAATCCATTGGAATATTGGTCGTAATTGTGAGCCGCAAAACTGCAAGCCACATGCGAATGAGATTTTGCCTGTGCACTTTAGAAATTGCCAAAACTGGCGGCATACAATGGGATGACCGGCATAATGTTGCTAAAAGTTCAAATTTCAACCAAAACGAGGTAGTAATCATGTAATTAGATTCTCACTTATTGCGCTTAAATGAATAATACACAAGTTATTATTGTGATTAAAATGGACAAAGAAGAACCTGCCACTGCCAACGCCCGCGTGCGGAATGCACACCGTGGATGAGGGCTAAAAGAATTATTTTCAACTGTATAAATAAAAAGATTCGGATCCTCCGGTGATTAGATTTCCAATCACAAGTATGGGATCGTCTAAAAATAAATAGAGGCCAAAATTTTGTTCGGAACTGCATCCATAAACAGCCGATTTAAACTACGGCTAAAAATGGTAGATGCAGCAGTGATTTTATGCTTTCCTGTAAGGCTATAACTCCTCTCTATAGACTATGTAATCTTTAATTTACATCTCTTTTTCAGTTTTTGGTTTTATTATATTCCCATTTTCATTGGGGCGCCCAACACTCATAGGTAGACCATTACTAGAAGAGGCCGTAACCGTAGTAGCTGTTGTTTGAGATGCTTCAGCAACAGTAGTGGCGACAGCAGGCTGTCTTGAATTTCCATTGCCAACTGAATCTGGTTGACTCCCTGATTCTGTTTTTGTGCCGGAAGAAGAAGAAGAGGACGGAGAAGCAGTGTACTTTCCTTCTGTACATGCATCAAACAAAAACAAAAGCATTAAAGTTCACTGAAAGGCGAAATACCAACTTTCAAAGTTCAGAAAACTTCAATGAATCTACCACTCTTTGACATCATTTCCTTACTAGAAACAAAGATTAGAAATTAACAAGGTAAAGAAAGTTACCTTTTATTCTCCCACAAGTTATGATCCTTCGAAGACAATCTCGAAATCCAGTCAAAACAAGCCTTTCTTGTTCAGCATAGACCTCTGACTTATCCTGTCCATATGGTACAGGTTTGTTGCAACCTTGAAGACCAGCCCCACCCGGTGATGCAGATGCCATGAACATTGCATCTTGTTCATCACACATAAGAGCTAATGTTGCAGGAGACATTGGCCTCTCTTTCTGCAAATCTGTACCATCTAATCCGGAATCATCTGGGAGAACTTTATCAGCTTGGTTTTCTCTCAAATGGTCATCGACCAAGGGTTTCTGCGTATCTTGTTCTTTTGGGGTATCTTCTCTTTCTTGATTTGATGATGCAAGGGAGTTTCCATTCTGATTTTCACTCACTGCTCGCACTTCATTTCCAGCTTTGCCATTTTTAACTGTAACATTGCACATAGGAGTTAAACATAATTTCTAATTATCATTTGGAGCAAGTGGCAAACTGATAACCATTAAGATACTGGCCTGATCAAACCAATAAGCACAGACGGTTTCTCAAGACTTCTTTTTCATCCTTGCCAGTCTAAACCAAGGTTCCTCCTAGCAGGACTCATATGTAACTACCCAGTGGATGACTAATTCTGGGGATGACCCCTTCCTCATGTAGATCAACCTCAATAATATGAGTTTTCTTATAAAATATTTTAACCATCCATTTAACAACTTATTTCGACCACCTTACATCAATCAAAGAAAAAATTCCATCAACTTTAGGTGGTGTCAAAAGCTTTAGAAATTACAACAATCAAACGTTTTTTTTTGCGGGGGCAATTTCTACATGAAAAGAAGATCTTCCTCAAAAAAACAAAAGAATAAATCAATGCTTCCATCTAATACAACAAATCCTCAACAGATTAACTAAATTAGTCATTCAAAGTACCTGCATATGACTTGGCAACTTCGTCTGAAACTACGACCAAAAGTTGGCAAAGCTGCTTCACATCTTGCGACTGGACAATGTCCGCTAAGAGGGACCTTCAGCAATCACCAGCATAATTAAGTGCTAGAAAAGTAGAAAGAAATTATGTTTATAATACAAAAAAGAAGGGTCAGACCAACCTGTAAGTGAACTTTGAACCACCAAATACTGCAGGATTGACTACCCGGGGAAGAGGTAACGAATGTAAGGAAGAAGATGGTGCAGAAGTTCTTTGGTGATTTCCCTGCTTACAGCAAGAATGTTAATTGTTGACAACTAACCCATGATGTTATTAACAAATTAGGAAAAACTACGAACTGGAGATGGATGCATGAATGTATGGAGTACAGATCCATTAACCTCAAAATAATTAAATAATCTACATTAGCCAACAGAATATTCTACAAATGTGCACATCCCTTGCTGACGAACGCAAGCTAACTAAAATGGTATACAACATCTATCAATGCAAGTATAAACCATGTTTCCAATTTCAGCTTTACCCCAGCTCCTACAATTAACGCCTATTTTTAACGCCAAAAACAATATGTTTCCTAACATTTTGAAAAATTAGAACATTTTTTAAAAAGTGGCTTGTAAAAGAGATAACGGGTAATAAACCTATTGCATGGCAATGCTGACCAACATAAAAAACGTGGAAATTTTACGATAGCTTTTAAGCTGTCTGCTGCTCTTGCTTCAAGAGATGGAAGGAATATAGGCCCCGTGAAAGTCATGTCTGCAGTCTTAGTCATGTGATTGCAAAATATGATCTAGAGACATAACCAGGCCGGCAATGTTTCTGTACAAAAACAAACTAACCTTCAGAATTTATAAAATCTTCAATTGATCTTGTGCCGAGTTTTTCATTTTGACCGTGTGAATCAGATGTGTGAACATTTAAATTAAGAAATAGTTCTTTTTCATTTCAACTAAACACGGTCATTTTTGAGTTGGTCTTTTATAATTATAACCAACATCCGAAGGTATATTAATAATTTAGAACTATTGAGAAATCAAGTACATTAAACATCAGAAGTAGGCACATAAACCTTAGTAGGTACAATATTGTAGTTTATAGAAATTGCAAATGTGGCCATTAGCTCTTCCAAAGAAATGATTATTCAGATCAAAAATGAAATAGGCACATATTTCCAGCAAATAACAAGCAAGAGTTTCTCTTAAAATAAATCAGAAATTACCGGGGGGAAATGGGCAAGTCGGTGCATAATTGGGTCCTTCGCTGCTGCTCCAAAGTAGAGTTCCTGATTCTTTTTCTTCCTAGATACTGGAGGGGATCCGTATCCTGATGATCCAATAGCATCGGTAATGGCAGCATTAGCTGCTGCTTGCTGCATATAGAGAGAATTACCATGATCTCCATGGAAGATAGCACGTCTCTCTTCACTGCCTTCAAAGTTCTTGCAATCCATGCACTTACAGTTTTCAGAACACAATATATTTGCTTGAAAGCATTCACAATACTTTTTAAGGCACCCTGACTTCTTGCAGTGACATCCCTTGTTGTGCTTACCCACAAGTGGGACTTCCCCTTCCTCCTACATTTTTACGAAACATACACTTGGGTATCAAAATCAAGCAGATTAAAGTAAGTTTGTAACAAGACAGTCAGTAACTAGGGATCATTTATACAGTTCCCTCTGTTTTCTAAATAGAAGCATATGACAAGTATATATATTCCTCTATACATACAATACAACCAAGCATCATTGCATATGCTCATGTGTGCATAAAGAAACTTGTTAATACATGTATTTGTAGATACATATAGCCGCAATAAAGTTCACTTTGGATTCTAGTATATAATGGAGTTCTGGATAATTTACTGTTGGAGTATATCTGAGTGTTGGAATTTTATCCAAACAATAAAACTCAGTACTAAACTTAAGATGCTTCTGCTTTTTGTATACCCACATAAAATGTTCCATACATGCATACAGTAGCTAAAAGTTATGTATCCTGCAATAGTGCACCCACATATATCCAGATATAGAGAATAAGAAGCGATGATCAGTTAAGCACATTAAAAATGACCTAAAAGTATGCTTTCTTTACAAACTGCAGTACTCTAAGTTGAGAAATCATTAACGTCTGTCTAAGTATGTTAACTGCATGATGCATGTCAATCTATTTGTGGGAGTAGATACTTGCATGCTTCGACATTAAGATTCTCGAGATGGTATTTATTCTCTTTCTGGTTTTGGATATAGGTTGTAGTAAAAAAAAAAGGCGACCGGGGGCCGGGGCCAGGTAGGGAATAAAAAGTAAAAGGGAGGGGGGACTAAAAATAATGACTAAAGTCAATGTAAAACATTCCTCAAATTACCTATAACTATAACAACTCCACCAGATGCATCCTTGTAGGCTGTTGCCAAAAGGATATCATCTCATTTCATAAATTGAAACACAATCATACACAACCACATAACAATATGAAACTGAAAACGTACTTGGTACTCCGGCAGCATAAAGAAGAAGGAAGAAAAGGAGGTTTGATTCTCAACAAATACTCTATATACCTGAATTCTAGTGAAAGAATGAGAAACTCTGGGAAGAAAACATCCTCCCCTCAGTTTCAAGCTTTTAAGGGGGGAGATCTAACTTGCATGTTGGGTTAAATCTTTACTAAAACCAACTTTTACAGATATCCTCAATAACACCAAATAAAATTGATATATCCTAATTACGAATCGATCGATCTATCCTTCAAGAATTCCCACTGTTCTCACTTCTCAATATAAAAATTGAATTTAGCTGCAGATATTACTAGTGAAGACTACATACCCTACTATTTTGAGCTACATGGGGACTACTAGCAATCTTTGGTCGGAATGCGTTTGGATTGCGTTCTAATGTAGCTTCAACAGCTTCTTGTCTAGAAGCCTCATTCTCAACATTGTTATTGCAGTTTACACAGTTACAGCCATCACAATATACTCCTGAAGCAAAGCATTCACAATACCTGACAAGAAGCTGTACACGTTAGGATATGATCAACAAGAACAGTAGAAAGATGTTAAACTTTTTAACAGTTAATTCAGTGGACTTGTGGATTTGTTATATGTAAATTACTCGGACCATTAAACCCACGTGGTGATCAAATAGATGAATTTAGTAGGGTTGGTCTCATTAGGAAGGAGCAATCCTAACCAAAAACAATTTCCTGAATTTCTAACGCCCCTCGAAAAGCTGGTTGAATAGTGACAGAATTCTCAGCGAGGATGATTTCAGTAACTTTGATGTCCATGCCCACAACAATCACAATCCAATAAGAAATCTGAGCATATATTCTTAAACAGAAATGCCTTTTACTCGTCAAAAGTGTTACACACTAAAAAGTAATCAAAGCACGGTAACCTTTCAATATGCTCACTATGGTAAACACTCTATGGTGCATCTCTCAGGACTTATTTGTTCGCCGTTGACATCAAAATAAGTGAGTTTTCACAGATTTAAAATACAGGTCACAGTGTAAGGACGACAATAACTGCTAATATTAAAGAGATGTTATAATCATTATTTGACCTACTTAAAAGCCGACTCTGAGTTGTTGATATAGTTTCCACCAATGCATACCTTTTATTAATTGTTCTGGAGATGCATATATAACTTTCACACGTTTCCACATTAATGTATAATAGAACTTCTTGTAGAAAGGGTTATAGATCCCAAAATGTAATACTTTATTCGCATAATGAACTTCAGAAATAGAAATATCAAATATGCTTCTTTATTGATAGTGATGTACGGAACGGTAACAGGGACGATGTACTTACAACTTCAGGCATTTTGAGTGCTTACAGTTGCATTGCTTTTGTTTCTTCGGGGTGCCATCTTTTACTTCAAGGTTAGGCCGTGGACGAGATTTCGGTGACTCCGGTTTGCTGGAGTAAGATACAGGAGTTTTAGATTTAACAGTGAAAGAAAAGAGAAGAAAAACGACAACTTTAAACCATTAATGAGCGTGGGATAAGGAAAAAAAAAACAAAACAAATAATAACTATTAACAAAAATCGTATCGAGCAAGATCAATATAGTTGCCGATAATCATCAAGGATATTTCCTCAGCAACTAATATGTGAGTGATAAATGCGAGTTTTTATATCCTAAGGAGAAAATACCTAAAGTTATATATGTTAAACAAACTATAGGCTTTTGCATTGTTCAATTCGTTCATTAAAACTGTAAACATAGGCAGAACACATATTGGAAAAAGATAATCAAAGAAAGTAAAACACCAACTGATATAGCACAAAAGAGTTTTGGTTAACTTAGAATTTCCATATATAGAAGTATATCAATTTCTCAAACATATCATACTGAAAATGTGAACATTTTGAAGCAAAATGTAGGATCTAATAACCCACAACAATAAATATTACATGCATTTGAAGACCAAATCAGATGCAAGTAAAAAACTCCCCCTAGTTAACTAAAGTAATATTGTAAAAACCCAGGTCCCCAAATTCAAAAAAACAAAAACCTATAACATATAACTCAAATAAGACACCAATTTCACCTTCTAATTTACAATATCATATAACATTTTTCAACTATGGTTATCACACTGCCCTTTGATACTAAAGACAGAACTTAATTGTTTCAAATTCACCTGAAGAAATCGAATAAAATTTGAATCTTTCCTGATAAATTTCTCGCAGAACAGTAATTTTTAGTGAAAAAAGATAATCAAACACTTATTAATTAAAGAAAGGGATCTAACACTGGAAGTAGAGGCCGAGGAGGTGGTGGTACAACAACAACTGGTGGTGGTACAACTGATGGTTGCGGTATCGATTGTGGTTGTTCAACAGAAGAAGAAGCCGTAGTTGCTGCTGTACTAGAAAACTTGGTGAAATCCAGCTGCCTGGCTAGTTTTCTCGGCGGGAAATCCCCGCCGTCAATTTGCTCCATCGCCCTTCTTTTCAAATTCAAACACCCACCACTAGAGATAAGAAATTTTCAAAAATTTCCTCAATTGGGTATCAAATTCAAAAACACTACTTTTCTGTTTCACAAACTTCAAAAACCCTAGAATTCCAAAAAAAAAAAAAAACAGATAAAATCATCTCTTTAAATCACCATTACTAAATCCCCTCAGATGGATCAAACACCAGATTCCTCATAAATGCATGTAACCAAAATTCGTACCAAAAACGAATCACAAAACCATCAAAAGGGTTTAAGGGGCAGACAATAAAGGTCTAATTTCTAAGAATTTGAGAGAAAAGAGAAGAGAAGAAAAGGGTTAAGGGGCGACAGCGAGAGAGAAGAGAAAAAGAGAACAAAAGGAGGAAGCCTTAATATACTCTCTCTCCCTCTATGGGATTTTGAAAAATTGAAACTTTTTTTGTATTTTTTACGGACGGTCAGAGATTTAGTTTGTGTGGTACTAAGGGTTGAAATTTGATGTGCTGATCGTACGGTTCAAATTCATAGGGAGGTTTCAGATGTGTTTTTGCTGTAGAGAGAGAAAGGTTGGTAGAAGGAAAGAAAAGTTGGGGGAAGGTTTATTTTTTAATTACTTTCTTTTTTGGTTTATTTGTTTCATTCATTTATTATTAAATGGAGGAAACAAAAATGGCGCTAAAAAGATTGTTGATCATGTTAAGTTGGTATAATCAGTAATTGAGTGCAGATGTGACACGTGTACGCCAGAAGTTAAGTTGTGATGGCACGTGGTTTAAATTGGACAGTCAAGATTTGGAGTGGTATTACGAATTCTAGATTTTTTTTCTTCACACAAATGTGTAATTTTTTTTTATATTTATATATGTAAAAGAAAAGAAGAAAGAAAAAATAGAACTGTCATTTAGTCCTAATCCGTTGGGTTTTATTCTCTTTACGACAAGTCCAAAACATAAGTAAATAAGCTATTTTGTTTATTTCCGGGTTTTTTTTTGATTCATTAATATGAAATTTGGTTCATATTATCATTAATTATATTTGTAAAATTAGTATTAAATTTATAAATTTTGAGATTTAAAGAAACAGAAAATATTAATTATATTAAAATTTTACATTATATTAAAAAAATTAACATCTTTCTAACAGTTTCAAACCATTTTAGTTTTTGGTTTTTTGTATTTTGATCATCAACATCGTATATGTTAGAGGTTTTCATGGAGAGAACTAATAAGCCTAAATTGATATATTTACGATCGATCTCCTTTGCCAAAATAGATCGTCTTTTTTGAATATGTGCTTGACAATAATGAAGCACCACCAATAAAAATCGTTAAGGATATCGCATGAAAGGTGTAATTGAACAAATCTAAATGATACAGAGATATCATTAGACCTAAAAAAGAAAAACATAAAAAAAAAAAGCTAAAAATTGCTATAAAAGCAATTTGTTTTATTTAAAATATATTAAGATATTAATACTATTCTACCCGAATCTTGATATATTTTCAAAACCCGGATAAAAATTTAAGTAAAATAGCCTAAACAATATAGAATTATTAATTTGAAGATGAAAACAATAAAACGGTTGATGAGTATAACTCTCTAATTAATATGATATATTTGCAGAGCTTTTTTAGGAAAGAAAATGACAACTTAAATAAGTGGAAATGAGGTGTAGAACAAGCTGCTCGGCTATGTTTTGGCCGAGCGGCCATGTCATAGCCAGTGGTGATGATTTCATCGTGGAAATGAAGGTTTGATTAGCAATTCCAAATCCCTAAATCTTTGCTTCACCCGTTCTTTCCTAAAACCAGGGCATAATAGGTATTGCAAATGGCAAAATTACCCCTATGCTAACATAATATTCTACCCGTATGTTAACGTAACATTCTATTGTGATGGTGAGTACCCCTATGCTAACTTTAGTTAACCCTAACAACAAATTAAAAATATTTTTCATTAGGAACCATCACTCCGTAAAATTAAATAATACTTCCTTTGTTTCAACATAAGTGTTATCATCACTTTTTTATTTTAACCTAAAAATAGATCAAAATAAAAAAGTGATAGTAACACTTTTGCTGAACCGAAGAGAATATATACTAAAAATGATGGTGTGAAATAAATATTTTTCTAGTTGATTATTTCGACACTTTCTTGCTTTATTTTAATGTAGACGAGTTTGATTTTTATTAAAGAATCATAGCCTGAATATTAATATAGTAATTACTACTATAATTGAGAATCTCTCAAAGATATGCAATCGGGTATAATTTATGAATTATAAAATATTTTTCAATTGCCTTTAAGCGTTCTATGTTAATAACTCATCTACCTTTTATCAACTGTTTAATGTAATTTCTTTGTTCTGTTTAGCAGATATTTATTTCACATTGATGTATTTACCTGCTCTTACTTATGCTATCATAGATAAAATTTACAGTTCCTTCATCATTTCTTTACATCTGTAGTGAGCTTTATTATTTGTGTGGTCCAATTTTTACTATTATTTTATTTTTAAGATATTTTAAGTTTGCAGTAACAAACCCATTGTTATTCTTAGAAATAGTTTATCAAGCTAATATACATTTGCACTGTGAGTTAATGTATTTATTTGCATTTTTCATTGTTATTCTTAGAATTGGTAGATATGTTATTGTTTCTTAAGCTGAGATTGTATGGGTGAATTGTTTGTGAACTTTCTTTTCACAATCACTTTTGGGAGGCATCACACTCCAGTCTGTCTAGTGATAGAGAAACAAATTATTTTATGTTGAATTCTCATTTCCTTTCCTTTAGTTGGACGGGGAAGAAATGAGTTCACGTGGTAGCAATCTATTTTAGTTACTTTAAATCCATCACGAGAAGAGAATGTTATGAGAAGATTAATTTTAAACATCCCTACTAAGTTAAAAGAAAAATAGAACATCCATAGTTTTATATGTTTACTTAGGTTGAATTAAAGAGAGTTACATATTATTTCCCTATTGATACTTTGTAAAATAAAAAAAAATAAAAAGAGAGTTCGGTCTTTCTCTGTTCACACAATTAACATGGTTTCATCTTCTGTAATTTCTCTCATATTTTGTTATGTAATGATATAGGATGGCATTTGATCATCTTTTGGTGCAGTTGTCAACAGGTAACCTCTTACAGTTGTAGTTTTTTAAGGGTTTACACTTATTTTTAGGGTAAATAGTAAAAGGGGAGACTTATCCAAGTCGCAACAAGGACTATACCTTTCCCAATGAAGTAAAAGAGAGACTTCTTTTTCAATATTATTCTTTTTCCTTTTATAGGCTTCCCTTGTATGTCTCCTCATGACACATGTCCTTCTAAACTTCATTATATTACAAGGGTGTCATTTTCCTTATCTTATCCTTGACTTCTCCTTTTATCCCCTCCTTGTCCTTTTATCTTCATGGGTATGCCTCTAGAGAGTTGAGCTTAGCTCTCAAGTCCGCAAGACATTCATAGGTTTGGGCCTATCTAGTCAAAATGACTCCCCTTATCAATGGGTAGTCATTTTTCAGGTATCAACATTAGTCCCCTGGCTATTGGGCTAATCGTCGGGCAGCCCAATAGTCATCTGATTCTTCATGAAAACAGTTTCTTTGGCTAACTCCCTATCATGCACCCCTCACTCATGCACGACGATTGGATTTCCTCTCTATGACGTGTCCACTACCTTTTGAACTCCCTCACAGTTGCAGTCTTCTGAATACCGTCACTTTTTAACTCCATTGTCAAAATCCCTCATATATATACAGGACTTCTTTTTTACAGTCCTACATTTTTTACTACACACATTCTCTCTACTCGTCGATTCTCAATATCGAATAATTCTCCTAACCACGCTTAGTCAAACGGAAATGAAGCGGAAGTTGAAACAAATGAGGCGGAAGCTGAGTCTAGCAATTATTACAATGAAGGGCGACTTCTTGAACCTGCTGATGGGGAAGCATATGAAATACAGGAAACTATTGGCAATCAAGATATGATAGAAGCTTTAAAAATTGAGGTCATTGAGTTTGGTCGACGGATACCTCCGACAGATGATAATCTTATCGCGCATCTTACCGACCATAACTTCTGTTTTTTTCTTCTACTGGGTGGCTTATGCACCCTGAGGCGGACGACTTCCCTCTGCATTCTTTTAATAATGTTCCGCGCATGGCAATCCATCACGGGGATTATCACCTTCCAAGCGTAAGCCTACGTTCCTCGGCCGAAACCCATCTTCGTTGAGAACCTTATGTTACATATTCCCTCTCTAACCCTATCTACGTGGCCACATTTTTCTCTTTGGGGATTGATGATGCAATAAGCGCATCTCTTTATCGCGAAGTTTTCAGATGTAAAAGCGACATGCTCCGGCTCTACACATGTTGGGTACATCCGATTCATACTTTCTTTTTCGCATGGGGTGAAGCCACTTCCGTTTTGGAAGACGTTGTCGCTCTTACGAGGTTTCCAGTTCACGAGACTCATTTTTACCACGGAGCGGCTGTTTTTGGGGCCATGAATAAATCAGATAAAGATTTATGTGTCTGTTTGCTTTACTGCAAGGATAAGTCTCGAGAAGAAAAGGTGGAGAAGAAGAGTGATCCCGGGAGGAAAGGAGGCCATCCTGGGGAAATGAATGTTGATAAGTCTGGAAAGCCGGCTAAAGATGAAACAAGAGAAACTCCGGTTTCAATAAGAAAGGGGAAAGTCGTGGCAAATTATAATGAGAGTGTGCTTCAGATTTTTCTGGATGTTGAGAAGTTGATGGCCAGTGCCATGAGAGCATATCGTCTCTCGAGTCAATCCACCCGGGGAAATACTTCTCCCGATTATACTATCAAAACGAACGAGCGTTCGTCTTATTCTTTGTGGATAAAGTATTGGGCCCCAACTTTGGTGGATAGGAAAGTCGAACCCCTTGTTCGAAAGGAGGATAATCCTCGAATTGAGCTAGTTGTTTTCCTTATGTTCTGGATATGTTATGCTGTCTTCGAGTATAGTCCTCGGGATACTATTAAAAACGAGCTCATGTCGATGGCTGCACTGATGCCACGGGGCATCTATTTTCATGTGGCACACATGTTCTTGGGTGGTTTGTATCGTCAGTTAGATCTTCTTTGTTATGATATTCGTCGAGTGAAAATCGTTCATGAAGTTGATACACTTATCGCAGCGAACTTTCTTCAAGCATGGGCATGGGAACACTTTCCCAACTATGGCCTTCAAGCGAAAGTGTTAGATGTTCATTGTGAGGAGGACGTTATGGATGAAGACGGCACAATCCTCCTAGTACCTGCTATTTGCTCTTACCCGCGTATGGTTATTTGACGCGGGAAGGGGAAAACCACGAGGGACAAAATTATCAACTTTCTTGATGTGGCTAAGGAGTTCAGGCCCTTAACTTATCATGACGATCGTTTCGACCCTCTTCACCATGATTTTACGACCGAGATTGATGATGTCACCCTGGATTCTTCTCAGGCTTTAGCGGTTGACGACTTTGACTCTATCATGGTCGTGTTGCCTGGATACCTTCCTGGTTTTTATGCGGGTGGATTCCTAGCGATGTCCTATAACTCGGACTGTGTGGCTCGACAACTAGGGTTTGATTAGGGAGTTCCTCCTTCATCATCCATGCTCGTCCTAACCGGGGGATACTAAGATTAAGAATAATTCTGATTGTTTCATCTTCAAAGGGGAGACGCGGTTAAATGATCGTTCGATTTTTTTTTTCGGCATCCTTCTTCAGCAAGCATCCTTAAAGTTTCCCTCAATTGGTATACCCTTCATCAAAAGGTTCGCAAGCACGTACTAAATTTCCATCTACCGGAAGCGTCAAGTCCATCCTCGTTGTCTCCCGACTATCTCAAGCCTATGCATGCATCCGACCGTATCAAGCTAGCAGCTTCAATGACGGCACAACAAAAGTTAATACCTGACACCAAGGGTCGTTCTATGCATCCTTTAACTACTAGTTGGACCCTTTCTCAAGGTGAGGGATCAGTGAAGAAGGAATCTAATAAGGGGTCAATGTTACCACCTTCTAGGAAAAAACCGGTCAATATTCGTATTCCATCATCAACTCACGGTTCCTATCCTTCACATGTATGTTCCTTATTTCTTGTCCTTTACTAAGTATTGTTTGTGTATCTTATCTCTATTGAGTATTGGTATACGCGTTTTCAGGGTAACTTCCCATCGGCCCTGTCGGATACAAGCCACGTTCCTTTATGGTGGAAAAATATCTCAATATTTTGGAACATAAATGGTCGCCTCATCGTAGGGATAAAAAGGCCAGACGTGATGCAGGGGTCTTACCAGTCTCGCGTATTCATTTATCTACTACTCGAGTGGTGGTGGAACAATTTCTCCGCATTTGAAAGTAACTTTCGTTCATCCCCTGTTAGTCCAGACTACTCGTTCTAGGGATCAATCACAAGAGACACATACTAGTCTGCTTAGCTCATATAGTCATGGTGGTTCGTCTCATTCCGTAGTTGGTGTATCTCAGGGCTATGTGTCTTCTGACTAAGATCATTCTTCTTCAGGTAAATGTTATTCCTTTGTTTCTACGTGTCACCCTCTTTATTTCATGCTTTTCCTTTATTTTTATTTTTATTCTATTTACACGTCTGTTCCATTGCCTTATTGTATATGTTATTTGTTTTTGTTTTTTCCATAGGTTCTTCTAGTGATTCTGGATCATCTACGGATTCCTCTTCTCCTCATTAGAATCCTTGCGGACCTTATCCTGATTCTACACCTTTTTTTCGATCTTATACCTTCTGAGGTTAGTTACGTTGTCATCCATCCTTTATCATTTTATTTTTTATTTTTTTAGATCATGAAGAAACGCGACAATAATTCTTCCTCCAAGAAGGATGTTTCAAGAATCACTAGTGGCTGCAAGCGTATGCAGGCTGGAGAAGAGGACGTTGTCCCTGATATCCGGCTGGCTGAGGCAGCAGAAGCGACTGCTTTGTTAGCTACGCCAGAGTATCCAAAGTTTCGTTTCCTCAAGGTCGTGGGAGCCGACGAAGCCGATGTGGATTCTCAAACCTACACACAAGTGCACAATTTCTGGTTTCCTCCGCTTTGGCTGCAACTTATAAAATTATTGTTGAACTATACGGTCCACTGGTAATGAAGTAATTTCTAGACATGAAATTTTTGGTTTTTAGGAACAAGGGTTTTTTATAAGCCTCCGAGGGTCTCTCTCGATTAGGCGATAAACCTCTTGATGCCGCCGTTTTGCAAGGATGGGAAGCTTCCATTCGTACGTCCATGGAACTCCAATTTCCCATAGAGTGGTTGGACGAATTGTTGAGTAAGGTTATGTTGTGCTTTGTTTGGATTTGGTTGACTTTTCTTTCTTTTCCCTCTTTTTTTTTTTACTTTGAGCTGAGCTTGAGATTTTAGTTATTTAACTCTTATCGTGATGTTTCAATTATTTTAAGTAGTTATTTGTTATCACGCATTTTATGGCATTTATTATGGTTGTATTCATTTATTAATGGTGCCTGAGTTTCTGGTACTTTATTGTGGTAATGGCTATTTTATAAATAGGGCATGTGCTTCCTTACTTCATAATATTTTCTTTTCGACGACTTATACCCAGCAGTTGCTACTCTTATTCAAAATTTGGAACAAAAACTGCAAGGTCTGATTGGGGATAAGGTTGCTGCTGAAGCGCGATGGGAGGATGCATGCATACTCGCAACGAGGTGCATGACCGGTGGTATAACGCGCACCTCATTTCATGTATTCCCGATTCGTGAGTTAGCCGCTAATGCTTATGAAGCTGCTTGTTGCGTATATAACTACGCAAACAAGGAACTGAATGTTGCCGAGCACACTCTTCAAAAAGCTAATGAAACGCGTTGGCAAATTAACCAAGATATCTATTATACCGACAAGTGGCTCCGAGTTATTTATGTCACAGGTCTTTAATCGTGCAATCGGGGTTTTTTTTAGTCGAGTTGTGTTGCTCTCCGTGTTTGTTGAACTTAATTATGTTTGTATTTATTTTGGTTATTAAATGATGAAGTAATTGTTTTTGTTTATGTTTGTTGTCTGTTTCTGTGCTTCTTATTCTTGTTCTTGTCTTATTTATCAATCTCCTTTGTTGAGTTAAACTTGTTCTAGAAGCATGGCTCATGAGCTTCATAGATATTCCCTGACTATGTCGGCGGTTGCCGCTACTGTCATAACTCTGGACGCGTGTACGTAACTAGAGCGGCTCATTATAAGTGCAATGTTGATTTAAACTTTTCATTATAAATGCTGGGATTTTCCCGTTCTGTGCGTCTGTGAGATAGGTAATGCTTATCAATAACGGTTGCTTGATTCAATATTTGTCGTCATGTAGGTATGTGCAGTCTTTTGAGCGTTCTTCAGTTCCTATGAATATTTAATTCATCATCAGTTTTTTGACGACCAGGTTCACCACGTGGCAATAAGTACTTATTCATTTCATTCATCATTATTTTTTTCCATATTTTTTTAAGTGGTTTTTGGTGGTATTGGTTTGTCACTTTGTTCCTGACAAGCAGGAGGAACTTGAGCGGCTTCTAGTGTGAAAGGATGAGATAGGGATGTTGATGACATGTAGATTGATCCATCACGCTGCTATGTGTGCCGCTTGGCATGAACAATACGGCACACTCAAGCTTGCTCATGCTTCCGACCGGGTCTTACGTGACGTCCATCATTTATTTAATGATGTTGTCACGAAGCCTTACGTGGCCAATCAGGTCATACGATGAGGATGTGTTGATGATGAAGGATTTGGACCAAGAGACAGAGGTTTTCCGCGCGATGATTGTTAGTTAAGATGATTAGTTTGTGTTGGTGTTTTAGGGTGCTAAAAATGTTCATTAAATCTGATATTAAATGCTTTTAGATGGACTTTCTTTCTATGTTTATTATATATAGATCTTTCCTTATCTAATAACCTTATGTTTAGTTTTGGCTTTGTTCTTTTTTTTTTTTTCTTCCGGTTATGACGCGTGCTCGTTTGGTGATGGAAATTGTGTTTTTAGATCACTTATCTAGTGCATTGAGCGTCACATTTTGATAATGAGAATGGTAATGTTCATTCTCGTTTTGTAGATGCCGATCGTTTGCTACGATAGGCGCGTCATGAGGGTTTGCTGCTTCCCCTTCTGTTTTTTTGAACAACATCGTTACTACCGAGAGCGCCGCGTTGCCACTTATTTCTAATATTTGGATGTGTATCGATCATTGTGGGTGTTGGTCATGGCACTCAACTTGGTTCAATTGGCGCTTCAAGCCTTGCCTTGAATGTGGAGATGTGTTTAGCTGTTTAGTAATATTATGGCATTTCTTTTTCCCTATTTTTTGTATATGTAACATTTGGTTAAATTAAGGATATTTCAGTTTACCAGGCTACATGTCATGTTTCTCATGCGAATTTTCTATATAAAGGAATATGTGTTATGTCTTATTCATTTGTATTTTACTAGTATTGTTATTTTATCTTCCCCTGTTTTTTTTATATGGCATATCCCAACGAAAGCATTGGTAGCAATCGTATTGGCAAGGCCGATCAACTTGCCTTGGCTAGTTTAACACTGGAGATGCAGAACTATAGGCATAACTTTCTTGAAGCGAATATAAGTGGGTATTCCCTCCTTGTGGAAGTGCATACGGTTTCATTTTCTGCTAGTCAATCGGTGTACTTGCATAGTATGGATTTCTGTGCGTTGGGTTTCCGACATGATATTTGCACACATCTATTCGAGTTGTTCATCAAGGCCAAGTTATTGTACCGCAATCTTTAATGCAAACAAGTTATGCTTCTTTTCCCTCTATCACCCTTCTTTTTATTTTTATTTTAGGTTGGATATATGCCATAATACTTTGTAGTTAGTCGACATGGGCGCTTTGCCATCTGCCGCTCTTGTGACCATTTATGAACTGAGCTTTTTGGCCAAACAGGGGTGTTCTACCCTCTGCCGCTTTGGTGTCATTTGATGTGGGGTATTGGCTTGGTCGAGCAGAAGCGTATTGCCCTCTGCCGCTCTTGTGACCATTTTATGTTTTAGTTCCTTGGTTGAGAAGGGGATCTTTGCCCTCTGCCGCTCTTGTGAGCGATCATGTGGAGTATTGGCTTGGTCAAACATGGGCGCTTTGCCTTCTGCCGCTCTTGTGACCTCTTATGTTTTTTGTTTTTTGGTCGAACAATGGCGCTTTTCCCTCTGCCGCTCTTGTGACCGTTTTATATTCTTAGTTTTTTTGGTCGAACAGGGGTGCTTTGCCCTTTGCCGCTCTTGTGACCGTTTATGTGGGATATTATTTGGTCGAATGATGGGTTGTTTTAATTTTACCGCAAAAGCACGACTGTCAATGAGACAATATGCAAGTACGGTTCGTTTCACAAGGATTTTAGAATTGCAATTCCTAGTTTTTAAGTAATTTTAGTGCTAATGACAAATTGATTTGCTAATTTAATTCTAAAAATGAAACAAATACTAAAAATGATAAATAAATAAAAGAAAACCTAGGCTTCAAGATTTCATCACTACTATGCAAACTAGATGTATATAACTATTTTCTATAATTTTCTCAAATTATTACTCAAAACGATTTTGGACAAATTGTTACGTTTTGGAAAATATGAAATTCTTATTCTAATTATTGTTCTCAAAAGATTAACAATTATCTTCATTATAGAATGTTATTCTCTAAAAAGAATATTTAAAACAATTATTTAAGCATTAAAGGACACATGAAGAAATTATTATCAATATTAACTAAGAAATAGGACTATGAGAAATTGTTATAGAAAATAATTAAAACATGCTAGCAAACGCAATAGGACTTCATCTCTAATCCTAGGGAAGGAAACTAGCTACTCATCGTAAGAATAATGAAAGAAAAACTCTTTTTATTCATGATTCAATAAGAAAATTACAAAAAGAACTGACTAATTGAGTCGCCGAATCAATAGAACTACCTATCGAATAAACGACTAATAGTGGGTGCAGTTGGAAAAGGAATGTTCTTTTCTGTATTTAAACCATGATTTGTCGATGTTACTGTAGCAGGAACTATTGCTAAAACTCTTTAATACAAACGTTTAGGTAATAATTTTTAACAACAGTTACCCTTTTGGTAACAGTTTCTTCAACCTTTTGGTGACGTTTTCTTCATTTTCTTCTTCAACAACAACAGATTTTTGTGATTTTGATTTCTTGATTTATGGCAGAAGCCAGCCTCCCCCAATGCTTCTATCGACTCCCTATTTATACTAGAACACCTTCACACCCTATTAATTTCTCTAAATCTTCAAATCAATTCTCTTTAATGGAAATCTTTCACATAAAATATTTTCTTCTCTCAAATCACCAAGTCCCGATCTGTTTCTATTTTTTTTATTCACTCTGTTTCCTTCTCCAGCTCGAGAATAAAATCTTGTTGATATTCCAATTCTCTAAGGAGATAAAATCTCTAAGATTAAAGTCCGAGAATAAATATTTTCTCTTTACGGCAGTTGACGAGATTTTTGGATTTGATTTTTACGTGTTTGAGTCGTGTAAGAATCCTCTTCAATAAGGCAAGAATATTCTTGTCTTTAAAATCCTTAAAACTCTCCAAATCTTGTTGGTCAATCTTCACAGATTGGGAAGAATAGTTTCTCGCCAATTTTACTTTTTAAATTTGGGAAGAAGGTGGGTGGCCCTTAGCCAAAGTGTGAGTGCCTTTATCAAATATCTACGGTGCCTTTATCATTTTTTTGGGTGTTTTTAACACTCTTTAACCCCAATTTCCCACAATTGTTTATTCTTCAAAAATATCTAAAAACAAAGAAAATAACATTATTAAAATAAAAACTAAGTACTAACAATATGCAAATAAGGCACATAAAATATGTTTATCATCGAACAGGGGAGCTTTCCCTCTACCGCTCTTGTGACCGATTATATTTTTAGTTTTTGGTCGAACATGGGCGTTTTGCCCTCTGCCGTTCTTGTGACCGTTTATGTGGGATATTAATTTGGTCGAACAGGGGTGCTTTGTTCTCTACCACTCTTGTGACCATTAAAATTATTTGATTTCCAGAACTCAAAATGAATGAAAGATTCCTTTTTATTAAAATAGGACGCCTTGGTAATACCTTTCATACATAGTATTGTTCATGTGTGGGAAATTTTAACCACTTGTTGTTAATAGGGGTCTTGACCTTAGACCCGTCCACTCGTTTCAAATGGTCATATCCATTTTCCACGGCTTTCCGAACCATGTAGGGTCCTTCCCGATTATTTGTAAATTTCCTGACACTTGCGCTTCATTGCTCGTGTTGAGCTATCCTAAGTACCAGTTCGTCCACTTCAAAAGCTCTTTCTCTAGCCTTATGTTGTGAAGGTTAGTGACGTGTTTCCTGTATGCCTTAGCGAAACGTTTGGCGCATGATCTTTCTCTAACAACCGTTCTACCTTTTCTTTAATTGCCGGGGTAGTTTCTTGTGGATATCTACGGCTTCTTTGCTTGACTGGTCGAAATTCGGGACACACTTAGGTTGTGGGCGACTATATTGTTATGCGGTCCCGACATCTCATTATACTTGAATGCAAATACATCTTTGTATTCAACTAGAGATTCTGCTAACGTGTTCCTTTCCTCCTTGCTTTCACTCTTGCTCATTCTATCGACACACTGGTCTTCCTCAACCCCAATGTTGACCTCTTTCATCCCATCTGCAGTCAGATCCTCAGCGCGTTCTCCTAACAACTTCGTGTCTTCTTCTGCCTCATTCAAAGACAATCCATCCTCTCTGATCGTTCCCGAGGGCTACTCTGTCGTCTCTTCGTCGATGGAAGACGTGGCGTATTTGGGCTCAAACTCAAGAGTATCCTTAGTTAATTCGTAAGGGGAGACCTATAGCAAGGCTCTATTGCCAAATGTAGATGTTATTAGGGTAAATAGTAAAAGGGGAGACATATTCAAGTCATAGCAAGGACTACACCTTTCCCAATGAAGTAAGAGAGAGACCCCTTTTTCAGTATTATTCATTTTCCTATAGGCTTTCCTCCTATGTATCCTCATGACACATCTCCTTGTAAATTTTATTATATTACAAGGGTGTCATTTTCATTATCTTATCCTCGACTTCTCCTTTAATCCCTCCATTGTCCTTTTATCTTCATGGGTATGCCTCTAGGGATTTAGGCTTAGCTCCCAAGTCCTCAAGGCATTCATACCTATCTAGTCAAAATGACTCCCCTTATCAATGAGTAATTTTTCGGGTATCAACAACACTTATTTACTCCTGTGTTTGATTATTTTTTCTATATGGAGTATTGGTGTATTATTAATATGCCCTTTGTTTCGTTATTTGTTAGATGAATATTGATTGGGGGGACTATTTAATGGAACTTATTAGGAAATATCAGATGAATGTAGTCCAAGTCTCTATATCTAAGTCATTAGACTGACTTACATGAACATTTGCTATACAAAGTTTCTCGTAGCTCGCTTGCTGTGGGGATGTTGAGCCCCATCTGTCTGCAGACATGTTCAAATAGGAGTAACTATTGGCCATGTGTCCCAAGATTTTTGGACTTATCAAAAAAAAAAAACTATACAAAGTGTATGCCTTTGTTTTCCGTTCAAAAAAGATGATACATTATGTTACTTTGATGTAGGGTACGTTATAGAAAATTGGTTTAGGTTAATTGGATTTTAGTATTTGAGTTTTGTCTAATATTAAAGTTTGATTTAACTTTTGACCAACTTAGAGTTTAGTATCTGAAATTAACGTTGTCTGTCTTTGACCATCCGTGACAAAACTAAAATTAAATATTATGTTATAAATAATACTGAGTTTACAAATATACTCATGAAATGGCTTAGGATCCAAACGACTATGATGAAACCATCTGTCCAACGGCAGAGATCGAACATCATAACCATTTAACCCCTAATCGTCTTTTGTCTTCCGCCTCCTAGTGCTCTATTCTCTTCCGCCTCCTAGTTCATATTAGATTACGTTGTTGCTGGTATAAAATTACAAGAGACGATTGATGAGAATCATGAAGTACAAGCTTCAAAGAAACAAGAAAATGTCAATTCTAAGTGTAATATTGAAATGGAAGTTGTCGAATTGAGGAGATTGAATAAAGAATTGCAGCTACAGAAGATGAACCTTATTTGTAGATTATCCACTGCGGAGACTCGATTGGCTACAGTTGAAAACGTTTCTGAGGTATGGGTTCTTACTAGTCCTATTTGTTGCTTCAATTTTGGTGTTTTTCGTGTTCAATTTGATTTTTGTTTACTTGTTTTGATTAAGTATGTGCATTTGTTTGTTGGTGTTTGCAATAAAGTGATGTGCTAGCTAAGGTGAAAGCCGAAGCGTCTACGTTAAGGGATACAAATGAGGATTATGTAAGCAAGTAGAGGGTTTACAGATGAATAAGTTAACTGAGGTTGAAGAACTTGTGTACTTGATATGGGTGAATTCTTATTTGAGAAATGAATTGGAGAACTATGGGTCCAATGTGGATTCGGAGAACCAGAATTCAGTCGAGGATGTTGAGATGGATGATTGATTTGAGCTCGAGATAGTGAGATGGATGATTGATAGACAGGGAAGAGCAAAGAGATTTAACCGGAGCTGGGTTCGAATGAGAAGAAGAATTAGGTGGATCTGATGGGTTAATGTCGCTGCAACTGATAATGGGTTTTTGTTGAGATAGTTGATGATTAGAGGACGAGAATTAATGGTTGTAGATGGGTTTGTGCTGTTGCTGCTGCTATTGGTGGTGGTGGTGGAGGTGACAGGGACGGAGAAGATGGGTTTCCAGGAGACAATATTTGTAAAGTCAATATTTGTAAAGTGCAAGGGTATAACAATAATCATGTATAATAATTTGATTTTATATATTGTTTTTGATAATTATTAAATATATTTAGAAGTTAACTTTGTCAACGCGGACATACGTAAATTTCAGGTACCAAACTTTAAGTTGGTCAAAAATTAGATTAAATTTTAATGTTAGATAAAACTTAAGTACCAAAATTCAATTAACCCAACTGAGTTTTATCTTTTAATTTTTAATTTTCAATTTTATAGGAAAGAAAACGATGGAAGGAGAAAGAGAAATTTGAGTTGCTTATATTTTGTTGAGGATAAAATATTGTCGTATCTAGCTGAACTTGGTTAGCATTAATACATTGAAGCTAAAGTATATTGTCTTAAATGTATCAATGTTATCCCAATTCATGCTAGAAAAATTAATATTGTCCAATTATGGGTTCCAGTTCTATCGAACATGAGGTGAGTCACTTTTAAAAAGCGGGTGGTTACACTATTTTATTTGTTTAACATCATTTTCTAAGTATTACTTGTTAGAATTAAAAAGTGATTTATTACCAAAAATTGTTTTGTTACCTAATTTATCTTGATGGGACCAAATGGTCACTAACCTATATTGGGGTGGAAATAACAAATACATTTTTCACTTCTATGTGAATGAGAAACATTTGGTTTGTCCCTCTTCTCGCTTTGTTTGCGCAGTTACCCCAGTCGCAGCTACTATCCTGACGACTTTTCCCCTCTTCTCGCTTTGTTTGCGCACGTAGTTTTATTTTTCTTTCTTATTCTTTTGTTAAGTTCGCAACGGGCCAACGAGTTTTTGCTAGCTGGGTTGGTATCAGGTGGTTTTATCCTGGATTCGATTTGTCCTCACTAGTGGTATAGCAACACTCTTTCTAGAGGTGTACCCGACAAATATCGAGTTAAGGGCAGTCTGTTGAACATGCGACTCCATCTTTCTGTGTGTTTGTGTGATTGTCTGAGTGCTTCTGTTTTCTAATCAATAACCAGTTTC